>CM076081.1:26219442-26819442 GCA_038088235.1 Zacco platypus | reverse complement strand
ATTATGAGTTCATTTAAGACTAGAAAATACATATGAATTCAAGTTATATATATAATTGTTACATCCAAATGTGTTTTCTAAAGTTCATTTTTAATGCACGTTTTGTAAAATCAATAACTCAAAGATCAAAGAATCTGTGTGTTATGCATAAATGACAAAGTTCTTTTAGGGGATACATATTTTCTGTGTAGCTGCACTTGTTCATTACTGGCAGGCAGTATAATTGCTGTTTTGCATGTGTTTTAGGTTGATGTAAGTCATTTTTATAGAGAGGAAAGGCTGTACCTTTTCTAGAAAGTATTGATGATAGTGACAGCAGTCAGTGCATCACAAAATAAGGCCATTGTAAGAAAGGAAGAAGTTGAAGATCAAGGAGGATAGAAGCAGCGGGGATGATTGCAGAGATGAAGAATATAAGTCATAGATTGTTGTGGAAGTCAGGAATTTTGGTACATTATCCTATGCCAGTTTGGAAGATGGGATCCATACTACAACCAGACTGGCCACAATACACTGACAAGCAGGGATGCTCCAAAAAGGATGAATAAACAGGTAAAAATTGAGTTACATGTGGAAAGTGTGGGTCTTGTTGATTTTCACTTGTGCTACTATCATTGATTTGGAATTCCAAGAACGAAACAATGTAAAAGATTTTTTTTAATTTTTTAAGACAACTATTTTCCAGGCAGCGAAGTTGCATCTGAATTTGTTTCAAGTTTTTGACATTTTCACATGCGAGTTCCAAATGAAATATGGTAGCACGAGATAAAACGGAATGTGATTAAAGCTTTTTAATGCTTTTTGATACACCACTTTGCCAAAAATAATTTACCCTAATAGGACAAAGTCAGCTATAAATGACAAAAAAATGGTCAAAGGTCAGATGTAGAAAACTAATTTTGGAAAATTATTTTAGCCTTAAATATATGTAATATATTAAATCATTTTTTTATAGGTGTGATTTCATAATTTTAACCAAACATTTAATAGCTACATTTATCATTCTTTTAATATCTATACATAGTGTTACATAATTTGTAAAACATATTGTTAGATCTCTAGACTGGGTGGGATCAAGCATTTCTCATGGTATGCCGGGTAACCATAATCTCCATGATAATGACCAATACACAAGGAGTCAGTCAAGGGGCATCAGCGACATGAAAGGGTCCCTGCCACATCAGAGTGAAGTTCAGATCTGGATAGCTTCTTCACAGACATTTTATCACCTTCAGGATCTCATGTGTTCAAATGATTTTTAAGAAGTTTGTGTAAACACAGTGTCTTACAAGACCCCCACCCATTCTATCCAGTCCCTCAAAGCATTCATCACTCTTTGAAAAAGCACACACAAAAACACATGCATGCGTACACACACATCATGTTGGGTTTTCATGTTTTATGGGGACATTCCATAGACGTAATGATTTTTAGACTGTACAAACTGTATATTCTATCTTCTAACCCTAAACCTACCCATCACAGAAAACTTTCCGTATTTTTAAATTTTCAAAAAAAGCTGTTTTCCTCATAGAGACTAAAAAATATCCCCACTTGGACAAGGATTTGAACATTTTGTCCCCATAACGTAGGTTTTCCAGTACCACCCACACACACACAACAATAACAAAGTGATTGGAACCAAATCATTCACAGACTAGTGCTTTAAAAATCATTCATGTCATAAAAATATTCTTTATATTATTTGTAATAACTTAAATGATTTTATATTCAGTGTAGCAGACAATTCTATTCACAAGGCTAACACTAAAAATCATTTTATGTTAAGAAAAAATGTAAAAATGAAATAAAATTAGTCTTCATAAGCGTTACATTCAATTTGTTAATGAAAGTTAGGATCTGTATTTTCCAACTCACCCCTCAGAGTTTCCACCATTTCAGGTCAAATTCAGTTTCTTTCTTTTAAAACGTGCAGAAAACGACAAACAACATGAAGCATCAGATATTAAGAAATACAAGCATAATCAATATACTTACTGTAGAGCAGCATGAGAAGAGCGGGAAAGGTTATTATGTGTGTTGTGCTCATCTTCAGATTGTCCGGCTGGTGCAGGAGCGCGTGGAGAGTCTGATGTGTTTCTCGCTCTTAGGAAGTTCTTGAAGATGGTGTGCGCGTTCTCGTAAGAACGCTGCGCGAGCACGGCGCAGATGCTCTGAGACATGTGTCGCAGCTTTGCATATGGGCGACATATTTAAACATTTAAAAAAAAAAATCTTAGGCCTTATCATGTTTTTTATAAGCGTGGAAGCCAGTTTCAAAATACAGATTTTATTCGTTCTGTAAAACACAATAAATTAAAACAATATAGCTTTCCCACATATTTACTTTGTTCATTTTTGGTTATGGCAATAATATATTAATGAAGTTATGTGCTATGCACTGTAAAAAATATATTTAGAACCTAAAAAGTAATTGTTTTTATTCAAGTCAAAAGTCTGATATAAAATAATATGACTGAACCAACTTGTATTGATTGGGTTAGAACAACTAAAGGGTCAGATCAAGCCCTTAAGATGCAGGTAAACATCTGCTGGGTTGGGCACAGATGGTAAACAATGCAATTTCATTGTAAAAAAGTGCTGAAGTCAGTTTGGCTTCATATTTTATGAGCTTACCTTTCAGGGAAACATTTGGCTTAATAAAGTTAAGTATTGTCATAATTCTGAATAATCCCGACGTGTGCAATTAAGATAACATGAGAGAGATAATATGTAGCTGCTTTGCACTGCTCTTCATTGGGTTTAGGTTTCATGAACAGAGATGTATTGTTCATACATGTCGCTTTTGAGACCTCACACTCACTGGGAGGCTTGTATGAAACTTTTGACAGCTGCTTTATCCACACTATTCCTTTCCTCAGTATGACATGGCATTTTCATATACCCTTTCAACACCTGTCCACAGTATCAGTTGTTGTGCCGTTGTCAAATCCACACATGTGCCCAACAGAAATGCACCGGTCCACTGTTATCAGTGTGGGAATAAAAAGATTTTTTCTTACACTAGGTCTAATAAATTTAAAGCAAAGAAAGAAAATAGCATCCAATCTCTGTATAAACTTTGTTTATCTCACACTGAAGTGATCGGATACGCTGAACTTCAAAGCAAAAGTTTACAAGAAAAGCAAACATTAAGGAAGTATGATAGATGGAGATAGCTATTGTACACTCATACACGTGACAAGACAAAAGCTATAAAACGGTCATAAATATCTCTTATAAGAAGCACTGATTTGATCTCACAGCACTGAGAGAAACACAGGTAAAGAGTCAATACAGATCAGCAAAACCAACACCGGTGAGAATAACCAATTTCTTTCTTTCTTTGTTTCTTTCGTTCTTTATTTCCAAAACGTGTTTTTGTCTTACCATGGTTTATTGTGGTAAGGCTATAAGTGTTTATTTTAGACCTAAAACTGGATGGAAAATACGTAGGCTATCTAGTCATATCTGTAAATGGAGAAAAGTTGCTCTTTTTTCAAGGACCATGTCTATTAATGGGTATAGCTACAGAAACGTCTTCAGCTGCTTGAGATCTTTTCCATCTAAACTGGTTATATCTTAGCCTATTAGTGAATCATTTAAGAGAAGTCAATCTCCCTCTCTTTTTATGCTGTCTTCACGTGCTCTCGGACTTAAGTTTCCAAGGTAAAAATTGCATATGAACGCCCTACCATTTCGAAACGTGAATGCGATGAGCTCGTAATCATGACTTCAGAAGTGGGAATTTTCGATAGTACATCAAGGCAGCATTAGTTATTATGAGAAAGAACATATTCATTCGCAAAGAGCCAAAGTACAACCAAAATTCTTCCGCAAAATGCATGCAGTTTTGTTTTTTCGACGTCAGAGGGCAAAAAAAAATCATACAGTGTACCTTTAATTGACCCTTTGCAAAGCCCCGCCCCCTTTAGATACTGTTGCTATGTCTCCCGCCACACGTTCTCATTCAGTGAAAAATACATTGAGGGTATTTTACAAGCAAGTTATTTTTTGATATGAAAGAGTTTCATGTTTAAAATATTGTCATTTTTTAAAGAAGTTTGAATAATAAATACCGTATAGTGGCTCTTTAATATGTCGTGACAGATCGCTGTAGCTCATTCAAGCGGCTGGTGAACCAACATCTCTTCATACTAGTTCATTTATAACATCAAATAAACATGAATGAACATCAGAAGGAATGTTGTTTCAATTCAATTGCAATTTTTCAAGTTCAAGTTCACCAAGGTTAATCTACTAACTCCCCTGACTCCTTTGTCGGACAAAATGGCAGATTCGGGGTTATGATTGGTTAGATCGCCCGTCAATCAAACTGCCGGCGAAGGGTCAGTTAAATCTGTTCATTTAAATAACTTTTTCTCTCAGTGTAGTGCATTGCTATTAAATTAATAATGATTTTATGATTAAAAACTTCATTAAGTGAAAACTAAACTAATTGATTGATTTATGTTGGTTTAATATTAAATCATCTTTTTGCAGAAAGCAACTTGTTGGAGATTTTTGCCAAGATGAAAAAGTTACTTTTGCTGGTTCTCACCTTAACAGGTATGATCTGTGTCCCAGTTACACTATCGCTCTAGCATATGGTTAATATTAACTGTGTCTGTTTAATAATTAACAGTTTGTGTTATTTTCTATACTCTTGACCATTTAGTGCAGCTTTTTCTAAACACTGATAAATGTTTTTTTAATTTTTTTATTGGCTTATTTATATAAAATTTTGCTCTTTTGGAAGTGGATTGTAGCATAGTGCACCCATACATAAACTCTGTCTCAGAACTTGGAAAGTAACTTTGAACTCTATAAATACTGCTTATGTATAATCATGCATCGTTAGCAAAAAATTAGGTAGTCATTCTTGGTGGAAGCTTAGAATATCTAAAAAGCTAAATGTTAAATAAATCTTAAAAGTGGTGAATGATTATTTTAATTGCTAGATTGTTTAACATTTACTTTCTGATCACAACTCTGTAGCTTCTGCCAGTCCACCATTTCAGGATAAAAGGCTGCCATTTAGAGATCAACCTATTGATCATGTGATGAAGGAAGTGGTTAAAAAAGAACCAATAGAACAGAACACAGAAGAAGAACAAGGTCCTCTGATGCAGGATGAACCTGTTGCAGATGTGCTGAAGCCTGATTCAGTATTGCTGGAGCCAGAGACAACAGAGGAACATGGAGTAAGAGAAGAGACATCAGTGATGGTGGAGGAACCTGTGCTAGAGGCAGATCTGACACCAGAGACAGAACTAGAACCTGAGCCGGAAATAGCTACCAATCAGATGAAGAGAAAGAACAAACCTGTGGAGGAACCTGTGCTAGAGGCAGATCTGACACCACAGACAGAACTAGAACCTGAGCCGGAAAAAACTGCCATTGAGATGAACGGAAACAACATACCTGTGGAGGAAGCTGTTCTAGAGGCAGATTATCTGACTGAAGAGACACCAGAGACAGAACTAGACCCTGAGCTGGAAATAGTTGCCAATCAGATGAAGAGAAAGAACGAACCTGTGGAGGAACCTGTGCTAGAGGCAGATCTGACACCACAGACAGAACTAGAACCTGAGCCGGAAATAGCTGCCATTGAGATGAACGGAAACAACATACCTGTGGAGGAAGCTGTTCTAGAGGCAGATTATCTGACTGAAGAGACACCAGAGACAGAACTAGACCCTGAGCCGGAAATAGTTGCCAATCAGATGAAGAGAAAGAACGAACCTGTGGAGGAACCTGTGCTAGAGGCAGATCTGACACCACAGACAGAACTAGAACCTGAGCCGGAAATAGCTGCCATTGAGATGAACGGAAACAACATACCTGTGGAGGAACCTGTGGTAGAGGCAGATTATCTGACTGGAGAGACACCAGAGACAGAACTAGAGCCTGAGCTGGAAAGAGTTGCCATTCAAATGAACAGAAACAACATACCTGTGGAGGAACCTGTGCTAGAGGCAGATTATCTGACTGAAGAGACACCAGAGACAGAACTAGAAGCTGAGCCGGAAACAATTCACATTGAGATGAACAGAAACAACATACCCGCCGAGGAACCTGTAGTAGAGATGGAGTCTGTAGATGAGATAGTGGTGGAATCTGAAGACCAAAATTTAAGTGAGGAGCCTATAGTTGAGGGTGACTATATTGTGGCTGAAGATCCGGAAGAAATAATGGAACCGGTGAGGGAACGAAGAATGACATTAAAGACTGGTAAGCCACCTCAGATGATTTTAACAGGTCTGATAATAACATACTTGTTATGTTATAATGTTATGTTTGTAATGTTTTCAATACTGCAGTGTTCACAGTCACTGTTTACAGCTGCCTTTACCATGCTTGGAGGCTAAATGGAATGATGATTGTAATGTGGTTATATGTCCACAGGGAGGTGGTCTTGTAAAGGAGTTGTCCTACAGGGCAAATGTTACCAGCTCTTCAGAAGAAACCTTGATGCCAATACTGCTGAGGTAAGAATGAATCCATGTCATTTGATTCACATTATTTAGTGTAATATGGTTCTGACAGGCAAATTAAATGTAAATCAAAAGAACCTTTAGTACAAAGTAACATTTGTGTAAGAATTATTGTTGTTTTTAATATGTAACACATCCTGGTTAATGAGTTAGTTTGATAAAAATAAAACATCTATATTGAATTACAAGATAGATTATTTTATGTAGTAAGTTATTATGAAATATATAATTATAGAACTTGATTTGTGGGAGTTTTTTTTTTGTTTGGTTGTTTTTTTTTACACTTTATAATGACCGTTTCTCCTTAGTTACAATGTCAAGACATCTGCCCGAATGGCCACCTGGCCTCTGTGACAAGCAGCTACATTCGTGAAGAAATGGGAAAACTAATGGACCTGTATGGAGGCCGCACTTCAGCATGGGTTGGAGGATGGAGAGAGATTAGTGTATGTTCATTTGCTTTGCAGGGTTTCACTTTTTCTCATGATTTGATCATTTCTCCTACATATCTGTCCCACAAGTAAGTCACTTTCCTGTTTTGACAGACAAGAAATTTCAGATGGTTGGATGGAGCGCAGTGGAGCTATAATAACTGGGCTTTTGGAGAGCCCATTAATGCTGGCGGGATGAAGAATTGTGTAGAGATACTGAGTAAGTGTGGCTGCTGAACAACAATTAACAAAAATCAAAAACGTGTTGCACTCATCACAGAGATAATTCAAGGGCTCATACGTCCTTCACCTAAACTTCATTCTCCGCTCACCTCTTATAGAGATGCTTTCCTCTTTTTATGATATGTTTTATTAGTTTAACAAAGCTTTGTCTATTTTCAGGTTCTCTGGCGTTCAATGATGTACCATGTGAAATACCCAAACCGTTCATCTGTTCCTGTCCACTTTAGACAGCAAGAAGGATTTCCTGAAAAAGTGTCAATTATAAATGTCAACTGGTGATGTGCCAGCAGCACTTAAAACTGCTGCTATCACTCCTGTTCTAAAAAAGGAAAAACTGATTTGAACAACTATAATAATTTTCATCCAATTTCAAATCTTGGATTCTTGGCAAAAATTTTAGAGGGTGTTGCGGCTTCTCAATTACACAATCATTTAACTGTTAATAACCTCTTTGAGCCTCATCAGTCTGGGTTTTGGAAATTGCACAGTAGTGAGACAGCCTTGGTTAAAGTCGTTAATGACTTCTTATTAGCATCCGACTGGTTCTGTGTCAATCCTTATTCTCTTGGACTTAAGTGCAGCTACTTAACTACTACTTACTAATCGACTTGAATCTGTCTGTGGTGTAACAGAAACTGATCTGGACTGGTTCAGATCCTATTTTTCTGATCGCAGTCACTTTGTTTTTATGGATGGGTGGTTGGATCAGAGGTTGGTTCTGTTAGTACTGGTGTCCCCCAGGGCTCAATTCTTGGTCCTTTGCTTTTTAGTATATATGTTTTTCCACTCAGTCAATTATTGAGATCTCTCAACCTTAACTATCGTTTTTATGCGGATGATACCCAGATTTACATCCACTCAAAACCGGGTCAAGACGTGCACATGTCCCATCTTTCAAATTGTATTTTGGATATTAAGATATGGATGTCTAGGAACTTCCTATGCTTGAAAAATCCCAAAACTGAAGTCATGCTTCTTCGCTCTTCCCATCAACTGCATAGTGATGTCTGTTGATGGTGTCGCCTTGGAGTTACAAAGTAAATTAAAAAATATTGCAGTTATTTTTGATGCCAGTCTGTCGTTTGAGACTTTTGTGGAGAACACTGTTAAGACCTCATTCTTTCATTTAAGAAATATTGCACGTCCACATCCTATGCTGTCTTTTCCTATTGCTGAAAGGTTGATTATTTTATTTGTTTTCTCACGGATAGACTGTGATCCTGTAATCACAGTAATCAAATCCTGTATTAACAAACTTCAGTATTTGCAAAACTCGGCAGCCAGAATTTTGTATGGGGCTAGGACTTTTGACCATATAACCCCTATTTTGGCATCGTTGCATTGGCTGCCAGTAGGATTGGTTTTAAAAATCTTATGTTAACATATAAGGCCTTACATGGTATTTTAACACCTTACACACCTTGTCGCAACCTGCATTCTTCTCTCTAGTCATTCCTAAAACAACGCTTTGCTCTGGGGGTGATAGGGCTTTCTCATCTAATGCCTCCAAATTGTGGAATTCTCTCCCATCTGATGAAGAAAATTCATTAGTCATCTTTAAATCACATCTTAAAACTTTTTATTTCAGGATTGCTTTTAATTGATTAATTTTTTTAAAAATTATTATCATTCAGTGGTATTTCATGATTCTTTTTCTGTGTTGCGTCTGTGTTGTGCTTCGTGTTTTATATTGTTGTGCTTGCTTGTGTTGTAAAGCTCTTTGAGAAGGCAACTTTTAAAGGTACTATACAAAATAAATTTATTGTTATTATTACCCTGCTATGCAGTGACTTTTATGAAGAAAGTGTAAATAAGTGTTGCAAGCAATTTAATTGTTGTAAGCAATTTAATTGTTTACTGGCTACAACCATCCTGTTTTCTATTTTAAGTTTGAAGTAAAATTGTATTAAATAAATGACTTGTTTTGGTCTTATTATATTTTATTACTGTATCTAAGCCAGTAATTTTCATGCCAATAGTTGACTCATTGCTGTTAACTGAAAGGACACTCAAAGTTAAATCCTCACCGAGCTTTTCGCTAAAGCTTCACTGAGGCTTTAGCCAGGCGCTTGTACACTAATAGCTCTCATCACCATGAGCCTACTATGCAGACTGTTTTCCATCTCATCATCTGCCCAGGAATGCCAGGATTCCTATGTTTCTATGCATCATCTATGGGATAAAGAGAGAGTCACTTGGTCTGACAGATGCATATGTTGTGAAGCCAGTGGTGGAGCCTAGGACAGTCATGATGTTAAAAATGTGAAAACTTTAGTGCATGAAGTTCTAAAGGTAAAGTGTGTAACATCACTAACATCACCAATCAGACTTTCAAAATAATTTAACTTTTAAATGTTTTTTTGTTTGTTTTGTGTTTTTACATGTTTCATACACACACACACACACACACACAGAGATGTGAGTAAACGTGATGTCTGGCCTAGAAAAATCTTCACCCTTTACTCAAATATCATTAAAAATGTGGTAAAGATTTTGTAAGCATATTGCACAGTTGTGCTTGAGGTCAATCGCTTTATTTGTGATAAAGCAATGAAACATGCCAAATTGTGCGGACATAATTTTTGGCCAGGCTGTCATACAATGAAATTATGAACACATGCAAAAACAAGAGAGAACCAACAAAACTGATTATGTTGTAGTTTAGTGCTTTGTTCTTCCTATATATATATGTGTGTGTATATATATATATATATATATATATATATATATATTGAACTTGTAGGGTCATTAAAAACAAATATCCCCTCCAGACATCATTGTTTACTACTATATCAACAATTCCAACAACAAAATTACACACATCACCTTTAAAAATGAACTTTAGTACAGTTACGCTTAAGGATTATGCTTTAAACTTCTGTTTTTGGAAAAATTAATCTTTCTGAGGTTACTTGCGAGTGTTTAGTTTTAATGGCCATACGTGGATGCAGAGGATCAAGTGCTGAGAGGATCCACTCGAATCTTTAAGCCATAGACTTTCTAGAATGGTTCATATAGATATTATTATCAGAATATCTAAAGATTAGCGCCCTCTCTCACACTTTGTCCGACACACACTCTGGGATATGGGGTGAAAGCTTACTTTGGCTTGCACAATACATTGTTCTTCATGGCTGAGTCAGTTTTCCATTTTACCTCAGCAGCTGTGTTTTCGCTACTGGGTGTCAGTGAAGGATTTGCAGTGACTAAAGCAAAACCACTTCAGCCATTTTAGTCAGAAATTAATACTTGTCATCTTCCTGGCCTTTTTGCTACTTGTAGCCAAATATGAGCAAGCTCTAGAGAAAAGTTGTTTTATAACCAAAAGCTACCTTATTGCACTAATGATGAAAAAGCCAATCTATCTTTAAACAAGTAAAGTTTTTGTATTTGCTTCAGATGGTACAGATGTTTCAACCGTGATACAACAATGCTGATTATATGAACCACTATCACTCAAACGATCGAAACATTGCTGTTTTATTTTACAAATAAAGGGAATAGTTAAACAGTGTGCAGATTCATTTAGTTTCATATCTTTCATTGCGATTTTGAACCTGTTGGAGATAAATGTAAGTAGCCTACTTTTTAACTCTTTTATTGAACATTGCGAATACTTTGTCATATTAATGTTGACGCCATTTTACAAACGGGTTTTAGGCGCAGCACGAACACCCCTTAGCCATGGTAAAATCCCAAGCCTTTCTTGGCTTACTACTTTGGTATTTCATGTTTTCTATGTCAGCCCGGTCTCAGGTTATTTCTGATGTCTGATTTCATCCCAGCTATTAAAACTGACCGTTAGGTCATCCTACTCTTGCAGACAGTAAAATGTTTGTCATCCTTAAATTACCTTCTGTGCTTTTACAGGTTATTGGACCCCAGTTTCAGCTTCCAAATTCCCACAGGCTGCTGTATATCTGCCAGGGCCATGCGCAGGCTGTGCCTTCATATGGATCAGATTTTCTAAGGAACTTGACTCCCAATGAAGTCAACATGTGGATAAACACAAATACAGCCGCCTCCACCCCTCTGTCTACATCTCTGTCTGTTTTCCACAAACTTGGGAACCAGTGAGAGGGATCAGTGATCCCTGAGGAGAGGATTGTACTCAGAGCAGTGGAATTAAATGGCTTTGATGCTGCATACAACTCTCTCTCTCTCTCTCTCTCTCTCTCTCTGTCTCTCTTTCTCTCTCTCCCTCCTTCCATGGGAGGAGCATAGGGATGCTGCTTCTTTATAAAAGTATATTTGCCATGGGGATGACAACTGTCAAGTATCAGGTCTGTGTTTGTTTCAGTGTGTTTGTGACAGTATTAAAGTGTGATTTTAATATTCATTGCTTGTTACTGATACTAGTTTAGGTTAAAATTATTTCCAATGGATTTTTGCTTGCTTGGGTGCTATTCAATTCAATGATTACTCCAAAAATGTATATGGAAACATTGGAGAAAGGCTTGGATTCAAAGCATTTAGCTGGTAAGAATAAAGTTTTATTGAGAATTAAAAATGTGAATCTTCCACCATGATAGCTGAACGTTTGGACTTGATTCCATAATGGAGATAGAAAGAGGGCCAAGATTACATGTGCAGAAAAAGGGAATCGTGAAGCAACCAGACCCTGTCAAACCACCTCCAAACAACACAGAGGAAGGTAAGTGAGATTTGGGAGCAATATGACAGTGGGCTCCAAAAATCAGCTATTTGCAGCTATTATTTAGCATATTTACACATTTTTTATGTTATGTACAGTTTAGCAGGACTATTAAACCCTCTTTTACTTCTTTACATTAACAACAATAATATACTACTAAACAGGATTTGTAGATCTGAGACTTGACAAAACGCTTAAAACTTGACTATTGACTCCAGACATACAATTTGGTAGGATGTGATTTGCAAGGTAATGTTCAATTTTTAGAAGAAAACAAAAAACAAACAAAAAAAGCATGAACCTAACCATAAGTCGGGCAATAGAGTACAAATGAGATCACAAATTAATACGAACTGCATTGACACATTTTTACTGGTGCTCTTTTCAGAGGATCTAGAGGGTAAAGACATGCAGAAGGAGGCACTGAACAGGCGCAATGTTTGGGAGCCCAGTTTCTTCTACTCTCTTGGCAATGAGACCTTTTTCTTCACCGGGCAGGAGATCAGCATCCGAGAATCGCTTGACTCTTTTGGTGCAGTCATCTGGCCAGGTGTAAGAGCAGAGGGCCCGTGTTATCACCATTCTAAACACCGCTTTTGCACCCCAGGCCATTTATAATAATTTAGAAGCGGGGTTAGCACCACTGTTGGTAACACTTTATTTCACAGTGCCGTAGTTACACATTACTACATGTACTTCTTATAGTAATAACAGTAAATTATGCATAATTACAAGTAACTAAACCTAAACCAAATCCTAAACCTAACTGTCACTCTATAGTAAGTAAATGTAGTTAATTAATAATACTCAGTACTTATTTGAGTAAGTACAATGTAACTACGGCACTGTAAAATAAAGCGTAACCCTACTGTTTACCCTGGGTTAATGAATCCTGCAGAAACTTTTGCGGTTATAATCCAGCATTGAGGTCCTTGTTCAGTGTAATACGATGTGGTTTTTGATAGTTATTGATTAGCTAATAGTGCTAGCCTATCACATTCAACTAAGTGCAACTATTTACTATAATCAGTTACTCAAAGTTTCTTAGTTAATAGCCTAGTAGTTACTAGAGTGTTAATATTGCGTTACTCATTTGTTCCTGTGCAGTTATTCATTAATGACAGCACATAATTTTAAAGTGTTACCGGAATGTGCTTAAGAAACATTAGCAAGATACCCCAGGATTCCGTTGATTTGAAATTGAGAAAGACCATGCGTTAACTATTTCAAGTGTTTTTGTGGCATGGGCTTTTGTTCAGATTGCACGTGTATGTATGTGTGCACACAGGCTGTGGCTCTCTGTCGGTATTTGGAGAAAAAACGGGAACAGGTTGATCTGCTGGATAAAGCAGTGCTGGAACTTGGAGCGGGAACAGGACTGGTGTCCATAGTGGCAAGTTTACTGGGTAGGCCCAAGTAAACCACATCATTTTTATTTTGCACAAATTTTTGTAGAGGTTGAAGGTCAAATTGATTTCACTTTAAAATGCTTATTTGACCATGTATTTTCCTTTACAAAAGTCTTACATATTTTTTTCACATCAAGGTGCCTGGGTCACAGCCACAGATCTGCCCGATGTCTTGTCAAATCTGAACTTTAACCTTTCGCGCAACACACGGGGCCGCTGCAGGTACACGCCTCAGGTGGCGGCTCTGACCTGGGGTCAGGATGTGAAACGTAACTTCCCCAGCTCCATCTACCATTACAACTATGTGCTGTGTGCTGACGTGGTCTATCATCATAACTTTCTGGAAGATCTACTGATCACCATGCAGTACTTCTGTAAGCCAGGAACCACTGTATTATTGGCAAATAAGGTCAGGCTCTGTATTTTATTTTTTTCATTTAACCATTCATTTTAACTAACATGTTAAATTTATGAGGTCTGAGGTAGTCTCTTTTGTAAGACCTGTTGGGTCTCGATATCTCATTTCCAACAGGTGAGATTCCAATCTGACCTGCGCTTCATTGAAAACTTCAAAAATGTTTTTAACGTCACATTGCTGGAAGAGATCCCACAAGAGGAGGTAAGGATCTACCAGGCCACTGCAAGGAAGTGAGCCCAAATGAGAGAGAAAGAGAAGAGAAGAGAAGAAAAGCAACAACATGATGTGAATAGCAAGAAATGTGCAAAATATGGGAGATTATACATTAAAAAAATGAGGCCAGCAGCCCCAATATTTAATGGAAGGTGCTCCACCTGTTGGTCATCTGAGAAGTTACAGTGACTGACGACTAAATGCTACAATTCCTGACAATAATGCAAATAACCAGGATCTCAAAAAGGGGGATGAAAAATGGATACATGTATGATTTTGTGTGTTTATTGAAAACTATAGAAGGCTCCTTTTCATTTAAGGAAAAAAAAAGCTTTTTTGCGATGTCGTAATCGGTTGTATTTATTTGTCCGAGTTTGATTTTTCTTGTGAATGTCTAAAAACAAAAAAGACTGAAGACTGTTGGTGTTTTGGTTTTGTTCCCAAATGTATTATGCAAGCTACCATTTATACTATCATTGTTATTATTAAAATACTTTTTGCAACATGGTGTTGCAACATCTCTCCTAAACCTACACTGACTTTCAAAAGTTTGTGATTGGTAAGGTTTTTTTTAATAGAAAGAAACTAATACCGTTATACATTTGTTACAAAAGATTTCCATTTCAAATAAATGCTGTTCTCTTGAACACCAAAGAACACTGAAAAAAGTATCATGGTTCCCCCCAAAATATTAAACAACATTGCTAATAATGAGACATGCTTCCTGAGCACCAAATCATCACATTACAATGATTTCTGGAGGATCATGTGACACTGAAGACTGAAGGATGTTAAATTCAGCTTTGCAATCACTTGAATTACATTTAAAAATATATATTAAAATATTTTAAATTTTAATATTTCACAATATTGTTGTTTTTACTGTATTTTTTGACCTAATACATGCAGCCTTGGTGAGCTTAACTTATTTTACAGCATTTTACAAACCACAAACGTTTGAACTGCAGTGTGTATGACCATATGTAATAAATCATTATAACAAGATTGAGTCATCCTCAGAGTGTGAAAAAAAAAAAAAAAAAAGACATGCTAAAAATCGGGCTAGTCCCAAGCCCAAACGGTCTCTCAAAAAGCTTTGAAGCAGACAAGCTCATGCAGACGTCACTCAGAGAATAAGATGACTTGTTTACAATGAGAGTCCTGAAGGGGGTCTGACTTTGGATCACACAGACCTTTCTGTCATACAAAAAAAAGTTAACATCAATGGCTATGTGGTGTGGCAAGTGAATATTAAAAGTACAAATATTCTCAAAAAAAAAAAAAAGTACAAACACTAAAATGAGGTCATATAATAGGCAAAGAATTAGAAAATGTTATGCCATGTCAACTTCCTGAATGCAAATGTAGTCACACTAGGCACATATATAAAATAAAGTTTATTGAAATTAGTAGTATTACATTAGTGTCGCAAATAAACACAATGAGTTTGAATTCTTAAAACATTCTTTTATATTTAAATTTGAAACTTATATTAGATTACAGAAAAGTTACTTTGAGGAGTCAGTACAAGGATTCCGTTTTTTTTGTTTGTTTTTTTAAGGAAATTTTCAAAGGGAAGTCCAGAGAGACCTAAAAACCATATCTTTTTAATACACAACAATAATCGTACACGCTTCAAGGTATTACTGAGAAACGAATCTTGATGTCTTGTGGTTAAGAAACAAAGCATTTTTATATTCCTATAACTGCTTTAAGGTACTGAAGTTTCTCCGGTGTCTCTAGGACAGGTTGGCCTATGAAGTTCTGAAACCAAAAGAAAACAAAACACAAAAGACTGACTTCTCAGAGTCCTCCAAAAAAGTAGCGCTCTGCAGAACGCCAAGGAGCCAAACACACACAGGAGGAGATTCTACAAAAAAAGCCTGCAAGAAATCATCAGGTCAGCATACGAAAAGAGTCCACACATCCAAAGACCTGCCCTTCACGGGGCAAAAAAATAGCAGCCGGCTTTGTAGGTTCTTCGATTCATTAGTCTCCGAATCGTCAGAATGCAAAATCAAGCCAGCACATTCAAAAACAAAAAAGATCATTCAAAAACAGAAGAGAACTACTTCACACAGATCCACACAACATTTCTCAACAGCACGCAAGGCTGTACGCAAGAGGGGTTTTCTTCAGGAGGGAAGGTTTCAGAGGGTCACGCAGAACAGAGTGGATAACATCCAGTAGGAGCGCTGCGACAGGGAATAAAGTGACCCCTCTAAACTTCAGCAAAGTCCTTCAGCTGAAAACTATAATTCCCAGCAGGCAAAGCACACAGCCTAGGATGATGTGCTTGTCCTGAGCTCAGAAAGACGAGGATGAAAACAACTCATCCCATTAAAGCCCAAATTCTTCAATGCCCTTCTCAGACAGAGAGTGAAGGAAATGGTGAGTTGCAGAAGAGTAAAAAGAACGATGTGGTTGATCAATCCTCTCATATGGCAGCTGGAAGAACTTGTGCATGATGGACAGGTTGAATGAGGGCCGGGCTTAGTCCTCGTCATCGTTTTCGTCAAATTCGTCATCATCCTCATCGTCCTCGCCCATGTAAGAAACGGGGGTCTCGACCCGAGACCCGCTGTAGTGAGAGTCGTTAGAACTCGAGGCCATCGTGCCATCTGCCCCACCGTCACTGTCAGAGAAAAAGACGAAAGGGAAACATGATGAAAAACAAAACACATTGGCTGCATCCGAAATTGCATACTTTCCTACGATAAGTACCCGGATGACCTACTACTTCCGGCGATATTCTGAAGTGTGTATAAGATGGACACTTACTATCCCATGAGGCCACGGGATAGGATTTACGAATGCCAGTGAAGTGACTTAACTGATGCTGGTAGGTCACATGATAATGACAACATGGCAAATGTACGTCTGGATTACATTTATACACCACACACATATTTTTAGCAGTTGTGAAATAATTACCAATTAATTAAAGGGGTCATATAATGCCACATTTACAATATGTAAAATAAGTGTCATGTCCCCAGAGTGTGTATGTGAAGTTTTAGCTCAAAATACCCCACAGATCATTTTTTATAGCATGTTAAATTTGTCACTTTTTGAGGGTGAGCAAAAATGGTCCGTTTTTGTGTGTCCCTTTAAATGCAAATGAGCTGCTACTCATTTGAAGAGCGTGGAGTTTCAAGAGCATGCCGATTATCTCAGACTTACTGAAAATGACAGAAACTGTTCAGCCTTTTATGTTCAAGACCGAGTCGGACAATGATGGAGAGACTCAAGAAGAAGTGACAACATGTAGAATGCGACAGCATGTTTCTGAATGGTTAGTTAATTTTATGTAGCTGATGTGGAATTAACTATCTTAAAGTTATTGATTGCATATTCTGTCATGATAATCTATAAATCATTTGTGTGGGAACTGTTATAAGATGCCTGCAGAACCAGAGAAGATGAAGAAAGAACAGGTATAGTTTAGTTTAATTACGGTTATAATTTGTCATGTTGTCATCTTGCTTTTATGACATGCTATTGCATTTGTGTTACGTACTGTACTGCTATAACATGGCCTCACCCCTTTGTTGTGTATTCTCGGGAGCAGGGTTTATGTAAATTTTAGGGTTAGTTGTGTCATCAACCCGGGTAGAAGCTAGTTGTAGTCCCTACAGGCCGTTTGTTGTAGTTTGTTTTGGGGGCAGCCACAGACTAACTTTTTTTGAAAGAGTTCACCAAATATTTCAATTGTTATTTAATCTCCCTTGTGTCAGTCCAAACTAGTATGAATTACTTTCTTCACCTTTTGCAACAGAATAGAAATTTAGCTGAATGTAGCCGCTCTTTTCCATATAATGAAAATGAACAAGGACGAACCAGACAGTCAAAATGCCTGCCTTCATCTTTTGGGGGACAAAAATCAGTTTTGGATGGAAGTTTGGATCAGTGAACCTTGAGATTGTAAGATATGAAGCTAAAAAAGGTTATAAGAGCGGTATTACCACCCTTTCTCCTCATTGTAAATTCACCAAACAAAAGTACTATCAGAACTATATTTATCATCATCTCTATCAGAAAAAAAACTTAATTCAACTCAACTTGCTTTGAATGATTGTCTAATCAAACGACTACACTACCATTTGGGTTAGTGAGATCTTTTAAAAGTTTGAGGTTTTAAAAAAAAACAACAACTTTTAAAATAACTTTCAAATAAGTCTCTTATGCTCACAGAGATATTATTTGCTAAGAAGTACAGTAAAAACAGTAATATCATGAAATACTACTACAGTTTAAAATAACTTTTCCATTTTTAATACATTTTAAAAAGTCATTTATTTCTGTAATGGCAAAGCTGAATTTACAGCCGTCATTACTTCAGTCTGTAATGTCACACGATCCTTCAGAATTCTAATATGCTGATTTGGTGTTCAGGTAACATTTCTTATAAATCACAATTGAAAACAATAGAAACTGATAAATTTTTCCAGAATTCTTTGAAGAAGCTTGAAAGAACAGCATACATTTCAAATAGAAATCTTTCATAACAATCTCTTTACTGTCACTTATGATCAATTTCAAAAAGAAAATTTAAAAAATAAAATCTTACTGACCCCAATGTTTTAAAGAGTAGTGAAAGACTGGAAACTATCAGATTATCTATCATTATCTATCAGTTTATCACTATCAGTAACCTGATTCAATAGCTACTCCCGTTTCCAACTTCCATCCATTTTATTAATGAACAACTGAAAGGTGCACAACAGAAACTCACCTCCCAACATGATAGCGGCCTCCGTTAGCAGACGAAGCTCCTGTCATGTAGACATTACTGATAGGCCCCTGTGCCATTTCTGCATTCAAAAGTAAACATCAAATTAAAAATTTGATCTTATCACATATATACTTTAAAGTGGTGGCCAACTGGCACTAACCTGTGACGTAGGGCTCCAGAGCTTTAGGCACCAAGCTCCTGGCAGACTTCAGATCCTCAGCAGAGCACTTACCCACCTCTAGACCACAAGCCATGCCCATGCGTTTTAATACCTCAATGTCATCATGAATCTCAAACATGCTATCAAAGTTGAAGAGGTACTCAAACCTGACAACAAATGGAAGAGAAGATCTTTGAGTGATATTTGAGTCATGCCACCAACAGCCTACATGGTTTGGCTTTTCATATCATACTTGTCATTGGAGATGCTGCAGTCAATGACTGTTTTCTTGCTGGTGTTGACGATGATAAATGGCAGGTGAATGACAGAGTTGGCAGGTGGGGGTCTTTTCGTCTGTTGTTCTCGCTGGCGGTTACGCTGTACAAGGTTCTTGAAGGCAATTTGCTGCAATTGAAAAAATACTTTTTTTTTTCAAATGTTCACCAACATAAAATAATTCTTTTAAAACAAAAGAGCAATTTCTGACCTGTAAAATGAGTTCTTGAAGTTGCGACTGTTTTTGTTTGATTCTCTCTAAACGCCTTTGTCTCTCCACCTTAAAAATAAATAAATAAATAAATAAAATCAGTTCAAGCCAGTTACCCTACTAATTGTCTAAGAGGAAATCTCAAAAACTTTAGTGAAATAAACGACGAGTACTCCCACCTCAAGGTTCTGGCACTCCTGAGCAGAGTTCGTGGGCAGGCCAATCCATTTAATCTCCTTTTTCTCTTTGGAGATGATGTTCATGGCCATCAACACATTGAGTGCATCGTACACACGCCGTCGAATGTTCTTCTGGTCATACACATGCTAATAAGGGACAAACACAGAAAGTGAAGCACTATTCATTATGAGATATAGATAAAAAAAAACCCAACTCTTTAATTGGTTTAAAAAGCTGCACTTCTTCTGCACTCAACAAACAGAGCTCTGGATAAACATCTGGCCGCAGGAAGAGGCTTACCGCATCATTAGGGGAGATATGATTATCACCAGAGCTGAACTCAGCCACAAGCTCATCAGCAACTTCGTTGTAAGTTGTGACACCCTTCCGCTGGACCTTCTCACAAACCTTCATGGAGAAATGTCTGAGGCCTTTCCCATTCTTCTCCCCCTTCTTACCCCTCTTCCTGAAGAAAAGGCCAAACAAAAAACTAATTACTACATGACAGTGCATGATATTTGGCTTCCGGGGACAAAAACCTCAAACCTCGACTGAGGCCAAAAATCAAGCAGAGTTTCCACTGTCAAGCCAGTAGCTCGCAGTGGTACCCTAAAACCCACCCTTAACACACCTCCATAGAACGATGTCACACAACATCACCATTTCACCAGCAGACTGAAAACTAGCTAGACCGCAAAATGAGCAATGACAGAAGCGAATGTTTGGTCTTTACTCAAAGTCTTAAAGGATTGGTTCACTTCAGAATTAAAATTTCCTGATAATTTACTCACCCCCATTTCATCCAAAATATTCATGACTTTCTTCAGTCGAAAATTAAGAAAGAAATTAAGGTTTAAGGAAAACATTCCATGAATTTTCTCCATGTAGTAGACTTCAATGACTACTATTGCAGTTTCAGTGCAGCTTCAAATGGCTCTACACGATCCCAGACGAGGAAAAAGGGTCTTATCTAGAGAAACGATCTGTCGTTTTCTAAAAAAAAAAAAAAAAATTAAAATTATATTCTTTTTAACCACAGATGCTCATCTTGCACTTGCTCTGCGATGTGCCACGCATCAAAGACTATAGAACAACAAGAAGCATCACTCGTATCGTTTGAATGGGGGAAAGTGCAATAAGTCCCACCTTCTAAAGAGCCAGTCACCGATTGGTACAATCATGCAGCAGCCGTCAGAAGCTACAGGTCCTACAGAAACAGTCAGACGCGGGCCTCCGAAATGAGACACAAGAGACGCGCACTTAGGACAGCGTATGAGCTTGATCCAGCATTCGCTTTGTAAACACTTGCTCGGTACTTCCGCCAACGTCACGTGAGACTTTTTCAACGTGATTATGTAATACGTTGTGCATCGCACAGCAGTGCAAGACGAGCATTTGTGGTTAAAAAGTATGTAATTTTTTTTCTTAGAAAATGACAGATCGTTTTGCTAGATAAGACCCTTATTCCTCGTCTGGGATCGTGTAGAGCCCTTTGAAGCTGCAATTTGGATCTTCAACCTGTTGGTAGCCACTGAAGTCCACTATATGGAGAAAAATTATGGAATGTTTTCCTTAAAAACCTTAATTTCTTTTCAATTGAAGAAAGAAAGACAACATCTTGGATGACACGGAGGTGAGTAAATTATCAGGAAATTTTTATTAATTCCTAAATTTAACCAATTGCTAAAAAACTGTTATTTACCATTTCACATAAAAAGAGAACACATACATATTCAGTTGCACCTGCTGCCATTTACTTGTGATTACAGGAACACACAAAACAACTCAATTAAGGCTTGCACATTTTATAAAAATATTGATAAATATCATGTTCACATCACATTTTTTTAGAAGGAGTGAGCATTTATATTAATTTTCCACAAAATTATGCTATCTAACGAGGTTTGAGCAATCTCACTATACTGTTGTCCTTTCAGCTAGAGCAACAGAGGGAGCTCAGAAGCAGAAAAAAAAGGAGTTATGAGTTAACAGGAGTGCATGCTATTTATGACACATATGCGGATGCATTAGTACGGTTTCAACAAAGGCACGGTGAAGAGAGAGATGAAACATACATGCATGCATACAAACATATATATGAACATATACATATGATTTGTCCGTTCTTCAATTCTTTAGTATTTTCCATAAACATGTTTGTATTTATTATCGCAATGGTTAGCGTAAGTATCCTTTAGCATCTCATATATATTTAAGCCTCATAGGGTGACCAGAATCCACATCAGATCGCAATTGGAAGTTATTTCAAACATTCGCTGGTGTCTAAAAGCGAGTTTTCAGATGAAAATTGTTTTAAATGTCTTAAATGTTGAGGTTAGCTGGGAGCCTGGTATGATAACATAGGATATTAGCAGCAGTTTTGACCCTTTCCTGACTAAGGTAAACTCCGCCTTTGTTCATGTCATGACCAGTCCTGAAGCCCCAGTTGGCCTGCATAGGACTACAGTATTCGGTGGGCTAAAAACTCCTGGCCGTCGAAAGAAAAGCCCAGACGAGGTCCAATCAAGCCCCAGAAATGACAGTGGAAACACGACTGGGCCTGGCACGCACTAGCATGCTCACTTTTGGCCCGAGAGTGGAAACACGGCTAAAGACAGAAAAGCACCTGGTTCCACCAAATCTATTTCTGAAAGAGAAATGAATTTACGTTATAAAGTAGTCTTACCCCGAGGACCACGGAGAGGCTTCCGATGGTTGACTCTGGGTGATAAACTGAGAGCTGGGTGTGTGTGGGCTGTTCATTAGGATCACATTGGAGCCACTGGGCCTCTGAGGTGTGCTGATGACCTGTGACAGAGAGACGATCAGGATAGAAGATAGTATGCTAAACATAATAAAAAGACTTATTGATGCTGCATAAGTATGAAATTAAACAGATCTTTAAAATGAAATTTAAACTAAAAGAGTTATCAACATTGATGTTAAAGAAGGTAAACATTTATTCAACTAGGACAAATGCATTTATGCCACTGTTCCTATTCTCACTGACATATGGCAAGGAATTAACAACACAGCAGCTGTGAATATGCAGGTGGCTAAACAGCAAGCATCAGTTAAAGGAGCCAACAATTTCTCTTTTCCAAATGAGTTCATTCCATTTTTTAGTTGTTATGGGAAGCTGGTTTCAGTCTCTGACATGGAGGACACCAGTCAAACCCTGATTCTGTTCAGCAATTAAAAGGTCCATCCCTTCCTTGATATATTAAAGCAGCAGAAAACTCCAAAGCTTCAGGCTCAGACAGTATATGGTATATTCCACAACTGTTCCCATCCCTAAGAAGTAGATACCTCAGTCCTTCAATAATTACAGTGAATAGCTCCATCTGGATGAATAAAACTGTAATCTAAACATAACCATTCTTGGAAATCTTTTTCAGCCTGAACTGTCAGATCAGAATTCAAGTAATTCTCTTTCTTCATTCAAGAGATGGTGAGTGTTCAGCATCCTGAGACTCTAGCTATGTGTAAAACACTGAACGGGCAATGGCAAAATTTCCAGTTTTCCATTAGCTCTTCCCATACTGATGCCTGGCTACTCTTAGTTGTTGTAAACGAAAGGACTAAAAAATAAAATGGCCTGGGCCCAAAGTTAGAGTTTCGTGGCAGCTGACAGAAATCCGACTTGCCCCATTTTGCTAATGCTTGAGTTCTTTAGTTTCAAGGCCCTTGCATTTGTTGATTGTATTATATATGGGTATATAAATTATATTATAAGCTATTATAAAGAATGAATTATGATGGTTAAGTTAAAATGGATGGAATATTAAATCAGTAATGTTCTGCTCAATTGCAATTAATTGTGGATAAAGCTATCAGAGCAACATAGGTGTAAAAGGGCTATTCTGCAAAGAAAATGTTGTAGTGAAAAATATAAAATGCTATATATTAGGGTATAATTTTAAAAGCCTTAAAAATATACACTACCATTCAAAAGTGTGGGGTCAGGAGGAAACTTTTTTTTTTGGAAAGAAATTAATACTTTTATTCTTCAAGGACACATTAAATCTATCAAATGTAACAGTAAAGACATTTATAATGAGCTGTTGATTTATCAAAGAATCCTGGGGGGTTCCGTATAGTCCGAATAGTCTACTGGCATGGAGCGTTTTCAGTTCACTCACATGGAAGCCCAACTTCCATAGGAATTAATTGAAAACACTCGCTCCGCAATGTTATGAATGCCCGTGCGGCCGTGCGCATTTTACTTACGAATGAGCAATTTAAAAGCAAGGTGCAAAAGAGGGGAACGCTAATCCTCCATCCCTCCCAGTGATACCGGTGTTGTCATACGTCGATTAAACGGTGGGAAAATTTCCTCACCGTCACAATCCTAAATCCTATTTAGCACTGGCTAAATAACAATGCAGACAGGTGAACAAACATTAAAAACAAACTGGAATTGAACCTTCGCAAAACCCACCCCCTGTTGCAATGTCCGACAACCCATGCGCTCTCACACCACACATCATGTTCTCCCGCAGTGAAAAATACATCGCGGAGTAAAAGAGGACACTGACAACGTATGAAAGTTTCATATTTAATATATTGTCATTTTTTAAAGCAGTTTAAACACTAAATACTGTATAGTGGCTCCTTAATGTGTCGTGACAGATCCTTCAAACTGCTCATGAACTGATCATCTCTTCATACTAGTTCATTTATAGCATCAAATAAACATGAATAGACATCAGAAGGAATGTTGTTTCAACTGCGGAAAGACGCGAGTACACACAATATTTCAAGTTAAACAACGTTAATCTACTATAGGCTACTCCCTGACGGCTTTGTCGGATAAGATGGCGGATTCGGCGTTATCATTGGTTAGATCGCCTGTCAATCAAACTGTTTGCGAAGGGTCAATTGCATGTGATGTGCACGCTAATGACCACAATTACAATACATGGTCCACGTGACCCAATTCTGTTTTTTTCCTCCCATGTGGCACAGATCAGATATGACCCATGAACGTGTAAGCAGCAAAAATAAAAAAAGCACATAGATTCCAATATTCTCAGATGATACGACAAACATGATATGAATCGGATACATGCATTTTCGTCTGCCATGCAAGCAGACAGATTGGATATTCCCGTCAACGCAAGTCGTACGTCATTGAAAAAGCGACCACCTTCTCCACCTTAAGAGACCAATGTTTTGCTGACCTTTAAAGATGGTGCAGAAAGCAAAAGCTTGTATTATAACTTTGTCTGCATTTGCAAACCGTGCCATTTTTAACTTCCGTTTCAGCCTAAGCTTTTCTAGGTCAGTACGTCTACCTTGGGTTTTTTTGCCAAGTGTACAGTGTAAATGCAGATATCGGATATGGGTCACTTTTAAAAGATGATGTAAGCTGGCCATCAAAAAATCTGATATAGTCAACAAATCGGAATTGAGCATCAAGACCTGCAGTGTAAATACAGCCCAGGTGATCCATTAGTGGTGGGGGAAAAATTCAATTCTTAGATGCATCACGATGCAGAAGATTTTAAAGGTAATTGATAACGTAATGTTGACAGAAGGTAAAAGGCGGAACTCTGAAGCGCGAAAGTGCAGTGCCTGGACAGTCTGTGGCGTGCGCATAGCGGTGCGTATCCACTGGTGCGGACTCTGTGGAACAGAGTGAGCATTTTCAGTTCATTTATGGAAGTTGAGCTTCACGCTCACGGGCAAGCATGAAGCTCAACTTCCATAGGAATGAACTGAAAACATTTGCTCTGCACCAGTGGATACGCCATAAGAGACCCATGATGGCCGAGCAAAATCCGACCAGCACACTCTGCATTAAAAGCTAGTGTATAGAAGCACATTGGAGTCTATGAATTTGAAGGGAAAAAGCACCTTGGGGGCATTTCTCAAAAGCATTGTAAGCCTAAGTTGATTGTAGAGACCATTGGTGGCAATTGCTCTAACCAACTTAGGCTTGCGATGCTTTTGGGAAACACTACCCAGGACAAGACACACTATATGCAAGTTATGTTATTGCTATATTATTAATGTTGTATAATATTGTTATATTTCTTATTGCAAATAACAGGAGGATGTTGTAATCAACATGTAATAATAAGTCTATTATTTTATTATAGTGATTCAGAATATGTCTGTATTAATTTACTATGCTGCTACAGGCACACATTTGTTTTCCTGTTGGTTCTTTGCAACGCTGGGACATATGCTGGCAAATGTAACCTTCCACTTGACTTGCCAAATCACTTCTATTTGTTTTATTAATGAAAGATACTGGAAGTAATTCATTGATGGACCATTACAAATATTTTGCTTTAAAAAGCACCAAGGAGTTACAGTGGCAAAAAAAAAAAAAAGACGCATCGATAATCGTTTTATAATCGCATCGCAGGCCTCTGAATTGTAATCGAATCATGAGGTGCCCAGAGATTCCCACCCCTATGATCTATACGTTCTAGTGTTTATGCAACCAAACTCCATTTAAACCTTACCATATGTGGTGCGATGTTCACGTTGGAAGGGCCCAGTGTTTTTGGCAAAAGCTGTTTACCAACAGTCACTGTCTGTGGATGCACCGTTACTAAAGACAGCACACCTGCAGGTGTAGTATACAGAGAAGACAACTTAATACAATGCTTTATAAGGTCAAGCAGGTGTCTGGGTTTTTGTAAAGCATTACTGTAAAGTCTGACGCCCTTGAAAATAATGCTGATGAAGTGCACTATTATCTTCAGAAACTCCTACTGTTCCTCTTACCTTTGCCAGGGCTCAAGTTCTGATCAATGAAAACCTTCAGCTCCCCATTGGCCTCAATCAGACCAGCCTGTGGAGAACAAGATAACCATCAAAATCAATGACTTACACTATTTTCAGTCAATTACATCTAATAAAGCTAGATAATACTCACATCTTTGGCCATGATCCCTGGGGCTGAGGAATAGATGCTTGGTCTAGCTGAAAAACCTGAGCCAAATTTCCACAACAAAACGTCTCTGCAAAAGAATCGAAAACTGGTTTGGCAAAAGAGCCGAGGACACTTGAAGACTGTAACCAAGGCTACAACACAAATCTTTGTTTCTCATAGAGAAAGTGACTAATGAGGAAAGTTTTCATTTGCAACATCCTCCTGATCTATGAACAGAAGTGGCTGGTTTCTATGGCAGGTCTCAGGTTTGCCTTCATTCCCAAACCCTCTGCGAGCAAGCATTCATCCAAAATGCTAAATGTTGAGAATAAATGAAAAAAAAAACTGCTTGTTTTGTTGGATGATGATTATCAGCATAAGATTACTAAAACATACAAAGCTTGATGCTTTCGATTCTTACCATTTTTGTTTGACAGAAAACAACAAACTGCCCATTTTTCTCTGAAACTCAAGTTCCTCAATATTAATAACTTGTTTATTGAACTGCTGTATAAAACACAACATCATACTTGCATTCATGCTGTAGTACTGAATATCCTCTGATATTCTGATCGTATGCAGACACTCAGTGTGAATGAGAAATGGTCTGACACTCTGTCACAGGTAAAGCGGACTAGAATGAGACCTGAGCTCACTTTCAAGCCCAGAAACAGTGTGAATGCAAAGACACTTGGGTTCTTCGTCACTCAATTCACCTAAAGGGGTTTAAGTTTGCTTATTTAAAATGCGGTCTAGATAGGAAGCTCGCTAGGTTGAGAGCATAGGTGATGAAAACGAGGCCCGCCGATTTGCTTCCACAGCACTCATGCAGCTTATATTACCAGACAAAGACCTCGACGAATCTTTCCATCTCTTTACCACCAGAACTTCAACACGTGCACTCAAAAACCGCATGCAATCTTTTTTTAAAGCATTTATACACAAGAGTTCCTGTCGTTTTGAGTAACTTTTTAGCAAAAGCAATGGGCCCTGAAATCTGGAAAATATTCACGGCCAATGTCCTAAGTTAATAAAAGCATGTAAACACATAACGCAGAACGATGATCCGTTTTATTTTATATTTTCCGCTTCAAACATAATGCACAATCGGAGCAGTATGTACTATAATAAAGCGTGTTAGCCCAGTTAGCTAGCTGCCTTTCAAACACGTTTTGGAATGAAACCCAGTTCTAAATGTGATCAAAACGCGCCCCTCCTGTTTAAATGCGATCAGGTCGGGTATTGTGCATGTGCTCGTACCGTTTTGCGAACGAATCGGACTCAAAAGGCCATCTGGAAATGAAGTGTGTAAACTTTCCTCTGAACTTACAGTCCTGAAGCCCTTTGCCTTCTTAGGTGCTGTTTTTGTTGGCATAGCCAGTTAGCAAGAGGACAGAGGAAGAGGAGGTCTGAAGCCCATTTCTCAAACAGGAAACAAAGATAAATCAAATAATATGAAAAATAAAATCTCACGTGCAGTGAATGATCACGCTTTTGTAGCGAGCTTACACATGAGAGATGTCCGATTGTAAGATCATGGCAAATTCATGAAACCCAAAATGGATGCGGACGTCAGAAGCATGCACATAAAAGACGCATGGCAACTGTAAAATCATCATGCACGATTTCAAAAAGCAATTGTAAGTTTTATAAAGAGTTCCTGTAATTCACTTTAAGCACAATACATAAAAACGACCTTTAAATGCAGCAGCACCGCTGACAGTCATAACACTATTCTCCTGGAGGGCAACAGAATTCATTGGTTCACCACAGCATGAGTGTAGAGAGCTGAAAATCATTCAAAAGTGGAAAATAATCGAGCAAAAAATTGTTTACTCACTAATCAGAATTAATTTAACAAGCAAAATGCTTTTGGTTTAATACCTGGCAGCCATTTTACATGGAAGCTAAAGCAAAGCCAATATGCAGTGATGCTTATAGCTTGCTAGCTGAAGTGACAGGTCCTTATGACGACCTAAACTACTAATAATCCAGTTCATACACCCCTCACGGTTATGCACACTGTTATATTTTGCAGAAGTATTTAAAAAATAAGCTTTAGAGCGAATGTAGGATAGAGCTGTTAAGCTAGCGACCAGACGAGCTAGTAAGCTAACTTCCACTCCAATCGAGGTCATCTCAGCTGCTTTAACATCATCAATGTTGGATCTGCATATTATTGTTTACTACACGTCCAGTGTTGTATAGCAGTGCTATGGCCAACCGTCACTAAAGATCAGTGCGGATTTCCGATTGCACTGCACTGACAGAAGCACTTGACATGGGTTAGCTCGTTGGCTAACACAAGCCATTTGAGACAGTTTCAGTCGATCACATAAGCGTGAATTATTCCGAACTGACGGTTAACAGTCTAGTGATCATGTACTCCATTTTATATTATCACATAAAGATACTCGCTTCAGTGAGTGGCCGGTTTGGCTGGCAGACGCAGTAATTTCATGCTAAATCGTTTTCAAACGCAGCTAAATGGCAGCTCCTTTATGCTATGATGAATTATAGATACAGAAAATATCGGTCAAAGCTGTCTACGTGGACCCAAAGCCCCCCCTGGTCTCACTTACGGCCGGTTGCATCCGCCTTCAACTGTCTAGCGCAGAATGAATAGGAACGCGCACAGAAGAAACTGCTCCCTCTCTGGGTCTGTAAAACTGAGCTTGGCGGTGTCTACGCCACGGGAAATCCGATTGGACAGTAACGCGCGTGACGTCGGAACAGCGTGGTACGGAAGACACGCCTATGCTAAATTCTGATTGGGCAGAGCTCTACAGCACCCGAGCTACAATTTTATTATTGGTACATTTCACTGATCTGCACCCGAAGGCGTAGGAATACATGTAAATAATGTACATGTAAAAGAGAAACTCACGAATAAAAAAGGTCAATGCCTATAAAGTATTTTTCTTTTTTTCTGTTATCAGTATTTCCAAGATAATAGCCCGTTATCAATATTTCCAAGTTTAATGACCACTTTCTACAGATAATTGCATTAGTGCCACTTCTCCATTGCATTGTTACATAAATGCTATTCTATTTATGTTTCATCATTATTAGGGAGAGGTGTAAAATGTACTGAGAAATTGTTAAGGAATATAAAATTCTTATTTTTAAATAATTGAGGAAAGATTTAAGTCATATGACACGTATTTATGTATTTTGTACTTTAATGGAGTATAATGGACATAATATAATTTTTTTTAATTGAGTAAAAGTACAAGCATTCAGTTTAACTGAACTCTAGTAAAGTACAAGTATAGTAATGAAGTCTATAACTTAAATATTTTACACCTCTGTTATTAAGGCTATAAAATCCATATTTTTTGGTGTTAAAGAAACAGAAGTCAATATGTAGGTATAAATCAGTGAAATTTAAAATGACTGTAATTAAACTGTGAGTTATAAGGTTGCTTTTTGGTTTCAGGCTCTGGAAGCTATTTATCTGTATTCACGCTGCCTCCACAGACAGGACTGTACAGTATGTTTTATAGAGATAACTAAATGGGGATGAGTTCAAAAAGGGTGTTACCATTTACATGTCACTATCATTTTCAGTTCTCTGGGCGGGCATATTTGAAGAAATTATCTGGGTTAAAAACTACTGTACATTTAAGAGGGTGGACTTGCCACCTTTTGGAAAATAGAATAAAACATAAATACAATAGCAATTAAACAGAAACATTATTCAATATTCTAATATTTTCTAAAATATTCAACCAATAAATGAAACATATTAAACATAATCCAACCTTTTAATGATTTAATCATATACTGTGTCGATGTGCCTGACTTTAAACTCTGCTTGCGTTTACAAATAACTGCACATGTAGATCAGAGAAGTCTTGCAACACATGATATGTCTGTTTATTAAGAGTTACTGAAACACATTGAGCAGCAGGTGTCTTGACTTACAACATACATGAAATATGTACAGACCTGAATAAATAGGTATAACAAATAATACGTTCAAATCAGTCGGTTTTGTTCTGTTCACACTAAACACCCAACACTGTTATCCACTCAAAGGTTTAGCCATACTGCACTGGTCAGCTGAACATGCTCAAAAGTAGGTCATAACCAGTGTTAGATTATGCTGGCAGAGTCCGCAGATTGTGCTACTGAGAGATGACAGTAGTATATCACAACATTCAGATTTTTTCCTATGAATTTTAATAGATTTTACATTATGTAAATGCTTAGTTTCATAATCAAAGTTCTGTATTTTAACTGCAGGGGGAAAAACATTGGGCAATGCCATCTAATGAGGATTGAGAATATTTCTCAAAAGCCTGTTGTATCATATTCAACATACATTTTAACATTATTTTCCACAAAAAAAAAAAAACATTATGCGTGGATAATCAAGTTCATCTTGCAATATTGGGCTGCTAACAATATAAAAGTTGATCTTATGTTTACTTCATAAAAATCATTAAATATTCAACAGCAAAAAGACACAACCTGAAGGTGGACATAGTTAGGTCTATACTAAAAGGCCTTTTACTTATTAAAAAAAGTATGAACTATCAAGTAGAAAGGCATAGGCTACAATTGTGTGCAACAGGTTGTTCTGCACATTACAGAGGAGAGAAGCTGCTGTGAAACTAGGTTTCCAAACTATAAGATACTCAGTAAAAATACGACAAGAATTCAAATGAATCCCTTTTGAACAGATTCATAAGAGAGATATGAGCCGTCTAACCAAACCGATTCTCTAAAATGAATCGGACTTACGCGAAACGTATAAATGAGTGAATCATTTGAACCGCATGAATTGATTCATATGATAAGAGAGAGAAGAAACCAAGTAAACAGCCGAACTACGGTCACATTACAGAAAATGTAGTTAAATGTAGCTTAATAGCGTCACTACTTTTAAATTAGTTCTCACTAGCACTAGTAGAAAAGATTGCAATCATAGACACAACTACAGAATGCAGGTTTAAATAAACTTCAACTCCCAATACTTAACGGTTTCACCGCGCAGACTCGCTGGTGTTCTAGCGCATTCCCTTGATGCCTACACGCATGCGCAGTCGTACATGGGAGCATTGGGTATCAATTTGGTCAAACAGCGGGTGATAAAATGGTAGGTGACATAGAAATTAAAAATATTACTGTCGTTTTCTGCTTCTGTGTTCGACGGAGAAGATCTTGCAAACGTAGATATTCCACGTCTCGTACCAGTCGTTGTCTGCGCGTGTCGCACCGAGAATGATCATAATTGTGTGTATGTTTTGTATGGGCAGGAAGGTCAGTTGTTGATATTTAGAGAGTTCAGCATGTACCTTTCCGCTTAGGTGTTCTGGAATCAAATCCAATGTAATGCATAATACATACGAGAATCAATATTATTGTGTGCTTTAACCAGACATGCATGTTGTTAACCCTAATGTCCTGTTGTGGGTCTTAGAGACCCACAATCCCCTTTTTAATACCTCAAAATCGTACCTAACATTGAACAGGTTAAACGTCATGACTTTTGCAAAATGCATGCGATCTGATTCCTAAAGATTTCAACTTGATGACATGTTTTGTTTGTTTTATATATATATAAAAAACAAAACATGTTATGGTGTCATGGAGACCCCAAGTTAAAAACCTGTACTGATATTACTGATGTTTTAAAATGTTTACTATTATTTTACACATATACAATAGGGGTCTCTGGGACCCCAAACAAGCAGGCAGTCAATGTCAGCAGAACAGTGTCATCCATACCCAGTCATGTGACATCCATTCCATACCATGAAATGTCAGACGTCAGTCTTTTAGCCCTGCCCTTTTAACTCAGCCCCCAATTGTAGACTGGTTATGTACTAGATTGTAATACCCTCTAAACATGTCTTGAAGGGGGTATCAAACTTTTTGCACATTGTGTTCTGGTTCCAGGTCTTATGTTGGGCCGGTCAAAATGGTTCTTTTGAACTTGTTTAAAGAACTAGAGTAAAAACAGCTTACTGTGCATCGATGGAAATAACTGTGGGGTAACCTGGTTGTTTTGCACTGGCTGCCCTGAGCTTGCCATCTCATATTACATGCCAAGCACAAGTGGCCTGTCACAGGTCCTCACATGCTTGGTGCTTCAGACAAACTTGCTATAACCGGTAGAATGTCCTTTTAAATTGACACATTGGTCTGGACGTTTGCTCAACGCTTTGTTTACGGTTGATCCAGTTGTCTGCTTTAGTCTTGTGCCTGAATGTGTGCAATTTTCTCTCTCTGTATGTTTGTTTGTGTCTCTTTCTGTCTGTACACACTGCTCAGTGTATTCCTGCGTCTGTCCGAGTTCATGTCTGAGGGCATATCTTTTGTGTCCACACAGCATAAGCTAAAATCCTCCCAAAAGGACAAGGTACGGCAGTTCATGTCCTTCACTCAAGCCGGGGAGAAGACCGCCGTATACTGCCTCACTCAAAATGACTGGAAACTAGAGGTGGCCACCGACAACTACTTTCAGAACCCAGATTTGTACCACAAGGAATCCATGAAAAGCTCAGTGGACCGAAAAAAGCTGGAGCAGCTTTACAATCGATATAAAGGTGAGTTTTTGTAATTCTGATATTTATTGTACCATTGCATGCTTAAGGGTGATTTTTTTGTCCTCATAAAAATTTTTATACTTTATTTTACTTAGTGTTATGGTTTAAATGCAAAGCTGTTTTAGTTTTCTACACCGAGTGGGTTACACCCTCATGGGGGCTGTCATTTTGAGATCACACGACCAGCTGTGTCATGCAGTTCCACTGAGTTACTAATAATAAAAACAACAAGTTTACTTTATATAGTTCTTATCCAGTGTTTAAAGTCGGCATGAAATGGAAATACACCCTTTCTGTATTCTAAGTGCATCTTAATGATCTTATTGTGAACAATTCATCCATGTTTATGTTTCTTTTTTAATGTCAAAGTGTCATAACTTTTCTGGTGAAACAACAGACTTTTTTTTTTTTTTTTTTTACCTGGTGATGTATAGTGGGCTTTCGTCCTCATAAACCCCGCCCGTTAAGCTCGCATTCAGAACCGTGTCCCCACCCTACATTTCTTTTTCCGATAATCATTTGGATGTACTTGACAATATGGAAGAAACTATCTGTCGTTAACATTGGACAAAAACGTAATAGCATAAAACTAAGTACGTTTGAGTGGAAAAACAAAATGTCCAAACAAGCTATTCTTGTTAGAGCAATGAAACAAGACCTGCAGGTCGAGGTCGCGCACCACAGAGCGAAGAAAAAAAAATGGCAGGACCTTCATAAACAAACTTCGTGCATTCATGTGTTATTACAAAGCTTAAAACCACTGGGAGGAAGTTTCTGTGCCAGCAAAACCGAAAGAAAAACTTTAACTTTCTTGGTGCACCTTTAAATGTTGAATTCCTCTCAGAAATGTTTGTTTTGCTGAGCCGACAAAAGTGACCTTAGTGTTTTATTTTATTCTCCCTCAGATCCCCAGGATGAGAATAAGATTGGGATTGATGGAATTCAACAGTTCTGTGATGACCTTAATCTGGATCCAGCGAGCATCAGTGTTCTGGTTGTGGCATGGAAATTCCGTGCGGCAACACAGTGTGAATTCAGCAAAAAAGAGTTCATTGATGGAATGACAGAACTGGGGTGGGCTATGAAATCATTACTTTATTTAGTCATTAGTTTGACAATATTAGGGGTGTGTGGTGGTTGGGATAATCATTCTGTGATAATGAAAAGTTTAGGAATGTCACACATAAAATGTCCTACTAACTGACAGAATCACTGAAATAGTTTCTGTGACAGTCCTCGGCTCTAATAACCACGGCCAAACTGAAATGCTTGATGTCTCTGAAATTATTATTTTGCATGTTCAGATTTGCTAAGTGAAGCTGTAGTGTGAATGGAAGAAGTTAGATTGAAATCGCTAACAATACAACTTTGTGTATGAATGACATGTATGTGAGCCAGTGATTAGACTGACTAATGATGAGTCTAAACTTTCATTTCTTCTTCAGCTGTGACAGTCCGGAGAAACTTCGAGCTCTTTTACCCAGATTAGAACAGGATCTGAAAGACAGTGGAAAGTTTAAAGATTTCTACCAGTTCACCTTCAACTTTGCCAAGAATCCTGGACAAAAAGGTTTAGGTAATGGCACCTTAATGTTCTTTCTTTCTGCATTTTTATGTTTTCACTCTGAATAAACAGTCGTCTACATCAATGGTTTAACCGCCTTTTTCCATTACAGATTTAGAGATGGCAGTAGCATATTGGAACCTGGTTCTGGCTGGACGTTTTAAGTTCCTAGACCTCTGGAACAGATTTTTATTGGTAAGTCATTACAGCATTGGACTTTTGACCCTCTTTAGCGCTCAGTACAAATTAAAATGGGTTTTCTGGCTGCTACGCAACACATTAACCATGTAGTGGAATAATTTCCTTTAGCAATTAATTTAGATGCTCTCTAGTCTCTGCCCTTATTTTGCGCAGGAGCATCATAAACGATCAATTCCCAAAGACACGTGGAACTTGCTTCTGGATTTCGGCAACATGATTGCAGATGACATGTCAAACTATGATGAAGAAGGTGAGACACGTCATCAATTTTTCGTCGTATTTTGTGAGCTAATATGCTGACTGAATTTTTAGTGATTGTTTTTTGTGTTTTTGAAGTTATACTGTAAATTGACTGGCTTTATTCATTGATTATGATGGATTTTAATCACGTGACCTTCTGTTTTGTTTCAGGAGCGTGGCCTGTTCTCATTGATGACTTTGTGGAATACGCTCGGCCAATCGTGACAGGATCAAAACGCAAAACTGTATAGTAACGCTACCATTGGGCGAGAACTCGCACCTTGGTCGCCTCATTGACTTTGTAGTTTTTTTTAAAGACTTGTAAGCATAATAAGAGAGAACTAAGTAAAACACTTGAAACCGGCAAGTTTTGCAAAAGGAAAACAGGATGGAAAAGACGACTCCGACTTCCACACACCACACGGAAGGACAAGAGCGCGAGACTCAAGATTTCTGATAGAGCCATCAAATGCACATGGCCAGCTATATTTGCACTGGCTACTCAATTCTAGCCCGAAACCCTTGGAGATTTTGGGTGGATATCTTTGAACCTAGTACCTCATCTCCATAGCAATCAGTGTCACTCTATAGGGCAGAGTCCTCATTGCCTACCCACTCCTTACAGTGTGAATTATGGAATAGTCTCTCCAGTTTCGTTTTAGATTATGTACCCATCTGTCTGGGTGTGTATCTCATGCAGGACTTGATGCTGATCATGTCCGCATTTTAAGCCAGACATTCATGGGCAGCACAGCATGCGGCTCGCAACACCAGCACTATTGTTACAGTTGTAAAATACTGTATCTACTGCAGCAGTATGTACAGAGAGAAATGTATTATCAGTAATGTTTTATTATATGAAATATGAGACATATGAAAGAAAAGCGTGGTCTAAAAAAAGATGCCTCCATACCATGTTCTTGTGTGATTTTAGGTCAAACGTGTCATCTGCCCTGTTGCGGAACTTGTAACAACACGGTTCAGTGTTACTCTTTTTTTTTTTCTTCTTCTTCTTTTTTTTTGTTTACCAGATTTATGTTGAGAAATAAATTATTGCCCTTTATGTTCTTCTCAATCTACAACAACCCTGTTATTCTTTAACAGGACTCCATATAATAGCCTTGGGCAACAAGAGGCTTTGCTAGCTTTCACTTTGAAACATTCTCCCATATGGATTACAAATTCAACACACTTCAAAATAATCATTCCAGAATATTAATATCTCACTTCATAAATCACAATGCTTCAAACTGTTTTGCAGTTCTTTCTGCTGCAAAGCAACCCCCTCGAGCATAGGGGTGGAGTAACTGCATTTGGGTTATATTTGGTTTGCAACAAACATTCAAGACATTGAGGTTAATTTTATTGTCTTCAGACCACAGTTTTCTTCTAAGAGCTTTCAGGTTTGTCACGTGGCTTCTAGCAAAATCCAGGCATGCTGTAATGTTCATCTTAAACAGGAGTGGTTTCCTTCTCACCAAAGAGAGTGCCAAATCTGCAGTGTTGAAAATATTGATGTCAGACCAAATGCTCTGCAATGTGTTCAGTACTGTATCTGGCCTCTTGGTCACCCATATGACATCTTCCCTCTTTTTGTCTATTGCTCATGCTTCTTTCATCTGTTCTGTTACAATGAACTTAATGTGTGTAGGAATATACAAAGCTTTGCTAATAATATATCTTTTTGTAGCTTTTTTAATCCTTCGATTTATCTCAGAGTTCCACATCACAGGCAGATCTTTTGATTTAGTGGATTGAACACAGGTGAAGTTTAAGTACATTTCAAAATAACTGAATATTTCACTTCATTCAGGCTATTTAAAAGAGTATGTTTATGTAGCTTATGAATTTCTTGCGTGAAACACAAGATTTTAGGCTGTCATTCTGCCCGAAAATCTAAACATTTGTGTTACACGGAAGAAAGAAAGCCTTGTGTATCTGGAACAGCATGAGGATGATTAAATGATGACAGAATTTTTATTTTGGTCCTTTAATGGCGGAAATGAACTTGTGCAATGCCATTTCCCTGTGTGCCACAAGAGAGCGACGTTGTGTTTATAATCCAAAGAAGCTTTACGTTGACGTTTTGAGAGCTTGTGTATGTATGTATGTATTGCTGTATTTTTATTATTTGTGTTTATGTATATGTTATAATATTCTCGGTCTGTAAAAAATGTATTTTCACTGAAATCTGTATTTTTGTTGCGTTATTACTTCCCGTCCCTATACAAATACTTAAAAATGACGGAACTTCACAAAATCGATGTTTCTCGACGGGGTGCTATCAATGTAACACACGTTTTATGCTAACCGCGGGCTTCAATCTACATACAGAGGATCGGTCTTACAAACCCATTTTCAGTCTATTGCGTTTGACAAGAATGACAGTTTTTTGTTTTTGACAAACAGTACAATCACCATGAATCTTGACAGGCTTCGAAAAAGAGTGAGACACTACATTGATCAGGTAAGAAGAGGCAGTATATTTAGCATGATCACTGTAGCTTTAATTTACACACCAAATTAGATTTTTTATTCATTTCTGATTACATGAAGCTGACCATATGACATTATCCGTATATTATAGAAAAAGAAAGAGGTAAAGTTAGTACCCTGAATTGGGAATCATTTGGTAAATTTTCCAAGCTAGCCAGGTGACTTTCATGCTAACAGGTTTGAAAGCTTCTTAAATAACATATAAATAACATATTTATTGATTAATAATATATATCATATTATGTTGTATTGGGCTATTTTATTCTCATGAATAGATCCGTAATATCACATCTTTGAGTGCTCGTGCACGTCAAATAGCTCTGACTGACTAAATGATTTCATCTAACAGTTATATATGTTGATTGCTGAATAAAAGTCCATTTTTATCTCAAAATATTAATCAAATGTAGTTACCTTCTGTTATGTTTGCATGATTATTTTATAGCAACAGTATCAAAGTGCTCTGTTCTGGGCTGACAAAGTAGCATCCTTATCCCATGGTAAGTGTCTTCATCCTCCTCAACGCTGTATGGATGCTGTCAAAGAGCAGTTTTATATATATATATATATATATATATATATATATATATATATATATATATATATATATATATATATATATATGTATTAGTATATTATTATAGTTAATATATAAGTCTAAGATTAAATGTATATTTTGTTTTTATTAAACCAGCTAACGTTAGATTTTAACTGTCTATTGGATTAATCACAGACTGTTTAATCTCTTACAGAGGATCCTCAAGATATTTATTGGTTAGCGCAGTGCCTTTATTTGACAGCGCAGTATCACAGAGCCTCTCACGCGCTCAGATCTCGCAAACTTGACAAAGTAAGAGCTATTGATTTTTCTACTGTAAAGAAGGAAGTCATTTCAGTAGTAACAGATAGTCTTGGTTCTCCAAGTTGCAGTCTATCAAATACCTAACCCAGTAAAATAATTGAGACAAATGTATTTCACTGGAATGTTTGAAGCGCATTAATGCAACAGAGCGGAGCTTACTTAATGTTCAAGGGAATTAATGAAGAAATATAAGAAGTTAGTTTTGACGGACTTTCTTGTTTTTCAGTTGTATGGAGCCTGTCAGTATCTAGCTGCAAGATGTCATGTGAGTATTTACATTAATTTGACAATATGATTTATTAAAATGTATATTTTGTATATATATATATATATATATATATATAATTTTTTTTAAGGGACAATTTGTGAAATTTAACATGGTTAATGTTGATGAGAGTACTATATGAGAGTACTATAATCGTATTGGTAGTTGAATGCATAATCGGATTAGCCAAAATATTTAATAAATGAATATACAAGACGTGGTGCATTTGTGTCATTTTATGACTAACTAACCAGTTTTTCCTAAAACTTAAAAAAGGAAATAAATAATCAGTGGCTTGTACTATTATTATTTTATTTTTACATTCTGCAGTATGCTGCCAAAGAATATCAACAAGCTCTGGACATACTGGACATGGAGGAAGCAGCCAGTAAAAGATTGTTGGACAAGAATGTAAAGGAGGATAATGGCTCAAGGGAAACCATAAAGGAATGGGAAATGTCTCCTGCTTCAGTGAGTCCAAATCTTTATCTGTTGAATTTTTTTTTCTAGACGTTGATTATGTTCGTTATGTTTTGATTTTGATGTTTGCACTGTGACTGAATGAATGAGCCTAGTTGCTCTGAGTTTAGAAACAAACTTGGTATTTGAACGGCATAACAGTTTGACTGGATCTTTTACTCCCTGTGGCCTTTTCTCTCAGATCAATAGTTCCATCTGTCTCCTGCGGGGTAAGATCTATGATGCCATGGACAACAGACCCCTAGCCACATCTAGCTACAAAGAGGCCTTGAAACTGGACGTCTACTGCTTTGAAGCCTTTGACCTTTTGACGTCCCATCACATGTTGACCGCCCAAGAGGGTGAGAGAAACAGTTTTGAATTTCTTTAGTCGCCGTTTTTATAAGTAAATTCGCTTAAAGCATTACTAAGTGTACCAAACAAAAATGATTAATCATAAGAAAGATATTATTCCTTCACATTTTTATTTAGTGTATTGTTCTCTGTCCATTAATGTCATAATTTTCTTCACTTGAAAGTCATCTTGGATAAAAATGAATAAATGCTCTCAAATTCATAAAATGTTATCTTGTTGTAGAAAAAGATTTCTTGGATTCTCTGCCCTTAAGTCAACAGTGTACAGAAGAGGAAGTGGAATTGCTGCGTTTCCTTTTTGAAAATAAGTTAAAGAAGGTAAGAGAGCCTCCTTTCTATTTAAACAAATTAGGACAAGATAAGTAAAAGATTTGTGTACCAAAGATGGTTTGCTACGATTTACATATGAAATGGCTCATATTTATGGCATCACATGGATTAGATGCTTCTCATTATCTCTCCTGATTTTGTCGTATCTTTATTCCTCAGTTAAATAAAAGAACATGCACAAATTACTATGAGAATTTGAAGTACCTGATTATTCAGTCAGTGGTTTTGAAGTGCTCGCTGAAGAGCTAATCATCAACTCTGCTCTTCCAGTATAACAAACCTAGTGAGATGGTCGTCCCAGATATAGTCAACGGTCTCCAGGACAACTTGGATGTTGTCGTCTCCCTCGCAGAGCGACATTATTACAACTGTGACTTTAAAATGTGCTACACTCTTACATCAATGTAAGTCTGCAAAACACTGGTATATAATGATTGGTTTGACATTTAGGTAAAGGTTGAAATCATTAGTAATGTTTGTTTGTATTCAAGGGTTATGGTAAAAGATCCATTTCATGCCAACTGTTTACCAGTGCACATAGGAACCCTCGTCGAGCTGAGCAAAGCAAATGGTATGAGATTAATATTGATTTTTTTTTATTTTAAATTTAATGTGGAATCATTACATTTACCATACATTGTCTCTTTAGAGTTGTTTTACCTGTCTCATAAACTGGTGGATTTGTATCCCAGCAATCCAGTGAGTAACAAGGAAACTTTCAGAAGTTTCAGTTAAGTTTCATGAGATTTGTTTTCTTATCAGTTCTTTCTCTGTGAACCTCTCCAAGGTTTCTTGGTTTGCTGTTGGATGTTACTACCTCATGGTTGGGCATAAAAACGAACATGCAAGACGGTATCTCAGGTATGACTGTATTAAGTTTCTTTGTGGACTTTCACTACAGTTCAAAGGTTAGGATCTGTAAGATTTGTTTTGTTTTTTTGCTCCTTTGTTCGGCAAGGATGGATTAAATTGATCAAAAGTGACAGTGAAGACATTTATATTGTTACAAAATATAAATGCTCTTCTTTTGAGCTTTTATGTACATCAATGAATTGTTAAACTGTTTTCAACATAATATAATAAGCACCAAATCAGCATATTAAAATAATTTCTGAAGGATCATGGAACGAATACTGCAAATTCAGCTTTGCCATCACAGGACTAAATTACATTTTAAATCAGAGAAAAACAAATTGAAAAGTAATTTTAAATTTAATAGTATTTCAAAATGTTACTGCTTATACTGTATTTCTGCTAAAAAAAAAAATGCAGCCTTGATGAGCATAATCACAAAAACATTTGAAAAAGTTGTTAAAATGGTGCTTACTCTAGGAAGTCACTTATAATTTTGAAAAAGATGCAAAAAGAGTGAATTAGTGTTTACGTATTGTAACTTTTGCCCTAAATGGAGAACCTTTTTAGAGCTGATACTGCAAAAAATCACAGGTCATTTTCAGTAAAAATGTTTTTGTGGTAAATCTGGGAAAAGGTTTCATAATGATGACGGTATTTCTGTCGAAGAAACTTGTGGTTAACGCCAAAATCCCCTTCCACAGTAAAGCAACCACGTTGGAGCGCACATATGGACCAGCATGGATAGCATACGGTCACTCGTTTGCTGTGGAAAGTGAGCACGATCAGGCCATGGCTGCTTACTTCACTGCTGCCCAGCTCATGAAAGGGTTTGTAGACCTGAAGTGCTTGTGACAATTAAATTCATTAGGACAAGAATATTTGCTTCTCGAGTATGACTTGTCTATTTTGAAATTGGTAAAGCCATTAGGCTAGAAAAAAAACTTCCTAGCTTCCTGTTTGAACAGATGTCACCTGCCCATGCTCTACATTGGTCTGGAGTATGGACTCACTAACAACCCCAAGCTGGCAGAACGTTTCTTTAGCCAGGCCCTCAGCATCGCGCCTGAAGACCCCTTTGTCATACATGAAGTAGCTGTGGTTGCCTTCCAAAACGGAGAGTAAGTGATTTCACACTAAATTTCGCACTATATGTGCATCAGTGGTTAGTGGTTTGCTGCTGAGCACTTCAATTTGTTGCAGTTATAAAACAGCGGAGAAGTTGTTTCTAGATGCTATGGACAAGATCAAAGCTATTGGAAATGAGGTAACTATATTCTTGCTTTTACGATCTTGTTTTTTGGTTCGAATAGACCTTAGTCAGAATAGGTGGCATAGCTGTGAATGAAGTGCAGCTTGTTTAGATTTTACTTTGTTCCTGGGTGTATTAGTCAAAAATACCAATTTCCAAAAGACAAACAGATTCTTGTATTCATTTGCACCTTGTTTGTTGGTACATGGTAGGAAACGTACCCGTGTAAATTGAATGAATTATTTCTCTCCAGGTGACAGTAGACAAATGGGAGCCGCTCTTAAACAATTTGGGTCATGTGTGTCGAAAATTGAAGTAAGTGTAAATAATTCTGATTTTACAGTACATTTTAGTTAGTAGGACAGTTTAAGTTTTAGGTTTTTTGTTTTCTTTTCAGTTTTTGTAATGTAAACTACCCTTCATATTTTCAAGGGTCATTAAGTTTTTTTTTTTTTTGAAAATAAATAATTCTATTCATCAAGGACACATTCACTTGAAGTGACAGTAAAGACTTTTATAATCTTACAGAAAAAGTACTTCAAATAAAAGTTTTTTTTTTTTTTTTTTTTTTTTTTTTAGTTTGTATTCAAAGAATCCTGAAAAAAGTATCATGGCTTACACAAAATATATAATACTAATAAGAAGAAATGTTTCTTAAGCACCAAATGAGCATATTAGAATTATTTCTGAAGGATCATGCGTCACTGAAGCTTTCCCATCACAGGACTAAATGACATTTTAAAATAATTAAAAAAGAAAACAGTTATTTTAAATTATTAATAATTATTTTACATTAACTTCTTTTTTACTCTTTGTGATCAAACAAATGCAGCCTTGGTGAGCGTTAAAGACTTAGAAATAGTCTAATAAAAAATAGTAACGGTAGCGTATAAAATCTACATTGCATATTGCCAATTATTGCTGCTTAAGTACCTCATCATATCCCAGTTAAAATAGGCGGGATCTGGGCCGTAGTGATGCACTAACCTGGAATTGCGACTAAAAAGTGCCTGCTTCTAAAATTATCTCAAGTGGTATTTAAATGAAGAGCATGAATTGGGAGGCATGGTCACATTGCTTCCCTCCTCTGTTGTGTATCTTGTTTTTTCCACTTTAATAGAGTGCTTGTTTTGTTCAGTCACTCTAGTGTTTTATGAATTATGCAAGTCCACCCACTGGATATCAAAAGGCTCACAATTTACACTTGAAGATCATTCTACTCACGATTCTTTATTTCTAAATGGCTGTTTAATTATTTCTTTTTTTTTTTTTTTTTGGACTGTATGATTTGTTCTAAAACCCTCACTACAAACCTCTGCAATGAGTTCAGCTCCAGACAGACTGCATTCAAAGTTTGTTTTGTAGATATTTTTTAACCTTAGTTGTGCTATTTTTGTAAATGTTTTCTAAAAATAAGAAAGTTAAAATTGAATGATTTTAAATTTGAAAATTTCCCAGTTTTATTGATAGAATGTTCCAAATCTACAGCGTACTGATACCATTGCAATATTTGAATACAGAATTGGTTTTGTTTTTTACTTCCAAGTATTTAATCATTTATGTCCACATCTGAAAATGACACATAGATTGAGCAGAACTGAGCATTTCAGAAATAAAACCTAAAACCTAACCACACATCCAACTTTAACAACGTTCAACATCAGGTATTATCATTCAATAAACGCAAAACTAGAGCTAGAGCTAGAGATTTATTGTACAGAATAGCAAATTAGTTCCATTCTCCCATACTAAATACTTAAAGAACATTCAATATTAATGGGCAGTGTTTAAACTTTTTTGGTTACGGCGGTTGAGAATAATTTTCACTACCTCTGTAGTGAGCGTGTCTAGTTTCTGTAGACAAAAATCAGGTCAGTGATTGCTTTCATCTTGTTTGTGTAGGAAATACGAACAGGCTCTCGAATACCACAGGCAAGCTTTGGTCCTCATCCCGCAGAATGCCTCTACTTACTCTGCCATCGGTTATGTGCACAGCCTCATGGGAGATTTTGAGAGTGCCATTGACTACTTTCACACTGTGAGAATATATAACAATTATAATTGTGTTGTTGGTTAATTATGACTTTACTGCACTTCAAACATATAAAATTCTTCTTTAGGCACTTGGTCTTAAAAGGGATGACACATTTTCCGTAACCATGCTGGGCCACTGCATTGAGATGTATATCAGCGATTCGGATGCTTACATTGGTAAGACGGCCATTCGTGTGGGTTGTAAACTTGCAGATTCAAAGTGCCCTTGCAACTATTAAGTTATCTTGTTTTGCAGGAACTGACATTAAAGACAAAGTGAGAAAGACCCTCAGCACTCCTGCACTGATGAAGATGCTCAACACTTCTACCGATGGCAACGAGAGCAGAGCACAACCTGTAGAAGAGGTGAACGTGTGCCTGGAAACGCCGCCTTTTAACGCTGACAAACAAACCGATGCGTTCCAGCGCTTCCTCTTAGAATGCGACATGCATGAGAGTGACATGATGCTGGAGACGTCCATGTCTGACACCAGCACGTGATTGAGACCTGTGAATGGGTCAAAGAGGAACTTTGAGCATGAGATGATTAGAATGTGATTCTGAAGAGGACACGACACACACCCTCCCTCCCTCCGCCATCCCTGCTGTGTCCTCTGTGTTGGACCCCTGTGGATTTTTTTTACTATGAATAAATGTAAGGAAGTGAATGCAAATGGGTTCTAATGATTCAATCAATAAACCCTGCATCCATATTTTTACACAGATTTGTGTATTCTCATTGGTGCTCTATTAAAATGCTGCTTTGTGGATGAGATGTAAGATGCACAAAATGTTTTTTACACTGCCAATCAGATGTTAGAATCTGCAGACACTTGCATTTAGTTTACAACCCTGAAATTAGTCAGCCAAAGGAAATTGCTTGCAACAACTTTGATTAGTTGTTATCAGTTCAGTTTCAGTTTACTCAAATCTGTGTCTGAACATTAGAAGGCAAAGACGTATGTGCATGTAATCTGCACAGATTTCTTTAATGATGTTGCTTTCTACATTAGTTTTTGTAACACAAAAGCTTTGATCTGTCCAACCAGATCAGTAGCAAAATACAACAATGTGATCAATGTTGGGAAAAGTTCGTTTTAAAAGTAATATATTACAATATTGCATAACTCCCTTAAAAAAGTAAAAACTTTTTCTGCACTGCACTTTTGCTTTACTTTTTCTCACCTGGGCCAGGCATGCTTGGAGGGGTTTTTTAATTAACAACAAAAAAATATATAGTTTTGGCAAATGTTAAGGCACTTTCACACCAAAAGTGAAATGAATAAGCCTCGGACCAAAGGAAATGCATATTTACGCCTGTACAGTAGCGGTCACAGCTCAAACAAAACTTTCAGCTGTGCTGCCATTCTGGATTAAAGAAGAATAGGATACAGGAGAAGGACTTTCAACACTCTCATTGCTAAATCTAATATAAAGTAATTTTTGCTTATTAGTATGGTTGAATTGGATCATTGAAGGTCAGCAGCAAAACATTGGTTAATAAAATGAGATTATATGCATAAAGTAAATTTATGTAATTTATATTTAACTATTCTAGGTTTGCATAAAACTCTGAGATTGCATTTAATAATTTTGAGGATTACTGAAAGTTTTTGTGCAAGTGAGATGAGTAAATACATGTTCACTTTTAGTCTAGAACTACAACACAGCGCACACAACGCCTCTGCACTTGCCCTGTTTCTCTGAACGTGGGGACAGGAGAGCCGTCAGTCAATACATGTGAAAAAGTAATTTGTGTTACTTATTTGAATCAAGTAGATATTTTCTTGTAAATTGAAAAGTAATCTATTTACTAGTTACTTGAAAAAAGTAATCTGATTACGTAACTCGTTACTACCCCCAACACTGAATAAGACAATAAATAGTTATAACAATTAAATGTACTTGCATTTAAAAAAAAAAAAAAAAAGTTAGGTACAATGTACTTATTGTGTTCATGTTGTATTGCTAAACACATTTGCATTGTATCAAATGATAATTTTAAACGTCCCTACATAGTAGTTAAAGACGCTTAATATAAAGTGGGACCCACAAAGTTCTAAAGTGTTTCTGATTTCTTTTATTCATTTAGTTTGTTGTATAAGCCCCTCTCAGGGGGATATCAGGCACCGCCTCCCTAATTGTGCATCCAGTAACGTCATGGGGTCTTTTTAAATCAGCCCCTGAAGTAGAGCAGAAGTGTCTTTGTTTGCTGTCACTGAAATGTGCAGGCTGTGCCGCTCTGGATGCTCCTCAGATGGAAGCTGGCTTAGTCATGGGCTGCACACCATCCAAATCCAACGTCACCTACTCTCATGTGCGTGTGAGTCGAGATCTGGACACCTGTTCTACGTTTGTGCCCAGTTTAAAGAGCTCTATTTCTACGCCAGAGAGGCCTTCGCCTCAGCTCTGTCTTGAGACGGCCAGTGGGAAGCAAACTTTTCTGAGTGGTAAGAAATTAGTTATTCCATACTAAAATATATGGAAATATGGATAGTGATATACATAGGAAATAATTTAGAGAGTTGTATATCAGAACACTTTTGCAGCTATTAAGGTCGATGCGGTTAAGTTTAGGGACAGCTTTTGTGGATTGGTTTAAGGGTGGAATAAGGGGTAGGGTATTTTTTTTTTTCTTTCCATTTGTAGAATTTCCCCAACCTTTCGCTAATATGGTTTCACCATAAATGCACTGTATCGAAAGATTAATTTAAATGATACCTAGTAGTTAAAGACACTTAATATAAAGTGGATCCAATCCTCAAGTAGATATACAAATTCGTAATAGATACTTTTCCAGATGAATGGATACTTTTGCAGGTAATTGAATGGACCAATGCTTTTGTAGAAAGATTTGCTGATGGATGCTTTTGCAAATAGGCGTATGGAGTAGACACTTTTGCAGAGATAGATCATGGGTAGATTGATAAATTTTCAGACAGATCGATGGACATTTGTTTGGATAAATGGATAGATTGGACCTGAAGGTTGTTGGTTTGATTCCCACGCTGGCAGGAATTGAAAGTAGGGATAGTGAATGAGCAGCACTCTCTCCACCTTCGATACCATGACTAAGGAGCCCTTGAGTAAGGCACCGAACCCCTAATTGCCTCACTTGTAAGTCGCTTTGGATAAAAGCATCTGCTAAATGATTAAATGTAAATGTACTTTTGAGAGAGATGGACAGACATAGTTTTCATATTTTTGGATACTTTTTATGGCATAAGAATATAATAGGATGCATCTTCGGACAGATGGATTGATACATTTGCATATAAATGGATACGGGATGCTTTTTGTGGGCTTATGGTAGATAGGTGGATTGATACTTTTGCAGATAAATAGCCTATACTTTTGGACACTTTTGTTGGTACATAGATGGACACAAGGATGATTATATTATGTGGATGGTGGATACTTTTTCTACAATAGATATTATTGTAGACAAATGGATACTTTTGCACATAAATGAACCTGCAGATAGATAATTTTGTAGGTTGGTAGACCTATTTGTTTAGATAAATAAATGGGTGGATATTACTTTGGCAGATGGATGAATGGATATTTTTGTGGATGGATAAGCTAACGTTACTTAATGGATGGATTGTGTTTTTGCAGACGGATTGATACACATTTATCCACATGGATGGATACATTTTGCAGATAAATAAATGGATAGACATGGACGCATGCAGAAATATGGCTAGATATATCCGTTTGCAGATAGATTGTGGTCTTGTGTTTCTTGCAGTTCCTAGCCCTGACTGTTACGGGCGCTCCGTGAGTCAGCCCAGCAGCCCGGACGTATGGAGCACAGTCAGTACCGGCAGCCCATTCGGGCCGACTCGACCATGCGTTCAGCCGACCTGCACTGACAGCGACTCTGAGGACGACAGCGCGGCACCCGGCAGTAAATGATGACAGTCATGGTCGTTGTTTTTATGCCCCTCCAACCCGCTTAAACAAAGAGATTTTTTTTATTATTCTCGGATGTTAGAACTGAGGGGATAATTTGAGCAATATATTGATTACCGTGTCTTTTTTTTTTAAATTAAAATATTAACCAATTATATATAACCATATTCTATTAAGCTTTAATTCATAAAAATAACGTAGCACAGCTCCATAGTTCTGTTTTTATCAATTTATTGTAAAAACAAAATACAACATTCTATTCTAAAAATGACTAGCATAAACGCAAACGTGCAAGCCTCGCGGTATTTGGTGGTGAATTCCCGCGATAGTTGGCGCATTTCGGACAGCGAAGAGGGCGAAATGGAGATATGAGGTCTGAAAAGGAGCAGAGGACAGGAAGCAGGGAGAGAGGCAGCGTTGAGATCCAGTTCAGGGAGTGTCAGAGGGAGCAGGACAACGTCGCGGTGAACCCGAAGCACAAAGAGGAGAAAAAGGAGGTTTTCACCAAGGTAAGTGGCGCAGTTGTTGGGTAGGTTGGGAGAGTGATGATGATGGAGGGAACGGGATTCAGCACCATAGACAGCGAAAACACAGGGCAGCCAATCGAAACGAATATCCCAGTGGCATCAATCACGTCAAACACAAATGCATTCGTGCGCTTAAACAATTACCCCTTTGAATAATTTAATAGTCCAGGCGTTGAATGTGCATATATAATTATACGGAGAATACAACCAATGGTGCAATAGAGAAATTTGAAAATGGACATTTTTGATATATATATATGATATCCTATGTGTGTGTAAAGAGATAATTCTATCATTATTTATTCATTATTTATGTATGACTTATGTGGAAAACATATGGAGAATTTAAATAATAGGCTACTGTTCTTTCTTTTTCCATCTCTTTGCAATTAATGGGAACTGGAATTCTTAATTCCTCAAAAAGGACACGGACATAACAGCAGTCACTATTGATCTTGCTTTTGATGTTGATGATGATTTTTTTTAGTAGTTTTCTTTGTACATGCTTCTTTTATACAGGTTGTCATTCGCCGACTGCCACCCAGTCTATCAAAAGACCAGCTCGAGGAACATCTGAGTCCCCTTCCATCTTTTGACTATTTTGAGTTCTTCCCCGCTGATCAGAGGTATATTCGGTTTGTGATCATGATCACTGTCTCCCTTATACATGTGCATGTTTTTATATATTATTTCTCCGCAGCTTATATCCGCATCTCTTCTCAAGAGCATACATCAACTTCAAAAATCAAGAGGATATCATTATTTTCAGAGATCGATTTGATGGCTACGTATTCATTGACAATAAAGGTGATTCATTTTACTTTTTTTTAATGCTGGGCAAATGATTAATCATGATTAATCGCATCCAAAATAAAAGTTAGTGTTTACATAATATATGTGTGTGCTGTGTAATTATTATGTATATTTAAATACATACACATGCATGTTTATATTTAAAAAAAAATGTGTTATATTTATATACAATATAAATTATATAAATATATATACCTTATGTTTATGCGAATATTTCTTAAATATATACATGTTGTGAATTTAAATATATAAAATAAGTATACACAGCACACACACATATATTACACATATATATGTGAACACTTTTATTTTGGGTACGATTAATCGCAATTAATCGCTTGCCCAGCTTCTTTTTATTATTTATCCTCCTTCAATCTAGTTCATCCCAATTATAACTAGCCTATAATTGATTTACTTTTTACAAAAAGCACAACAGTGGTAATATAAATGGTTTATATTTAGTGTAATATAATTCATAACAGTTCTATAATATATTTTTATTTTTATTTAGGCCAAGAGTATCCAGCTGTTGTAGAGTTTGCCCCATTTCAGAAGGTTTCCAAGAAAAAGTTAAAGAAGAAAGATGCTAAAGCAGGAACTATTGAAGAAGGTATTTCTCATTTATAAATGTTTCTTTTTACTTTATTAATATAAATGAATTTGATTTAATTTCTTATTTATTATACATATTTATACATTTAAAGTATTCATGACAAGTGACTTTACTGAGTAAAGTATATATGGTGAAAAGTTAATAAATTTATTAAACACTTAAAATCTATTCTCAGACCCAGAATACAGGCGATTTCTGGAAAACTACTCTTGTGATGAAGAGAAATCCATGGCCAACCCAGAAACACTACTGGGAGAGATTGAAGCTAAAACCCGAGAACTTATAGGTATGGTTTTGGAAATTGTTTAGTGCTGTTATCATTTGTGTAGATAAATGTAAGTCCAGGACAAGTATTACAAAGCTGGTCTTAGTTTATTTTGATGATAACACTATTTCATGCTGAGAAATGCTATTCTAGCATATATCAGACACCAGACCAACCGATAGGATCATTTGTTGTGCGTTGCTATGGTTATAAGAATAGCAGTTTTCAATGGATTAGTCAAAAAAAAAGTCTGTGGTGAAAATGACTTGAACTAGAACACGACAGATGTGATCATTTTGTGTGATTTAAAAAGATAAGCTTCTGGATGCTTTAAGTACAACCACATATGTTATATTGCTCATTAACAGAAAATCACGATTCAGAAATTTCAGAGGGAACCCATGGCTCCAAAATGCTAATTCTCTTCCAGGTTTTAGGACTATAAATTAAGCTCTATTTTCCCCTCTGTGTGACTTTATTTGTAGCCAAAAGGACGACACCTTTGTTGGAATACATCAAAAACAAGAAATTAGAGAAACAGGTAAGGGCTCAGAGAGCACCACCTGACTGCATATTATACACTGCGGTTTTGTACTGTATATGCATGATCCTTTTCAATTCTAGAGAATAAGAGAGGAAAAAAGAGAGGAGAGGCGAAGGAGAGAACTGGAAAAGAAGCGGCAAAGGGAGGAGGAGAAGAGGAAACGCAGAGAGGAGGAGAGACGAAAGCGGAAGGAGGCTGAAAAACAGAAGAAACTGTCTGAAAAAGAGATTAAGATCAAGGTATGACATCCTGAAGCTGGTTACAGCTAACCTGTGGTTATCAGCACTAAATTGTTTACAGTATATTACATAAGATCTGCATCTTGAATCCTTCAGCTTTTAAAGAAGTGTGACCGAGACGATGACATGGACTCAGACAGACTGAAAGATAAAGGAGACAGTGGAGAGTTGGAAAAGAACAGATGGGAAAAGTCAGCAGGACACACTAAGTCAAAGGATTCGAAGGATAAGTAAGAGCTGCCTAAAAGTTGCCTTTCACCTTGCTTACCTTCAAAACACACAGCAGGGTTTAAAAAATGTAGGATTCGACATCTACTGTAATTGAAATTTGGATGTAAAAAAAAAGTTTAAAATATCTATTTACAATTGACTGCAAAGTCGCATTGAGATCTACCTCCATCCAAGCAACAACCGATTCGTTGAACCAAGTTCTTGCCCTAAATTTTTTCTTATTTGATAATACGTTTCGCTCGGATATACGTACTGTACGTTTGTTTCATCGTGACGAAGGATTTTGAAAAATATGAGACAAAAAAAAAGTAATGTCTTCAAATAAAGAAGAAATATTTAAAATTCTGCACTATTTCTAGGTCACTAATCAATTAAATTTGTGTCAGTGATCATTTGAATTGTTTGTTCACACTGGAGAACAAGACCATCAGATTTAGCAGATTTTTCTTTACAACTTATAAATGCAGTAATGAAAATGTATTAAGTTACTTTTGGACCTCACTGTATATATATGTAATTATAAAATCATATTGAGGTGGTTGATTTCACTAAGTGGGCTTTCCATAGTAGGAGTCAAATCGAGAGTGACAAGGAGCAGCGGGAAGGTCACGGCCGTCGGCAAAGGGACAAAGAGCATCGTAGCAGAGAGGAGGAACGTAAACGTCAGAGGCATCACTACGAGTTTGACAAGTTCATGCGACGCAAGGAGGAAACCAAATGGGGCAAAGGCTACTGCCAGGACAGGGCCAAGAAAGAACAACATCATGGCTATTCCTACTGTCCAGAGACCGGAGACAAACTGGGCAAAGAGGATCGAGAAGACATGGGCAGCAGGAAAGAACGGATTCGCAATAAGGTAAATAAAAGCTAACAGAGTAGCGATATCTCAGCCACAGGCCATTTGCAACTCTGGTTCTGGTATTATGTACAGTTATTCTCATCCGGTCTGTGTAGCAGATGAATCCACTAATGCATTCAATATTTACACATCTGTACTTGATTTATACATCATTATGTCTGTGGGAAATACAATACGAATATGCCTCCCTCCAGGGGCTTTCAATGCAGCCTTCACTGATGTGTTGAGGTAGTTAGCTGTAATTTGGCTGTTGGCAATATTATTGACGGAAGACAACGTGTCTCTCAGTCTGTGTTAGCGCATCAGGAGAAAAGGACTTCCCAGTCTGAGGGGCCAGACCAGATAGGAGGGGCTCTGCCAGCAAAGGTACAGCTAGTTTTTTAGCCTTTCTACCCACGGGAGGGGGTGCTTCACATGCTGTATACTGAGAGGCCGCGCACCTTACAGTGCCAAGCGTACTTGCTGACAGCAGAATGTTGGTTATGCTGTAATGGCACAGATGAGGAGCGGTTCCCGATAGAAGAAGCTTATACAACTGAAACCTACGGCTCTGTTCTAAAACCTAGCAAGTTGCCAATGTATAAGCAAGCATTTTCATTTGATTTGATTTATTAGACAAAATACACTAATTTAATTAAACATCCACATAATACACTAATGCAATTTAATCTCTAAAAAGATTTTGACTTCCAAACTAAACCAACTATATTTGAAATATTTTTAATATTTTTAAAGTGTTCGAAAGACCTACGACCATACACAGTTTTAAAACGACAGTGTAATATCTATAAGGCTTTAACTGTGTATTATAACTATGTTTCTCACTTTCCCTTGAGAAATATGTATTAAACTATGTAGGAGCTCTTTTATTGATTATCTTATTATGAACCATTTTAGTTTAAGATGTGCTACTCTGCTCTATGCTACCCAGTTAAAATGTCTAAAATGAGATACATCATCATGTGAATAAACTACTAAAACCTAAAACTAACCTTATCGATTTAATATTTTAAGGCATTGTATGCATCCTCCCAATGTAGAAGTGGTTCAAAAGGTTTTTGGTCAAATTCTATATGAGCATCACATTCATCTTTTATTTATTCATCTCTCTTCGCAAAATGCAATCCCATAACGCATTGCAACAAGCTCAGGGAAAAAACAATCCAGTCAGACAAGGATTGCCAACTATAAATGATTAATATAGTTTAAAAACATAAATTGTATTCAACATCTCAATTAAACCTAGAAATAAACAAAAATTGTAAGAATTTTGAAACATTGTGAAATTTATTTAAAACATTTCTGCTCTATTCTTTTGGGGAAAAATCCATTCAAGATGCCGCCCAAGGTGAGAGAAATGCTTGTTATAAATATAGTTTAAAAAAAGTTATAAATTAAATTCAACATCTCAAAACCAGGAAATAAAATAAAGGTTCAAGGGTTTTGGACATTTAAAACAAAGAACTAATATGTCAGAAAGCGAATACAATATATTTAAGATTCTGCTCTATTTCAAGGAAAATAAATCCATCAAGGTGAGGTGAGAGAAATTTCAATTATAGTTAAGAGTGTCAAAAAATGTTAAATTTGGTCAAAAAGTTACTGTTCTACTCAATATTTGTGTTTTCATGCTTAGAGTATGACACTGTTAGTTAGCAACATGTTATCACCAAACTCTACTGAAATGAATTGAAAATCGAGTCTCCTTTGCGTTTTGAGTGCAGGACACTATTTGTATGAGTTGCTGAAAGTTCCGATTTTGTAAAGTATGAGGTTATGACAGTTGTCTTAAAAGGCGAATCCCTATGTAGACTGTAAATTGCATTTCGCTTGGTTTTGGAACAGATCCTACAAGAATACTTATAAGATCTTGCACATTGTAAGCACACTGAAATGCTTACCTGCTGGATTCTGTTTATACATTTAGTAAGCAGTCATTTAGCAGATACTTAAAACCAAACAGACTTACTGTACACTTATTTCCAGAAGTGATGACAGCAATGGTAGTCTGGTTATTAGCCCTGAGCTTTATCCATTATGTATCACCCCCGTCACCACCACCACCATCATAAACAGGAACTGTAAAACACAAACAAGGGCATAACAGATACAGATACAATACAATTCAGTATTATGTTTTTGTTATGGACTAAATGGATTTTGAGGGGTTGTCAATACCCTGTTGTCTGTCTTGCTGAAATGTGATTAAGACGGGGAAATTGATTATACTGAATGCATGACTAGCATCACCATGAAAAAAGCTGCGTTATCTGTATTTGCGGTATGAAATATGAGTGTATTGCTTTTGTCTCTTGTCTTACTCATTTCACGGCACAGGACCGACCAGCAATGCAGCTGTACCAACCCGGTGCCAGAAACCGCAAGCGCATGGGCTCCGGGAACAAGGCCTTTGACTTCCCGCCAATCTCTCCCGAGCACGGAGGAGAACATTGCTACAAGACGGTCATTGGTACAGGCTCAGAAAAAAGTGCTGATGAGTAACAAAAAGACCACGACAGGAAGAAGTCATGCCAGTATAGGAAGAACACTCAACTTCAACCTTGTTTTTTTCTTTTCTGAGTCATCTGTGTGTATAGTGCATTGAAATCATCAGTGACATAAATGTAAAATGATCAGCTTCTGTACGCTTATCAAGGATTCACACCACTTCATTGAGACAAATACCTCATTATTTACAGAGATCAGATTTGTATGCCTTTTGTAGTGCAAGAAATTGATTCCATTAAACAAGAGAATATATATATATATATAGAGAGAGAGAGAGAGAGAGAGATTTTACTGTAAAGAAAATCAGTATGTGTCGTGAAATCTGTATTTTAAATAAATGTAATGTGGGATGGGGAACAGAGACATATTTTTTTCTTTAAGAATATAAAAAATACTACATTGTATTAATGGAACATTTAAGCATGTGACTCTTAATTTCACATTTTCACACTGTAATGCCTTTGAATGATGCCTCTGTTGTCTTTGTGGCATTGTGACTTTTCTGCATTCACAAATTCATCTCACAACAGGATATAGCAAATTTCATAGCATCGTTTCACATGCGGGCCAAGAAGAACAAACTTGTTTATTAAAATTGTCTTCTGTTAGGTCAAATAAGATGTTGTTTTGTGACATTTCTAACCAGTGTGCATGTTTTTTTGAGAGAATGCAGTCATTCAGCAGTGGGAGGCTACATGGGGTCACTTGCCTTACCTTTGATTTGCACTTAAAGATCCCGTCCGTTATTAAATACAAAAATAATAGGTTTTTAGAATTATTGTTTAGTTAGAGTCCAACAAAAAAGTGAAATCTGTAGAACACTTTAAAAATGTGATATTGTATTTGATGGATTGACCATTTGTGTACAATAAAGATATGATTATATAAAGTAACATTTGCATTTTCTTATTTTTTATTTATGAAATTATAAAAAGAGCTGTATTAAATTTTTTTATTAGTATTTTGACTTTTACACTTTAAATAAGATTGATTAACAAGGTATAGCTTTGTTATGATAAAACAAAATAATTTGGAGAAAAATTAAAGTAGGTAAATTAATAAAAAAGAATTTAAATGAAATAAAATTACAATTCCATTTCAATATTTTATGTCAATAAATATGGGCATATTTCTTACCAAATAATTACCCTAGTATAAAAGTAACATATTTAAAATAAATTTATTACATATTATGTATAGTTCAAACATATTTATTGACATCACTTGAGACTTACTGATATAACTATTACAATTAAACTTTATTTGGAGTACTTCTTTATTGCACCAGTCTAAAATGTGTTTTAATGTCAATATCGATGAGAATTGTATAAACTAAAAAAAAAACAGTTTTTATATGCAAGATATTTAAAGTGTACTTGCAATAGTTCCACTTATATACTGAATATACTGAAGTATATCTTCAGTTGGACCTCATCACTACTTCTGCACAATTAAAGTGCATCAATTACAAAATTAGTTGTTCCAATTTAGTTTAGTATAACAAAAGTACAATTACAGGGTATTTTTTATTAAGTACATAAACATGTAGGTGTATTTGTAGTATACTTAACATGAAATAAATGTATTTCAAATACATTTTAGTATATTTATTTTCACTAGGTTAAAGATCCTCTTTTGCACATAAATCGCAGCTAAAACAACACTAAAGGACAAACTTTTCTCAAGACTGGATTTCTTTTCAAGATTTATTACTTTCACTTGCGAAACAGCTCAGCAGCTCAAGTTTGTTCTTTATGAGTCAATTCTAAAGCATAATCAGTTGGCACTAACAAGACAGAAATTAATATAATTTGCATATTTTTTACACTACACCTTTAGTTCCCATGCTTTCAGACTGAGAAAGCAAGTCATAATGACTTTCCTGTCTGTCTTGGCATGAAGTTTTCGCTCTAAATTTACTTTGTCTGTTTTGTTCATACCTATTGCCCCTGCTTTTCTCGCACTCTGAGAAGTGTGAAGGAGTATGTGATGAATGCATCATGTTCAGAATCATGTCACTAATGCCAGTTCTCTGTAATCAGTTGTTACGAAACGCAAATAGTTCCTTGTTCTTCAAGACAACATAATTATTTTAGGTTTGTTTTCTGGTGAAAAGCCAACATAAAAGTACAGCTCACAAAGCAAACAGGAAATAAGTTCATAGGTATGACACTGATAAAATCCCCTGAGTTTTTGCATTAGTTTCCTTTTTTTTTCATTTTTCTTCTGTATATATCAATAGACAGTCAACATATACATTATATATATATATATATATATATATATATATATATACATAAACACACATATATACACAAGATTTTACAGGCCTGGCCAATGAACCACTGAGATTCACTAATAAAAATTTGATATATGTTCATCGTCATTTCACCGTTTGTTTTGGGTGGGAGCCCTCAAGACTACTTTAGCTAGGTGTGAGGAAAGGTGTGTCCCTTTATTTTACTGGTTTATGTGGCCTATTGCCTTTCACCACATCCTCCCACATCAATTCCAGCTTCGCAGTCATTAAAATCCAATAAAATATTCAAACACACACATCATTAATGAGAAAGAGAAACTGTAAAACCAAAATGACATAAGAGGAACTTCCTCTATGGATGGTATAAATTCAGTTTGTTTGCTAAACAAAATGTCACTGAACTGGTAAATTAATAGATGTTATTACTTTGATAATGAAACTGTATGTATATAATATTCCTTTAAATGTTATAAATGATCAATTTATGATATTTGGGAACATAATATGTTGTTAAATTTCTCATTTGTGTAACTCTAAGCTTACAATGTTGATCAAAATGAGTAGTCAGGTGGCGTACTTCCTCCCATCAAGAAGTTTCCTGCGTCTAACAGTCATGCCCGAAGATTAACTGCCTTCAACACACGAGGGAAGTCGCACATGCTTCTTAAGGTATGTGATATTGTTTTTAAAAACATGTATTTCCTAAATATGTGCAGTTATACTTGACACTTTGTGTCGCTCTGATAATCTAAAGGACTTTACATGGCTTTCCTTAAAAAGATCATTTCCTATTTTGATTTTAGTAAAATGTTACATTTTGTGCTGTTCGTTAGAACAAATGAAATTTTACCTGCTCGTTTTGCTGCTCATGTTGTGGTAAACTGTGTTCGCTAGTTCGCTAGACTGATGATCTCATACAATCTCAACCCATAATTCCTCCAGATTTGTCAAGTATTTTGAAATTTTTGAGGTGCAAATGAATCTCCCATGTTACATATAACAACAAATGTAACACTGAAAATATACTAACACTTATAAAAATGTATCCATGTATAAATTCACAGATCACATATTATCAACCTCATTTCACACAGTGAGCTTTTTATAGTTTGACTACTAACAGATGAGTCATGATAGTGTAACACTTCACGGGTATTGAGAAAGTACTATGAAAACATACTCATTTTACTCTCAGCAACAGAGGAAAAATATGAAATAATTATAATAACTTGGTTGAGATCTGTCTCCATATTAAAATGTTTTATTGGATATTTTTGTGTGTTACATTTTACATTTTTGCTGTTTATGAATTTGTGTTACCTGTTGTGTTACTGTTTCACTGACAAGCTTATAAATTTGGTTTAATGACAGGTTCCATTGAGACAACTTACCCTATTAAATATCATAACAGGCCCATAATCGGGGCATTATGTGTTTAATGAAGTTTGGCAATAATATTTTTATGGGCAATAACTGTGGAAAAGTTCAAGCTTTTGTTATTGTTGTTGTTGTTGTTATTACATAGGCGTTTGTGGCTACTGTAGTAATGTTCATGCTATTTTGTAGCCAAGATGTTTGAGCAATACGGAAATTTACTTTAAAAAATAAGTACTATCATTAACTGGAGTAAAAGGTGTGAACACTAGCTGTGGTTTCACCTACTTGGAAGGCTCTGCATTTAGGTTGTTATCTTCAGATAGCCATGGTTTCGCTGTAAAAAAACCCCAAAACATGTATAACGCACAACGCTAAGTGTGATAATAGATTATTAGGTAAATACATTTTGCCATATTACCCATAAATGTTACTGCGATTTTATCAATTAGACAGATGCCAAATCCAAAATGACATGCAGTACATTCAGGTATAGTATACATCAGTTTACACATTCCCTGTGAATCAAATTTTAGCATTGTAAATGTATTCTCTACCTGCCCTTGTGCAAACTTATTTCTTAAACCTGTCTTAATACTTAATGACAGAAATACCCATAAATACTTTGTGAATGATGGCACCATATAGCTGATATTTAGCAGGAAAATTAAAAGGCCAGTGAAAAAAATTCTAAACAATAGCAAAAAACTAAATTAAAACAATTCTAAAATTAGGGTTCTTCAGCTTGTAACAATAGCAGAACCCTTTTTCGTACTAAATAGAACCCTTTTTATAAGTTTACATAAAGAACCATACTCTGAAAGTGCTATATAGGACCTTAATGCTGTTATAAATACCCCTTTTTTATTAGTATTAGTATTTTTACAGTTACAATGTGCCTCTTCTATTTGTTTATGTAAAAGAAATTATGATTAAGAAGGCCGAAATTAGCAAAAACGGACAGTATGTGAGCCCAAAGTCAAGGGATAGCTTTAATGTCTTTTGTGACTGGGTATGTTTATGCATAAAGTAATACTTTGAAAAAATATATGGATCATAAATTTAACTTACGGTGAGAAGAAGAGAAGGTCCTTGACGGAACTGAGCTGCTCACACATGTTCTGTTAAACGAAAGACAGAAAAAGACATGACTGATAGGAAACTAGTAAAAACTTGAAAGTTAAAAGTTATAGACATTTTAAGAAAGAAATAATGTAGGCCTACCTGTTGAGAGTGTGTTGACAGTTGGATTTGGATGGCTGCTGAGCTCCAGAAAATCAGTAATGAGGTGGCTGTGACAGTTACGGATTTGCAAAACAAAAAGTCGGGAAAAATAAACTCTAACACAAAGAACTATTTCAGCATATAAACAGCTCTTCAAGACGACACAGTTCTAAATAAACTGCTACTGAACCATCTTTTTTAGAGTGTAGGTAATGAGCATAAAATTATATATATAAATAAATAAAATTTCCGTCCATAAATTGAATGTGAATTGTCTGTCTTCATATGATCTTTCTTTGTGTTAAGACATGCGTGTTTTAAACCACACAAGAGCATTTTTTTAAGTCTGTTTATTTAGGTCACACAAAATTCAAAAAACGATAGAGCAGAAAATAAATGACTCGGAGCATAGAGTTGATCTTTAAACTGACCTTGCGACACATTTTAGCCTCTAACTTTGAAGTATGCAGAAATGTGGCATACCCATTAGTTGGCATCATGACCTAAAAAGACATGGTTATTAAATCTATGAATATCTTTTCAGGAAACAAGGACACCTTTCCAGACACATTTTACGTCAGGCATTTGTAACTACGGCCTTTAAAATTTCAATCTGTGCAAGACAGCGACACTAAGTCTGTAATGACTATACCAAATCTGATGCTGGCACACGCTGTGGCATTAAAATACCTTTTCACTTCCTTTGAAGAGTTTAAAAAAAGTCCCTTGCTCGAGACTGTCCGTGTGAATCATTTCAGTTAATGTTTGTGAAACAGCTCTGAGACTTACAATAGGCAGTGATTTGTTGGTTATATATGCAAACTGCATTTGTGTACCTGCTGAAGTAGCATGGAGAGCCTATAACATGGCCTCAGACTTCCTGTTCACAGAACTGCACGTATGCGAGGGTGTTATGAAGAATCACTTTTACAGCGGTATCTAAATTGAAAACTCAGGTCTGAAAACCTGTTTTAGCAACACATGACAATGTCTTAGGAGAGGCAGATACTAAACATGAATAATATTTATTTTAAATATAATGTATAAATTAAGCAATCTGTTTATATGTAAATTATACTATCATTCTTCTTTTGAATTATTATATTCATTTATTTGTATTCTAATGCATAAATTAGAATATAATTTAAATGATAAAACTTATATATGTAAATTATTACCCATTATAGTGTATACAAAGAATCTTAAATCAAGCACTCACAGTACACCTACAACAATAAAACCAATAATGAAGATGTTTATCACACAATTTGAGGTTAAAGTGATAAAGTTTATGGTCAGTGTAATCTCTCTGTTGTCCTACAGGTGGAGAAAACAATCATGAGTGTGCCACCAACGGAAGTCGTCAAAATGGACAATGCCACTTTGGCCATGTTTGACAACAAACTGACCAGTCACATTGTGTCAGCCATCTATGTCATTGTGACTCTGGCCAACCTCAGTGGTAATGGTGTCTCTCTGTTTCTGCTGCTGATGCGCACCTCTCCGAAAACCCCCTCCGTCATCTTCATGATCAACCTCACCTTCACTGACCTGATACTGGGCACTGTGCTCCCCTTTCAGATTGTGTACCAAATGCAAGGCTACAACTGGACTCTGGGTACGGGCATGTGCAATGTACTGACTGTGGTATTCTTCGCCAACATGTACTGCTCCATTTTATCCATGACCGCTATTAGTGCCGACCGCTACCTGGGGATAGTGAAACCGATGCGCTTCAGAGAGATGAGGAAGAGGAAAAGATTTGCAATTGTTGGCTGTATATTCATGTGGCTGCTGGTCCTCGCCATTCTGAGCCCGTTGGAACGCGCAAACCTGACATATGAAGTAAAAGAGCGCAATATTACCACATGTTTTGACATACTGAAGAAGGACATGCTCCCTAGTGTCGCTCACTGGGCGGGATTCCTGTTCGGCATGTTCATCATCCTCTTCCTCTGTCCGTTCATCATAACGGTGTACTGCTACATTAAAATAATCTATGCCCTGGTCAGAAAGTCCAACAGTCAACAGAAAGGCCGTGCTGTGCGCCTGGCGTGCATTGTCCTGTTTGTGTTCATCTTTTGTTTTGCTCCCAATAACATATTGCTTTTGGCTCACACAATCACCAGGCTGTACTTTAACAAATCTCTCTATATCTACTATAAACTCTCACTGTCTCTTAGCTGCATTAATAGTTGCATAGATCCATTTATTTATTATTTTGCATCCAAAGAGTTTCGTCGGAAGCTAAGGCAAATTCTGCGTTTGCAGACTCTCAGCACCGGTGAGACTCAAATGATTGAGGCTCGTAGAGAAAGTTTTTTCTCTGGACGTTCAATGTACAATGCAAATGAAGACTGTGACAACTTATAATTTTTTTTTTGTACTACTACTTTTGTTCTCTGCTACTTTTATATTGGAGGAGAGACGATCATGTGGGAAATGTCATACGAATCAGAAAACGTCACGAGTCAAACTCGAACTGTTGCTATATGTGTCAGGGCACAAGCGCTTAACCACTAGGCCGCGGACACGGCTCTGCCACAGCTTTTAGAAATTAGAAGAATCTATTTAATTCAAATTAATAGCAAGGACCACTTCCCATGTTTCGATTTATTTTTTCTTTTCTTTTTATTTTTTTGGGGTTAGAGTATTGTGTTCCGTGTTGACTTCCTGACTGAGCAGCTGAGAAAAAGCATGTGGCTCACATGGGTACAGGGCGCGTGATATTGTGCATCTTTGTTTTTTATTTGGTATCGGACATTCAACATCCTGTTACTGAAAAGTAATCTTCATTCAATTGTGGTTAGATTTACGTATCAACTTTACCTCTTTCTAATCTGACTGAAAAAGTACAAAAGTGGCAGCTATTTTTGATCTATGAATTATTTTTAGATGATATATGTGTGTTGTTGTTTCTTTTTTAAGATTGAGCCGAGGTGTTTTAATATTTATTTCACTTAAGCTGTTTATAACGTGGATGCATTATTACATTCAATTGCTTATTTACCTGTTTCTTTTTTGTATTGCTAACATAATTAAACTGTTTTTTACTATTGTACTATTATGTAACAAAGTATGTCATATGGGAGTAATTATTATGTCAAGTAAAATATAATAAATACATTTGAGTAAATAATTTTGCATTTGTTGTCATTCAAAGATTAAAGATAACGTAAGGGCTGTTCAGCACGGTCAATACAATCACCTAATGTCTATTTTCAGATACTCGTTGACAATAGGCATTTCACAGCAGTTCAGCAAGTTCAGAGCCACAGCCATGTCATACCTAGGTCAAGAGCTTTTTTCAGTTCCTTTGAAAATGAGAACTATTGCATGTCAAGCGATGTACTGTGCAAAGTACATGTATGGAATAAATGTAACTTTTAAAATTAGTGCAAGACTTCAGTGGAAACAAACAAAAAAAAGTTATTGAAATTGTAGCCTCAATCCGATGTGATTCACACAATTGTATAGCAACTTAACGCTACGGCAACTGCCCAAGGTGATGCACACAAAAGGAAATAAAGCAAGTTGCAGATACCACTTCAAAGTGCACTTTGACAGGTGAGGTTATGGTTCAAGAGAGAAAGAGTGAACATACCGTATTCTACAGGAGATGCATTTATTAATTTATAGGCATAAATCAAACTAGAGTTACGTATGGAGAAGTACAGGGTGGAAGTTTTTGCTTAAGTTGTCTTATAGACAACAAGATACAAGATAAAAACTAAATATGTATGTGTGTGTGTGTCTGCATCTTTATCATAGAGCCATAGAAATATGACTTAGAAATAGGAAAAATATCGGTACAATAGTAGGGGTAAGCTGTACAACGAGTACGTCATTGATAGGGGAAGTCATCGTGGAATATCTGTGTAATATGAATTCTAAATAAATACATAAATGTGTTATTTTTACACATAATACACTGTCCAATCTAAATCTGTTGGACATTATTAAGTTTTTCTTTTAAAGATATCCATAAATCAGCAATGAGAAGGTTTATTATTCAGTATTTCAATGCAGTTGAAATCATTTTCTTAGATTATTATTATTCTTATATTTTGTATTGCATTAGGAGGCTTATCTATAGGTGAGCAACTGTCTCACATCACCCCACTGCTACCATTTTGAGAAAAATGCTTTATTTAATAATTAATGAGAGATAAATAAGACAAGTAGCCTAATTTACAAGGTTTTATACATTCACCAACATACAAATGTGTGCAAATGTGGCTTTGAAATTTATTTTACATATTTATTTTACATTTTATTTACATACCATATAGTATATTTACATTTTTACATATTTACATTTACTCCACTCTCCCCAACATATTACAAAACGGACAGAAAACAAAGTAAAGCATCCTCTTACCATGCTAGAAAGCTTCTTGAAACTAGTTCCGAGTGTAAATAGCATGAGACGCGTCACACCTGTGACTGCCACACACTGTGATGCACTTCAGAAGTTGCTTCGTTTCTTGGCAACGGTGATGAACATGGAATAGTACAACACTTATCACTAATATATGTAACTTTTGGTGTAACATTTTATATAACAATGGCATCTTTTGGCATGATAATGCTGCAACTGATTTAAAAGCAGTATGTTCTAAACTCTCTAGACTTTAACCCAAGTCCAGAGTACGTCACGGTCTTATTCAACTGCGCATGTGCGTGCTAGACTCCGCCTCTTCAGGATCTTGGTCACTGCTGTTTCGGAGAGCGTGGAGCGGAACAGTCCTTTCCAGGTAAAAGCCGTAAAAATGAATATAGATACATTAATATTTACTTCTTTTTTTAGTTATGTGTAACTTTCCTGACTGTATTACTGTCAAAATGAAACTCATTATCGCACCAAAGTCTTGCATGAATTCACTGCTGTATGTCTAGAGTAACTAAACACTCTTAACACAGCCACACTATGCATGCATCCTTTTTCTCAGAAACGAATAGCCTGGTCTTTTCTGTTGAATTTCAGCAATAAATGATAAGGAAATGTTTATCTGGCCAAACTGGGGTCAAGCTCACCTTTAACCAATATTAAGGTTGAACGTAGACTTTTGCTGGACTATGTTCGTCAACTCCATGTCCAAGTTCTGCACTTACTGGTAGTTTGATGATTTTGACATGTTTCTGGTGTTTCTCTTTATTACCAGGATAGACCTCTGGAAGTGACTGAAAGAAGAGGGATATCATGATGTTAAATCCTGTTATATCCAAGCTGAGTGGAAAGCTTGTTGTCCTGGCAAGTGCATCTCCACGACGGCTGGAGATTTTGTCGAATGCTGTAGGTTTTGTGTGTGTGTGTGTGTGTGTGTGTGTGTGAGGGGGGAGAACCTAAAATCATCAGGACCTAGTTTTTTTTAGGTCTTTATGGTGGCAATTAGGGGTGTGCGGTGTATATCTGTGCGATAATATCGTATTTGATGTTTTAACGATATGCCATCATATTCTTGAGTATTTCACTAATTTTTAGAAAGCAATCAAAACGCTGCATGAAGTGTTCACAAATTCACTGCGTGATGTAGCTGAGTACACATTGAGTGCTATTGTGTGCGAGTATTCAGAGTGTGTTTGACAGAAGTTAAAATGAGAGAAGCGTGTCAAAGTACGGCCGAAACCATCTGAAAACACTGCGAGTTTGAGTCGCTTATAATGTACATTTGAAAAAACAAACATCTTTCCAGACATGAGAAGCATTTATTAACATCTTGTCCAACAAAGGACATTTAATACCATGTTATTAAACATTTAATACTATGTTTTTACTCCAAATTCACTTCATAACAACAGTTGCGCATCTTTCTGTGAGATGATGGGATTTCTTACACAGAATAAGGCAGTCGTGTGTTTATTAGTCATGTTTGATCAAAGGATTTCAATCTTCTGTTTATTCAGCTACAGAGAGATGACGCGGTATATTTTGAGTTCCTGCGCAAGAGCGCCCTGTGGCTTTCAGATGAAGCATTTACTACTGATCACAGAGCTGTACAGCTCTGACAAGCTGCGCATTTTATAATCGCAGCCTTTGCCCTAATATGAGGATTATGAAAGGTTTCAGGAGTCAGCGGGAAAAGGTGCAGCTGACAGAGCAAAATCAAAAACACACGCAACAAACATTTAGCAAGAAAGCTCCTTGCGACAGACAGAGAGATATAACAAACGGCGTCACCAATTGCATTTCCAAATGAAACATTTTTGAATGTTACAAAATATCGTCTGATTATCGTTATTGGAAAAATCTTAGAAAATATCTGTCATTTTTTGTCAAAATCGCACACCCCTAGTGGCAATGAACTTGTAATGATCAGTCCTTTATCTTTTCTTCTGCATCAATGAGGCAGGGTTTACGATTCGAGGTTGTTCCCTCCTGGTTTAAAGAAACATTGGACAAGTCCTTGTTTAAAAGCCCACATGAATATGCAGTGGAGACAGCTAAACAGAAGGCTTTGGAAGTGGCTCAACGAATGCCATTTGTAAGTTGTATTTGAAAAAGTAGCTGTTCTCTAACTTTGTTTCTGTCAATTAACAATGTCCCCTTTATTCTGAATGGTGTCATATGTGCTTGGTTCAGAAACACTTGAAAACTCCAGATATTGTAATCGGAGCAGATACTATTGTGGTGAGTAGCTGTATGTTGTGATGTATTCTACATTGTGATATTTGGTCCTGAAAAGTGAATTGCTAAATTGGCCTCTTTTTATTCTCAGACAATTGATGGCTTTATCTTGGAGAAACCTACAGATAAACAAGATGCTTACCGGATGCTAACCAGGTGCATTTTCTTTACTCTTTTTGTCACTAGTGAACATTTATGGCATTGATTGCATGATTTATTTCAGGAGCTAAAATATATTGAAATCTATGCATTTCAGGTTGAGTGGTAAAGAACATAGCGTCTTCACAGGCGTAGCTATTGTGATCTGCCATGCGAGTGGTATGTGAATGTTTAATGTTTTTATTTTTAGAATTGATGTCTTGTGTTTGTGAGAGAGCCAGATCATTTTAAAGAAGATTTTTTTTGTTCTTTGCAGATACCGATACAGGCTACAAAGTGGTTGATTTTTATGAAGAGACAAAAGTTAAGTTTGCAGAGTTATCCGAGGAGATGCTCTGGGAATACATCAATAGTGGAGAGCCCATGTGAGTTTATAGATTTTGACATTCTTAATGCATTGAAGCTTGTTGATCACGTTTTCTGAGCATGTTCACTGAATTTGAACTTTATGAACCTTTTGGAATTTGGACCTCGGAGCATTTTTGTGTTTGCTTTGACGTGCTAAAAATGATGTAAAAATTCCGCAAAGCATATTTTTAAGTACATTAGTCCATTCTTGTTAATCTTCAGTAAATGAGTCCATTTCACCTGTCAGGTAGAATTTGGTGAATGACGAGAGTGACAGTTTTATCTGTGTTTGACAGGGACAAGGCTGGTGGTTATGGGATCCAGGCTTTGGGTGGCATGTTAGTGGAATACGTGCGAGGAGATTTTCTAAACGTGGTAGGCTTCCCTCTTAACCATTTCTGCAAGCAGCTGGGGTTGATTTTCAACAGCCCACCTGAAAGTCCTGCACACAAAATCAAACGGGATTCGGATGATGCTTGGACTCGGGTTAACAGCCTGTCTGAAGGTGGGGCAAATGTGGAGGCTAAGCTATTGGAAAACTGTAAAGATGGCAGTAAGACGTCTATGCAAGAACAGAATGTGGTGGCCCCAGATTGTGCCAAGCGCTGCAGACAGGACGTTCCCCACAGTATTATCAGCTTACTGGATGGGTTCAAAGCTTCAAAGGTAATATCGTGATTAGGTTATTTCAATTTCTTGGTTTACAAAAAAAATAAAAAATAATCTTGCATTATTTACACACCCTCAGGTTGTGCTTAAAATTGTTATTTTTCTATATTAAAAATATAAAGTATTTTTGAAAATGTTCTGATTTTTTTTTTTTTCTTCAATCCAACAATAGTTCATTGTGACTATGGTATGGAAGCTTCAAGCTTGTTTCCACCATCAAATAAAAAAATAAAAAAGGTAATTGCATCTTTTTATCTCACAATTATGACCTTTTTTCTCAGAATTGTGTGATATTAAGTCAGAATTGTGAGATAAAAAATGTCCAATTGTGAGGGGGAAAAAGACTAATTTTTTTTTGAGAAGTCAGAATTGTGATTTTTAAAAACTCAGAATTGTGAGATAAAAAGTCTTTACCTAAATTAAAATTTAAATTAATTATTTAACTAACCTAATTTAAAAAAAAAAAATAATTTGGTGATTGAAGCAAGCTTCCATGCTGTGGGCTTTAGTGTCAAGGGAAAACAAACCATTAACACGTTTCTTATGATGTTACTCTATATTCCAAATCTTCTGATGGCAGAGTGAAATTTTGGTAAAACATTTTCCTGTCAAAATTAACAGTATATAGATGTATTAGGAGTGTTAGATCAGATGGAATCCCCACATCAGAAATATCAAATCCGACCCCTGACACCAGATCTGGTCAAAAGATATGTGTTTTTTGTGGTGGCTAAACCTATTAATAGCGAGTCTTGTCTGACCAAAACTCTAGAGTTTGACTGAGAAAGTCAGAGAAGAGCAGAAGCAGGAGACAAAGTGATGATTATTAAAAAAAATTCATTTCACCAGTATAAATCCATTATGTCAATCCAAATGTCATTATACAAAGGGAAAATTACTGCTTCACAACATCATCCTGTGACGTTAAAAACCTTTGAAATGGAGACATTCTCTTGAAGACCAACATCCCTTAAAACAACTCAATTATGAGATTTAAACAACAATAGAAAAGAAATAAGTGATATAAATTATACAAAAAAATCTAATAATATGAGTCAATGATTAAACAATAAATGATATGATATGAAAACAAAGAAAATAAAACCACACAGATGTATGGTTGCTGTCTTTAAAGTAACACACACACAGGTTGCTATTGTGAAACCTTAGATCCTTCACAAGAATCAGTATATAATGCCAAAATTTACATTTTTGTGTGAAGTATCCCTTTGAGACGTTAATTTAATTTAGGTGTTCTGCTGAGTCTTCATTAATACATGTAGCATTAAAAATACAAATGGAAAGTATTGTCAGGTTTGCATGATTAATCAATGAGGAAATGTTTGGTAACTGTTCAATACATTTTGTTTTATCAGACTCTATTCATAGCATCCAAACTGAAGGTGTTTGATGTATTGAACCGCTCTGGAAGCCTGACGTTAGAAGAGGTAGCTGGCCAAATCAACGCCTCTGTTTTAGGCACTGAGAGGCTTCTGGAAGCTGCTGTCTCTTTAGGTCTTCTAGAAAGGGTCAAACAGCAAGATACAAGTGGTAAAATTTACATACTGGCATTTTGCTCTTATAGATGGTGTTACTGTCCAGAAATCACGTCAGTTTTGAAACCCATCAAAAATCATTGTCCATTTATAACATACAAGTACTTTCTCTGTTCATTGTGTAAAGGCACTTGCATGCATGGATGCATTTCCTCCTACTGTGTGATACATGTTCATTTCATTGTTATGTCCGGAGGTGGATTGTGAATGTAACATTGTTTATTGTGTTGCAGTGTACAGAAATACAGAACAGGCCAGTCGCTTCCTGGTATCGGACAGCCCAGTGTCTCTGCATGGCTACATTCTCCACTGCAATGATATGGTGTGGCCTCTCTTCAGTCATCTAGAGAACGCTGTCTTGGAGGGCACCAGCCAGCATGAGCGGGCTTTTGGGAAGAAGAATGAGGATGTGTTTCAGGTAGACACATGCTTTCTGCTTGCATGCACTTTCAAAAGCCATTGGCATTCTAGTACTAAGTAGGACTGTTTTGTTGTTGTCTAGGATGCCTACTACAGTAAAGATGAAGTTAAGATACGATTCATGGATGCAATGCACTGCATCGCAAGAGTGACTGGAAATGATGTGGCAACAGCGTTTGATCTTTCTCCCTATAAAACAGCCTGTGACATTGGAGGTAAATGATCTTCCCTCAAAAAATACGGACTATCAATTGGTTAATTTTTAGGTAATTAAATCAATGATATACTGATTAATTGTATACAGTCAATAATTTTTTGTGCAAATCAAGTCAAATTGAGTGGGGGGAAAACTGTTTAGTAGACAGCCCTAATATGACATCAGTTCAAAGTGAAGTAAATGTTAAAATGTTTTAAGTAAATGAAATGAAGTAATGAATGAAAAATAAGTATGTAATTAAAAATTTGAGTTTAAAAAAATGTAGATTGAATATACATTGTGGTAGCTTTTTTCTAACATTCAGTATTATTCAACATTTCCCCCACATAACTGTGATGATCACAAAAACAGATAAAACATTGCGCTGCAGACTTCCCATTTGAAACGTGAATGAATGACCACGAGAGCGCAAAGATAAGATGTGCAGAAACCACCAGGACAGCTGTCATGTATAATTTTAGATTTCACTAAAGCATAGTGCATGCATATTTTATTTTGAAAGGGCTTGTTCTCAAAAGCTGCTTATCTGAAAAGGAGTTGGAAGCTTGTGCAACTTCTATTGCACAACTTCTATGCACTTCTATTTTCCAACTTTCTAAAGGGCTTTTTATGCTAAGGACATCTGTATTTATTGTGTTGTTTATTTTCGTTGACTTAAATCAGCCTCACCAGATCAGCATATTAAAATGATTTCTGAAAGATCATGTGACACTGAAGACTGGAGTAATAGAACTTATTAAGGGCTGTACCATGACTGGTATGAAAACGAGGGATAGACTTCCCATGTTTTCAATGGCATGAAAACACAGTACAATAAACTTTACAAAGCTCCTACATCACTTATAATTTTTCACTGCTCATGATGTCTGGAGTTTTTTTTTTGTCTACTTAAATTGCTTGGAAGGTTATTTTTGCAGTGTTTCGTCAGCAGAACAATCCAAAAACATATGAAATAATAGTACAACATTAAAATATCATTCCCGGGAACGTCATTCCAGTTAAAAATCGAAGATGGCGCTGATTTGAAAAATCTATGGCTGCTAAAAATTCAACTTTGCTATCACAGGAATAAATTACATTTTAAAATATATTAAAATAGGAAGGTTACTTTAAATTGTAATATTTCACAATATTGATTTTTTTTTCTCCCCCAAATCTGCAGCCTTGCTGAGCATAACATATTCCTTTTTAAAAACACTTGTCATACAGATTTTTTACTGATTTATGAAATGTGTGTGTGTGTATGTATATGTGTGTATATATATATATATATATATATATATATATATATATACCTTATATCTTATATCTATCTATCTATCATGGTATGATTGCATGTTAAGAAAAGTGTTTTCACACAGGTTGCAGTGGTGCCATGGCATACGAGTTTACAAATGCCCACCCCGGACTGTCAGTTATTGTATTTGACTTGCCACAAGTCATTGAGATGAGACGTCACTTTAAACCTAAAGAAGATGATTACAGAGTGTCATTTGTTGCGGGTAAGTGAAGTCTTTATGTAAGGGTTTTTATGATGAATTTTTTAAAAATGTATTAATTTAATATGTAAGAAATTCTGTGTAATCTGCAAGAGACACATTTTTTTCACAGGCACATTCACAGTTTTTTTTTTTCTTATCTTATTCTCTTATTCCAAAATAGGAGATTTCTTTAAAGATGACCTGCCTAAAGCAGACCTGTATATTCTTGCGCGAATCCTCCATGACTGGTCTGATGAGAAACTTCATATATTATTGAGTAATCTGTCCAAAATGTGCACACCAGGTAAGTGATTTAAAATGTGACAATATTAGATTCTTAATGTGTGAAGCCTGATTCTGAAGTATCAAATCATTGTCAAGGATCCTCTAATACAGGGGTGAGAAACTCTGGCTTCCTCTATTTTTCTGCAGCGCTTAGCTCCAACCCTAATAAAACACACCTGAACAAGCTAATCGTCAGTGTCGTCAGGATTACTAGAAAGCTACAAACTAGTGAGTGGATCTTGAGGGCCAGAGTTTCCCATCCCTGCTCTAATATGATGATCCTTTTGCAAAGCGCCCTCTAGTGCTCCCTTGCGATCCCCTGGTTTCTGCTCCCCAGTATGTAAACCTTTGGCCTAATTGAGTCCTACACTATGAATTTTATTGGCTTCGCATTATGTTGAATGTATTTCACATTACGGTAAATGTATTTTGAATTGTGAAGATCCCAAGGTCATAAACCTTACTGTTTTTCTTTTTTTTTTCAGCAAAGGTCGTGTTTTAGGTTAGATCTGTTTGTTAACATGAAATAAAAGTTAGTCTCTATTAATTCATTACTTTTTATGTCACCGCAGTCTTCAGTTTTCTCATGTCACAATTTTCCTCATTTAAACAATGGTGGAGTACATAAATCAAGTGCTTGAGTAAAAGTACCCTAAAAAATACTATTCCAGTAAAAGTATTAAATACTCCTCCTCAATTTTACTTGAGTTAAAGTACAAAAGTACTTGATTTTTAAAAAAGTACTTGATGAAATTGACAATTGATGAATTTATTTATTATAATATTACAATATTATATACTCCATCCTACTGCTCAAAATATGTGAGGGTATAATTAGACACAGAGATAAAACTTAAATAGGTTACTGCTCTGTCTGACATAATTATGATTTATGAATTTTCCAGTAGCCAGCAGCACTAGTCAATAAGGAAGATTATGTAGATACTTAACTGATCTGCAAGTAAGAAAGTTTTATTTTATTACCAAAACTTGTCATACACTGATAACTACTATTGATAATTACTAATAATTTAAGTGTGCAAACAAGTGAAATAAAGAGGAAAAACAAAATGAGTGTTAGCAAATATAAACATAAAATAAAAACAGGCATCACATAGGGCAAAATATGTCAACATTTTAAGAACGCTATGCAAACATGCTAGATTACATCATTTGAAACCATTATATATTTTTACAGCAGCGGGGAAGATGCATGGGCATTAATTTGCGTTATTTTAATATTATTTTTAGTTTTTACCTAAAACTTACCCTGTTCAAATGGTAGTACAAAAATATGGACATGTCCACATAGCCTACAATGGGCAGATTTAGTTCACAAACAACTGACAGCCATGACTTAAATATGATTTATTTACAATATAATAGGTCATAAAATTTGGCATTAGTAGCTAACTTTTTCGTGACGTCACTCATGTGGCCTCAAGCTTAGAGGATCAGAACGAGTAAAAGTTTCCCAAAATTAAAATACTCTAAAGTACAAATACTGGAAAAACTTAAGCACTGTAACAAGGTAAAATACTTTATTTCTTTCCACCACTGGATTTAAATAATTTCCTCAAAATTATACACAAAAATGGGGCAAGGCTGAGTTGCGTTACTGTGTTTAAACTCGTGATTATGGTAAAAAAAAAATTGCTTTATGAATGTGTTGATAACGAACAGGTTGTGGACTTCTGGTGTCTGAGATCTTCCTGGATGAGGAGCGGAAAAAGCCGAGCCGAGCCCTGCTGCAGGCCCTCAGTATGACAGAAGGAAAGCAGAGGAGCACTGCAGAATACAGTGACTTACTAGAGAAGCATGGATTCACTCTTAAACACACCAAACACACGGACAACCTGCTGGATGCCATGCTGTTTGTCAAAGAAGATCCAAATGACAAAAGAACATTACTAGGCTGTTCTTCAGCATCCATTGAGACCGCAGAACTGGAGTGACATAAAAACTACAGGATCTGTTTTGGAAACACTACAGCTGACTTAATCTAGTTCATTAATTGTAATTTTTTTAGCTGTGTTCAAATTCTCTGAATGTTTAATGCTTAAGATAAGTATTTGTACAAGACTGTTGTTAATTACAGAGAATGTTTCTAACCGGTAGTGTTGTATAGTATACAATTTATACTGAAATAAATATGGTTTGCATCAATAGACTGTTCTTCTCTTTAGGTTGTTTTTTTAATGCGGAAGTTATCACAAGGGCTGTATCTTATAACTGAGGTTTTAAGTCAAAAAGACTTATTATACCATTTTTTTTTCTATAGCAGTGTTTTAATATGTTGGTTTATAGTTCAAAACTCTTTTAAAATAGAATAATATAAGAAATGATCAGTTAAAATAATAACTATTATTACTACTACTATAAAGAGCTAGAAATTATTTACAAATTGTAGCGTGTCATGATTTCCCTGTTTGATTCGGGTGCAAACATCGCGAGAAACCTCGAGAGTTGGCTCCGTGTCTTGTGTCCTGTCCTCTGCAGCATCACCGTCACTTTCCGCACTACCTCCAGCCACTGCCTGCACGTTCAGTACATCGTATTTTCTAATACACCGAGCTTGAGCATTTAACGCTGCCATGGCTGATGCTGCCATTTCTTTTGCTAAAGACTTTTTGGCCGGTGGTGTCGCAGCTGCTATTTCCAAAACCGCTGTCGCACCGATAGAGAGAGTCAAACTGCTGCTGCAGGTGAGAATCATCACCTTGACTTCTCTTTACGCACTCTGACATGTCATGAATAATGCTTGCCAATGCATATAACCGTTTTCTGTCGTATTTAAGAGTAACGTGAATTATCTTGTGGCTATAACGATGCGAATCGACTTTGTCCTTCAGAGGCCATATTTGAGTTGTCTGTTCGCAACATCCGCATCCTTCGAGCATCTCAACACTCAAAATGCTGTTCTAATGCCGAGTGTCTGTTCTTCATTTCTCTCATTTGGGTCTTTATTTCTAAATTTTAGTAACCCAGATGTATTTTAAGGCCAAACCGTGAATTTCTAGCTGCTGTCTGGTTGGTACATCTTGTCCTCTGCAGTCGTGTCTCACGTTACAGGCCGAGACTTTATTAGGGGCCATGCACCGAAGGTGCGTAGGTACTTATTGTACCCGTTCGTGTTCTTATTAGGGGCAAAGGCGAGCACCGAAAGTGCGTAGGCACCTATTATATCATTAGGCGTTTTTCTTATTCTTCTTCCGCTCTGGAAGTCTATGACAGTCCATAGAAACGCATGTTATGAAATATGGCTCACTGATAGAGGTCAATCCTAACATTAACCACACTGATTTTGGAGTCTCTCGACTCTTCTAAATCAATACCTCTAGCGCCACCACCTGTCCTAAATGTCACTCGTGTTTATGGTAATAACTTGAACCATAAGGGCTAGCAACAAAATTACAGAGCTCACTAATATAGAGAATAACTCCCTTTTGGATTGACATTGTAACATTGCAGATTATTTTCATGCTCAAACAGCAACATTACAAATTAAAAATTTTCTGACAAGAGTAAAAAGTCATAAAATAAGACTAACTTTAATTTCATGATTTTATATTTTATTTAAAAACATTTGACCTTGACTTTTAAAAAAAAAAACTGCGCTGTATAACCTTGGATTCTTGGCACAGTTCAAAATACATTCAAGGGAAGTTTAATCTAATAGTATTCATACTGTAGGAATCAATTTACAAACTAGGGAGCAGAAACCCCCAAGGGGCTACAAGTGGGCACTAGAGGGTGATTTGCAAAGGGGTCATCATATTAGAGCAGGGATTGGAAAGTTGTTTAAATGCTAAATCACAATGTTGCACTAACCATAAGGCGAAACCTAGCGTGTTTGGTATTGTTGGACTAAGCAAGGATTCCCATGAAAATAAGTCAACCACATCCAAAGTTATAAGCATATAAGTTACTTATTTTCACCACTACGTGGCGCTGGTCCGAAACTTCTCATACTCTTTCAGGGCATTGTGCCGAACTGCCGATGACCCATACCGAATTTCGTAATTACACATTCATGCATTCGTAAAATGCAGCATTTTGTGACAACATTCAAAATGGCCGACGCCCAAAATGGCCTATATGGGAAAATGTAATATTCGACTCGGCATGATGCCCCTTTTATGATTTTTGGACAAACCTTTCAGAAGTTATAAGCAAAAATAGCCATTTTTTCGTATTTCCAGACAAGTAGGTGGTGCTGCGCCGAAACGCAGCGTGTAACCTCAGGTCATGCTTGTGATGATATGGACCAAGTTTGGTCTGAATACGACAAAGTGTTGAGGAGCCTTACGTCTACTTTTGCAAGCACTACTAATTTGTTCACAGATTTTTCAAAAACAAATTCCTAAACTTTTTGTCAGCACCGTCTGAAGATGTTTATGGTAATAACTTTAGAAATAATAGGGGTTTGAAACAGAATTATTTTTCCTCTGATTCCTTGAAGACTTGCACCCTATCATTTTCCAATATGCAAATTTTGCCGCCATTTTGAATGTTAAAAAAAAAGCTACTTTTTTCGAACCTTGTTCTGATTTTAATGAAAATTGAGCCAGATGATCTTCAGACCATGCGACAAAAATTGTGAAATTCAAGTAGATTTGTCAAACCATTTTCGAAAAACGTACAAGCGAATTAGTAGTGCTTGCAAAAATACACGTAAGACCACATGCTAGGTTTCGTCTTATGGTTAGTGAAACGTTGTGATTTAACGTCTAAACAACATTCTTGAATGTCTTGGAAACCATTAGTCTGATCGGGACGAAACCATAGGAAAAGCGGAAACATAGGTCATTGACTGTAAGTGGCAAAAAAATGCAATCAAAGCCAGGTGTGGTTAATATTTTTATGTGTTCGTATACGTCACGACTTAACTTAATATAAATGTCTATAACTTCTAAAAGAAATTAGATATTTTCACAGAATTTGACACGATTATGTATGTTTTAGTTAACAATAACAACAGTTTAGAAAAAGTTTTTAAAGTTTGAAGATAGGTCATTGACTACACTAAACCAAATTGGGAGCACTCTGAGGACACACACACAAAAAAAGTGGTGGGACTGCGCCACTTGGTGGCACTATAATTGAACAAAACATGGAATTGGCTCTAACTACAGTACTGTTGGTCAGATTGACTTCAAAATTGACATGCAGTGTCTTAGATGTTTCTTGGATCAACATTACTATTCAATAGTTTGGAATCTCACTAAGGCTGCATTTATTGGATCAAAATTACATTAAACAGTAATTTTTTGAAATATGGTTACAATTCAATATAAGTTTTCTATTTAATATATTTTAAAATGTAATTTGTTCCTGTGAGGCAAAGCTGAATTTTCAGCATCATTACTCCAGTCTCACCTGATCCTTCAAAAAAATCATTCTATTAACATTTATTATTATTATCAATGTTTAAAACAGTTGTTGCTGCTTAATATGATTTGTGGAAACTGTCATATACAGTATTGTTAAGAAATGGATACTTTTATTCAGTAAAGATGCATTAAGGCCTAAATTTGTCAAATGTGGCATAAAAAACTTGAAATGTTACAAAAAAAGTGCTGTTCTTTTGAGCTTTCTGTTCATCAAATATTCCTGCAAAATATTTACTAAAATACAAAATGTGTACAAAAATACTAGGCATTGAAGTTTTCATAATTGATATTAATAAGAAATGTTTCTTAAGCAACAATTCAGCATATTAGAATGATCTCACACTGATGACTGGCTGCTGAAAATTTAGCATTTCCATCACAGGAATAAATTACATATTAAAATATATTAAAATAGAAAACAATTATTTTAATTTTTAATATTTAACAATATTATGGTTTTTACTGTATTTATGATGCAAATAAATGGAGCCTTAGGCCCCGATCACACAGAACACGTTTAAAAAAAAAAAAGCGCCTCTCACTGCACAAAACGCTTTCTGTCTGTTCGGGGCTTTAGTGAGCATAAGAGACTCCTTCCAAAAACATTAAAAATGATTGATTATTACTTGACTATTTATGAGGGTTTCAGTATTTAACTCCATCCATCTCTGTAAAAACCCCAAGTTATAAACATCAAACTAAACCCACATATATGTTCCAACCCAGATATGTAACTGGATTTTGTGTTTCACTTTACAGGTACAACATGCCAGCAAGCAGATCAGTGCAGACAAACAGTACAAAGGTATTGTCGACTGTATTGTGAGGATTCCTAAGGAGCAAGGCTTTGTTTCCTTCTGGCGTGGCAACCTAGCCAACGTCATTCGCTATTTCCCCACACAAGCCCTTAACTTTGCCTTCAAGGACAAGTATAAACAGGTATTCTTGGGTGGCGTTGATAAGCACACGCAGTTCTGGCGATACTTTGCTGGCAACTTGGCCTCCGGTGGAGCTGCAGGAGCCACTTCCCTCTGCTTCGTCTACCCCCTAGATTTTGCTCGTACTCGCCTGGCTGCAGATGTCGGGAAAGCTGGCGCCACCAGAGAGTTCAATGGGCTGGCCGACTGCCTGGCCAGAATCTTTAAGTCAGATGGGTTGCGGGGTCTGTACCAGGGCTTCAACGTCTCTGTCCAGGGCATCATTATTTACAGGGCGGCTTACTTCGGAGTCTATGACACTGCTAAAGGTAATAGGTTTGTGCTTCAGATGATATGATCTACAGGGTTGTGTGCCACTCAAAATTAATTTGAGAATCCATTTTAAATTCAGTGAAATTCCTGAATTTATATGAATTTCCGTGACTTACTATAACTTACTATTTTATCCTGAATTTCCGTGAATAGAGGTCAAAAACAGAATTCAGAATTGCAATTTGAATGTTTGGAAGTTAAATTAAAATGAATTGAAATTCAAAATTTTGAACAACAATAACAGTTATTACTAGTTATTATTAGAAAAGCCTACAAACCTTGAACCTTGCTTGGCAAAAATCTTTGTTTGAATTTGAAACAGTGTTATTTTAGTATTTTTTATATACTATTATAGAATTTATGTATAACTTGATTTAGCTTATATTTCTATATTTTCAGTTTTCATTTTGGTTTGTTTTAACTATTTTTGTCATGTGCTTTTGTCATTTTTATTAGTTTTTATTCACATTTAGCTTTAATTTATTTAATTTCAGTTTGAGTCATTTTAATACTTCAATACTTCAACTTATTTTATTTCAGTTAGTTGCCAGTGTTTCATCAGATATTTATATATATATATATATATATATAATTTTTTTTTCAGCTTTATTTTAATTAATGAAAGCAATTTGTAATTGTTTTAGTGAACAATGACAACACTGGTTTGAAAGTTTAGAAAAAGTTTAAAGGTCTTATAGAGAGAGATACTGTATTTCATTTATATATTTCATCCTATTTAAAAAATGAACTTTTGTGGAGCTGGGTGGAAGAACCTTTAAAGGAGTAGTTCACTGAAAAATGAAAATTATCCCATAATTTACTTTCTTTTTCTAGCTGAACACAATTTGAGTAATATTAATATAAATATTTAAAACTTTATAAACTATAATCACACGCGTTCACGACAGAGTTCCGGCAGAAGGGTTACCAGACGTATGATGTGATGTAGGACATATGACATAAGCTTAGTGTGAACTTTGGTGAGAATAGACACCTCTTGTGAAAACCGCAAAAACTTTTAAATAATGATATTTTTCCTTAAAAAAAAAACATCGCTTTGCTTCAGAAGGCATTTATTAACCCACTGGAGTCCGTATGGATTAAGTTTATGATGGATTGGTGCGCTTTTTGGAGCTTCAAAAACTCGTTAGTTTTATTTAATATAACTCCAAAAAAAGTTATGAAAGAAAAAAGCCATATACACCTAGGATGGCTTTAATTTTCATTTTTTGGGTGAACTGTTCCTTTAATGTAAGTCATTTCAGTCTGCGGTCATCTTTGAAATGCCTCTCAAGCAGCCATTTCAGTCATGCAAGTACAGCTTCTATCTCTAAACGTCAAATTCTCCAAAACTGTTCGAAAAAAAGCTTATGATTACATTTCATATTTGATTTAGTTTAGTTTAACTTTATTGTCTGTACAGATTTCTTGAACAGAAATTCATCTTTGACTCTGGCATAGAAAATACATCCCAACAGACAATACTATACATTCACATATCACATAATAAAACGCTTGAAACACACTCAAAAAAATAAAAATTATTAATAATATTAATAATAATAATAATATATATATATATATATATATATAGATATATATATATATATATATGTACATGCACTTACCCAGAAAAATACCTCATGATAATACCAGAATTTGAATTTGAATTAAGAATTTGGTTTAAAACAGTCACTGCCAATGGTACAAATGATCTTTTATATTGGTTCATTTTAGCCAATGGTATACGCAGCCTGCGCCCCAAAGGAAGGAGCTCAAAGCAGGAATGGAGCGGATGAGTTTGGTCTGAATATACTGCGGTCGCCTTTTTTCCATAAAATGTAAAAACAGCTCTTACATTGTACTCTGTTTCTGCCCGATGATCTTATTTGCTTATTTAAAATCACCAATGAAATCTGACAACAAACTGTCTCATAAATTTTGTTTCGAAACGCTCAAATCATGACTAAAAACTGCATTTTTCAGGCTGAACCTGCCAATGCGCATGTGCAGTCAGAACCTTGACTGTTTCTGTAGCAACCGGAGATTCTAAAGGCAGCTGCTGTGACCCAATGACTTAACCAATAGAGTATAACAGTCTCTGCCCCCTTTTTCAGCAGCACTAGTTCTGGAAGTATTTTTTTACATTCATTTTTCCCAGAGGGATTTATAATTTTAAAAAAATTCTTCATTAAAGAATTATAAGCCATAAACCAAGCCAATCAGCTACGAGGTGTATTAGAAAAATACAAAGTTTGATTTGAAGCAAAAAGTTGTTAAAAATCAGACAAAAAGACAAAGGCATAAGACAGTGTTCTTAATGGCTTTAGTGAGGGAAAGAACTACAATCACATGAAGCATTGCTAACAGCATAATCAAATGAAAAATCAAATGAAAAATGTATTGCAAAATATTTGTATATTTTGAGTCGATCTTTCTAAATACTTAAATGTTCTTATATATATATATATATATATATACACACACAAGAACATTTAAGTATTTAGAGAGATCGACTCGATTCAGTCATTTGCAGTGCTTCATGGGACTGGGTGGGGTTAAAGAGCTGTACAGCATCATGGGTAATGTAGTTTTTCACCTGGAATTCTGGTGTTAAACACAGTTATTTTAAAAATAAGCTGAAATAATGCGGGCTAATGGCTTCAGCACAAGCAAATACCATGGATTAACAACCTCGTAGCTCACAGTAGGTCTGTCTTTAAAAGTTTATTAGTTATTGTTCAAAATCAATTCCCCTATGGAGAAAATAGAGTTTAGAATCTGACTGTTGCACTCTATTGTCAATTGGCTGTTCTATTTAGAAGGTAGGACTTATTCTGCCATATTGCGCTTTGCACTTTCTTAGATTACAATTCAGTAAATTCCTCTTCCTATCATTCCAGTTTTACTTGTGATATGGCCAGTTCAATTCAAATTCACACAGTTAATTCTTGAATTCTGAATGAAATGAAATCCATGCATTGTTTCTTGTGTGGTGGTGTACAGGCATGCTTGCCGACCCTAAGAACACCCACATTGTGGTCAGCTGGATGATTGCACAATCTGTGACGGCAGTGGCTGGAGTGGTCTCCTATCCCTTTGACACTGTGCGGCGTCGCATGATGATGCAGTCTGGGCGCAAAGGAGGTATACAGCACACATGCTCAATATTCACTCATTTGAATAACTCCCTGTACTCCATCAAGTATGCATATATTTCAACTCATGCCTTTGTCTTTTGTTTTCCCAGCGGATATTATGTACACTGGAACCATTGACTGCTGGAGAAAGATCGCTCGTGATGAGGGCGGCAAAGCGTTCTTCAAAGGGGCTCTGTCCAATGTGCTCAGAGGAATGGGGGGTGCTTTTGTGCTCGTGCTTTATGATGAATTCAAGAAGTATGTTTAAACATTATATGCTAAAAGAAAGTAGAAACTTTAACCAAACCCTCTCCAATCTGCACAGATGTGGTCTTGGTTAAATTGTGTTAGATACCAAAAGCAATTAATATTTTTAATTAATTTTGTTGGTTGCTGTGTTTTTATGTTTAAAAAAAAATGCTCTTTCCTTTTATGATAAATAATCCATATTTTGTCAAAAGAAAGCATCTGTATATGTGCTTTAATTGTGCAGCCAGAGAAATATTACAGATAAAATGATAAAAAGTATGCATTTGAAATGTATGTGAAAGGTGTTGCATATTTATGCTCAAAATTATTTAAAAAAAACCATATGAATTTATTGATTTTGTCTATAATATTCCTACATAAATCTGAGCCATTATTTGTATCCATTAATATATTGTCTATACCGTGCAATACCATAATTCCACCTCAAGATGGCGATGCACGACAGCATTTTGTCCTGCATTCTTACACTACCTTGTTCTTGTAGTTTTTCAGTTCTCCTCCTAGCCAAGGTCTGTGGTAACAAGGGTATACAATATCACTCTCAAAACAAAATGTGGAGTTCAAACACACAGAATACTGTTCCACAGTTTAAACGTTTTCTCAAGTTGGACTTGAAAAACCAACTGAGAGCTAGTGTCCGATGGAATCATAGACGTATTAAATATGACGCTTTAATTCACAACAGATTTTGCCCTCCATGTCTCTCAGCAATGAAAGAGAGCCCAGTAAAGAGTTCCAGCAGAGAATGTGTGGAGCCAGAGACATGGCATTCACAGTCAGACCTTATGTGACACGAAAAGTGTATTTCCATGATTTCTCTTTTTGGAAGTCCGCTTAAGTATTTTCCATCTTGGATAATGAGGGGAGTCATATTTTCATGGTCATTTTCTTGTCAGTCTCACTGTTTGGTTGCGTCAGGCTGATCTTGATGAAGTAGATCCCTCTTTTAGAAGTATAAATGTGAGGGCAAGTAAGGAAGGGCATTTTGAGTTCAGTAATGACACCGAAACGTTACACTCATTTTTAGCATGTAGAGCTATTGTACTATTGTTCCGCACTATATGGAGAGAAAGGCTGAAGCCTACCTACACAGATTACTTGCAGTAATGTCCGAACACCAATGCTTGTAAATTCAATAAAAATGGATACCCTATGTGCTTTCGCGTTTTCTGGTTTTTCATTATTTACGATTTGTGGCAATTCAAAATTTATGAACTGTATTTATTTTTTATCTTTATACCTCAACTTTGATTTATTTTACTATATATATATATATATATATATATATAAATTCAAATTCGCGATTTATCTAATAATTTACCGTTCGCAAAGACCCGCCCCCTTTAGTTACAGTTGCTTTGTCTGACAAACCCATGTGATCTCACGCCACACATCATGTTCTCACGCTGTGAAAAATACATCCCGGAGCAAAGAGGACACTGACAATGCGCCAAAAGACGTATGAAACAGTTTCATATTTAACATATCGTATTTTTTAAGAAGTTTAAACAATAAATACTGTATAGTGTCTCTAATGTGTCATGACAGATCGCTGTAGCTCCTTCAAGCAGCTCGTGGACTAATAATCTCTTCATACTAGTTCATTTATAGCATCAAATAAACATGAATGGACATCAGAAGGAATGTTTCAAGCGCGGAAAGATGTGAGTACACACATTTTCAAGTTCAAGTTCACCAACAGTAAATCTACTAACTCCCCTGACTGCTTTGTGGGACAAAATGGCGGGTTCGGTTTTATAATTGGTCAGATTGCCTGTCAATCAAACTGTCCGTGAAGGGTCAATTCAGTTGTGACATTCAGTGGTCAGTTATTTCATACTATTCGTCGTCGGTCCATAATAAAGTTGCTAATTTCCATAAAGGTGCGTATCACATTTCCTTTTTATGACGAAATTCGGCGGGCGAAAAATGTCCTCTCCCTGATTTTACATCGTTTTCAAGTTTCTTGAACATTCATCACAGGAATTCGCCACTTTTATCAATATAAAGCTGTTAAGTTTGCAAGGGAGCTCGTACTTTCAACGTTACTCACACACCGCGGACTCGCGCCCTTTTTAACGTTCAAAATAGTCGTGCTGTCGTGTCTCAGTAATAGATTGTAATGATGACTCAAGTTGCCTTTTTATATTGCTGTAATGTTGTTGCAAACTTGTTGCTAGGCCGCTTATTATTATTATTTTTGTATGTTGTAACGGACTATTTGACTCAGCGGAAGATTAAATAACACACAGGTGAGATTGTAAAATAATTTAAACTCAAAACAATACTTCATGTCCATGTAGACCTATTTATTTGATGAGTGGCCGTGTAATAAGCGAGATAATGTACAGTCAGCCTGATATTATCTTGAAATAAATCCCTTCTGGGTGATGCAAGACAGTCTGTACATTATCCTACATTACACCTACTGACAGCTGCCACATTTGCACTAAAATATATATTCAGCAGATTAGCCTGACTGAAAAAAGCCAATACTGTGTACTAACAGAACACCCTCATTGAAACTGGATGGTTATAAAGGGTGAAACAGCAAAACGATTGTCTTCCTCAGCTAGAGCATTTCAAAGTTTCTATAATCAAGGCTGATCTACAATCTTAAGCACAGCTGGACACAGTCTCTCTATTATGCCTCTGATTTTGTTTACTAGTATCAACAGACAGACTTTGCAAGTATTTATAATGAAAACCATGCAAGTCAATCAACTAGCAGAGATCAAAGGCCAATGTAATTTACCAAAATGGCCATAATACAAAGCAATCTTCTGTAATGTGAACTGCCTCGTCCGACTCCAAGCATACTGTACATGTCAGATAAATATTGAGTAATTTTCTTCAAATGCAACCTTGACAGGGGTTTGGAATTGCCAGCCTGCAAGTAATTATAATTCTAGTGTTAAGTGCTTTGATATTAAAATGACTGGTTTAAAACCATTAACTGTCTTCAGATAACAGGAAATGTACAATTGTTACCACATGCTGATACTTTAGAAAACTGTGTGTTCATTGACAACATGTGACATGAAATTAAAACATTATCTGCTTTCCTTTAAATGAATTCTCATACATTTTCACTGGAATTTCATGGTGAAAATTTGCCCTTTGTTTTTAATATTGCGTAATAGACAGTTATGTCTGGGTTTTTACACTTATGTTTTGAACTTCTAAGACATAAGGAGTCCACTTGATGGCACTGTTGAAATGAAAACATAAAGTAATGGCTGTGAGATGTAAGATGAACTGCTAGAAGAAACGGGTCGAGAATCATAAAAAACATGAACTTTCAAAAAATTCTTAACATTAAAAGCATGCAGTTCTATCTCAGTTATACTTTATATTTGTGCTGTTTTGTCTAACAACCCATTAAAAAAATTGAGTGCATCATCCATTCTGAAATTATGTGCAGTTCAGAGTAATTTTAAAGCCATTTTAACTTAATTTGTGCAAAAGTTTGTGAGATACAGTACTTAATAAGCCTTTGACAGATATCACCGCTAAAGCAGTTATACAAGCTTCAGTGATTGTGTTCTGTGGTATTAACTTTGGCTATATCGAGGTATCCACTAGATCCAAGGTTTGCTGTGGTCAAAATCCCATGTGCTCTGGCAGCAGCCTCAGTCAGTCAATCCATGAGCAAACACTCATTGAGGTGTGGACTGTGAGAAGTGAAATATTTCATGACAGGGCTTTCATCCAGACCTCTGATGACTCTTTGTTGTTATTTCTGAGTTGTCCCAGCGGACCACTCTTACCTTGCAGTCTGCTGGCTGCATCTCATAAACACACATACATATACACACTGCTCGCTTCAGATGTCTTGCATGCCATGTTCTCTGTCATGTCACGCACCTTTACACTTTTTCATTCCGTTTGAAAAAAAAAACAACAACAACAGCAGCAACAACGGTATGTATCTGTAAGGGCGTTGTGTCATAATTATATGTTTATTTAAAAGATATACCTTTCTTGTAAGTAAATAAAGGAATGTTTGCCCTCTAGACTATTAAATCAATGATTTATACCAGGGATTCCTAAACTCTTTTTTTAGCCAAACCCCTTTGAGATAAAATATTACTTGAAGATTTTAAGTTAATATTTAAATTCATTTGTATTTTCAAAGGTCTCTAACGTTGTTTAATGGTCACATGACATGCAGGAAAACTTTTTTTTAAATTTAGTTTTTTAGTAAGTGTTTTATTTTTGTTTTTAATTTTAAAATTATTTATTCATTTTTACATTTTTATGATTTAATTAATAGTAGTTTTTCATCAACTCACAAACCCCCTGCAGTTCCTTGCCAAACCCCCAAGGGTACGAGCAATCGAGTTTGAGAAAACCCTGATTTTTCCTATCAGTCAAAAGTTTAGACATGCACCGATCAGGCATAACATTATGACCACCTTCCTAATATTGTGTTACCCCCCTTTTTGCTGCCAAAACAGCCCTGACCCGTCGAGGCATGGACTCCACTAGACCCCTGAACGTGTGCTGTGGTGTCTGATTGTAACAAGTTTCAATCTAGCAAGGACGAAGAAGTTGGGGTTCGGCGTAAAGTTCAGTGTTTTTATTCACTAGCATCAACAAAAGCAAATACAAAAAAACAAACAACAACCGGTGGCCATGAAACCACCACGAGCACCAGGTCCAAAAGTCTCTCTCCTCTCTCAGGTCCACAGGTGTTTATATCCCCATCTCTCCGCCAATCACTGGAATTAGGGACAGGTGTTAATCATCATGCACTTGACCTCCTTTCCTCCGCTGGTCTCCGCCTCCGATCTCCCGTTGCAGACTTCGCTAAACCACGCCCCCCTCGCCACACTGGCACCAAGATGTTACAGTAGCAGCAGATCCTGTAAGTCCTGTTAGTTGCGTGGAGGTGCCTCCATGGATCAGACTAGTTCGTTCAACACATCCCACAGATGCTCGATTAGATTGAGATCTGGGAAATTTGGAGGCCAAGTCAACACCTCAAACTTCTTGTTGCGAATCATTCCTGAACCATTTTTGCTTTGTGGCAGGATGCATTATCCTGCTGACAGAGGCCACAGCTACCAGGGAATACCGTTTCCATGAAAGTCGGTACATGGTCTGCAACAATGCTTAGGTAGGTGGTGCGCGTCAAAGTTATGGATGGCAGGACTCAAGGTTTCCCAGCAGAACATTGCCCAAAGCATCACACTGCCTCTGCTGGCTTTCCTTTTTCCAATAGTGCATCCTGGTGCCATGTGTTCCCCAGGTAAACGACACACATCCACCCGGCCATCCACGTGATGTAAAAGAAAACGTGATTCGTCAGACCAGGCCACCTTCTTCCTTGGTCCAGCTCTGATGCTCACGTGCCCACTGTTGGTGCTTTTGGCGGTGGACGGGTCAGCATGGGTACCCTGACTGGTCGGCGGCCATGCAGCTCCATACGCAACAAACTGTGATGCACTGTGTATTCTAACACGTTTCTATCAGAACCAGCATTAACTTCTAGAGCTATTTGAGCTACAGTAGCTCATCTGTTGGATCGGATCACATGGGCCAGCCTTTGCTCTCCACGTGCATCAGTGAGCATGTCGCAGCTTCACCACTGTATCTTTCTTGGAACACTTTTGATGCTGACCACTGCAGACCGGGAACACCCTACAAGAGCTGCAGTTTTGGAGATGCTCTGACCCAGTCGTTCATCCATCACAATTTGGCCCTTGTCAAACTCGCTTAAATCCTTACGTTTAACACATCAACTCTGAGGACAAAATGTTCACTTGGTGCCTAATGTATCCCAGTGTTATTCACTTCACCTGTCAGTGGTCACAATGTTATGCCTGATCGGTGTATTTTTATTATTATTTTACCAATTTTTAGAATAATAGTAGGGTTCTCTATTTTATCTGTGAAACAAAAAAAAATGTGGAACTAAAAAATAAAATCTAAAAAATATACAATTAAATACAATATATAAAATATACAATTAAATATAAGTTTTGTAAAGAAATTGTTTTATCAAAAAAGTTTGAGAGGAACAAATTCAAATGATCTAACTAATCATCACATCTCTCCAACCAGCAGTTATCAATCAGCAATCAAAATGTTTATCAACATACGCAGCCGTCTTACCTATGTTTCTTAACAGTTTTCAGCATCCCTCCACCACCCCGTCTCCTCACACTCGCCTAGTTACTTTCTCACCAGAAATATGGGGGGGAGTACTCTGGGTTCGGACCAAATACCGAGCTCGAGGCCGTCTCCTCGGACAGCACGCCAAATATGCATACTAATTACTCAATCGTGATAGTTACTCTAATAACTCGTGAACTACATATTGGAAACTATAGAGACAATGCCAGCTCAGAATTGAATAATGATTCTATTTTATTTTTATTTTTAATGGTTCATCAATTCAATCTGCTGATTTACTAAGGCCTGTAATGACCATGAAGGTAAATGTAGGTCATTTTAACATCAGAAAGCAAATAATGACTTTGCATCTAAAAAGATGCAATTAAGCTTTTTTATTAAGCTTGAGTCGTGTTGATAATAATCTAAGATACGGAGAAAGGTCTGAGAAAGTTTTGACACATGCAGTACCTTGGGCCTCAAAGGAACTAGTGGTTAGCGTGGTTAGCTCGCGATAAACATGTTTTTGCTCACCTTCTTTTGTCTTGTACACTGGAAAATGTAAGCGATGACCAAACCTGATAACTCACTAAAAGTAGGTTGGAAAACTGACCAATACTATGTTACATTTACAATAATAATGAACATTTAATTTTAATAACATTTAACTGTGAATTCGACAGGTTTTCTTAGAATGTATTATAAAACTCAGTTTTAATCAAAGCAACAGTAAATCAGAGAGCAGGACGTGTCTTGTACGCCACATCCCTGGCATTGACCCTTTTGTCGACCTTTATGGTGCCCTTGCCTCAAACAAACCGACATTGATCATCATGCGCAGTCATGTTGACTTTCAAAAGCTGTTTGTTTGATTGTAAGCAAGTCAGTGGTCAAAGCAAACAAAACAACTATCGCTTTCTTCTCCGCTGTTTGTTGCAGTGGCTTATTGGCCCTGACATGTTCCAGTGCCTCTGTTTAAGACCAATGGTGTCGTTCCAGTGTTTGACGACTGTCGCACATCACAGAGCTCCATTTTTGAAGCGCAAATAGGTGACCCTCCACCTCAGTCCCTCGTCTCTCTCTTCTTCTCTCTAGCAACAATAACAATCAATTCTTCAACATCAGAAGGTTCTGAAGAACAACTTATAAATCATATGCATCCCCTGCTGGTCTCTTGGCGGCCAAGTTGACTTTACTGAAGCGTTTCTTTGATCCTGCACTGCTTTGATTCACTTTTCTCTCACCCTTTTAGCTAAACATATCATTGGAATTTCGCTCTTTGTTCCTGACAGGTCTCGTCTTAGCTCGGTTTCTCTGCAGACACGCAGCCCTTCCCAGAGGGGGAGAACAGCTCCACAGCCCAGACGTAATCGAGTGCTGCTCAAAGATTTATCCTCATCTTTTGAATCGACTTCACTCTCTACCTTGACATCTCCAGGCCGGCGTTCCATCCCTCTCTGTGGCACGTTTGAAATGACAAGGTTGGTGTGGTCAGTGTCATTCAACATTTTATAAACACTGAGCATAAATCTCATTAATCTCTAATAGAAGCAGAGATCTCGAAAAAACAGTGGGATGCAGTGGATGTTTGAAATCTATCCTCCTAAATATTTGAGAGAGATTTCTTTGATTGTAATCCCAGAGACCCCAAGAATATTATGAAATAATATGTCCAAATTAACCTTTTTTTAACCTCACTTTTGTTAACGTTGTTATTTTTCATTTTTTTGGCAACACCTCAATTCTCAATATTAACTAGTTGCTTATAAGCATGCATAATACAAGGATATTTGTATATATATTGGTATTTATTAGTACTTAAACAGCAAATATTCTGCATGACCTTATTATACATCACTTAATCATACCCAATACCTAAACTTAACAACTACCTTACTAACTATTAATTAGCCGTAATTGTTAGTTAATAGTGAGAATTGGACCCTAATCTAAAGTGATTGTGAAAGAGTGAATTTAAAAGAAATGTGAATTTTATATAAATATTTTTTATAGAAACATTATAAAACATTTTTTATCAAACTTGCCACAGCAAAAATATAGTAGAAAAATACAAATAAATAAAAACAGCGAGAGTGAAAGTCAGAAAATTAGAAAACCTTATATGTAAAAATTCAAGACCCGAGCATAAGTGTAATGTAACATTTTTCATAGATGTTTCACGCATGTTATCAGGTTAAAATCTTGTTTAGAATCAGCAAAGGTTAACTTGATTCTTAAATGTTATGTTTTTTGAGATATTAATGGAATGTTTAAACCGAACCTGCAGGTTAATTTGATTAAAAAAGACAGTAAATGACTAGACAAGTGAACAAAATAATTAAAAAGGTGTACTGTAAATGGACTGCAATGTTTTTTTAATCAGTTTTCATGACAAGAGGGTAAATAAACACCAACTCACTTCCTTTTGACTCTGATATACGTAATGAACATCTAGGTGCAAAAACATGATCATTATCTATCACAAAACAACAGCTCCAGGCTCATGAATGTGACTATTCGCATGCAAGACTTGTCGTGCATCTGCTTTTGTGTGGTAATTAATATCTAATAGATGATATGCACAATGCATGAGAAAGAAATTTGGTAACACTTTATTTTACAGTGTCATTGTTACATATGTTATATGTAATTATCATAGTAATAACTATAAATTATGCATATAATTACATGCAACTAACACTAAACCAACCCAAACCCTAATCCTAACCCTATAGTAAGTACATGTAGTTACTTAATATTACGCAGTCCTTAAAGGTATAATTACAGTGTAACAAAGACACCTTAAAATAAAGTGTAACCAGAAATTCTTCTTTATTGCATGTAGTTTATTAAGTCTTATATGACTGGAACATACAGATTATTATCAAGCTGCGTGCGTGTAAGGTTTGGTTAATGATACAAGAGATATGACTAAATAACCTTTACAGTTCATCAAAATGACTCTTTTGAACAGCTGTGTGCAGTTGAAAACTGCTGATGTTACCAAGAATTATCATTTGAAGCAGTGAGAGTTAAATATATATTTATTCATAACACAATTTTTAATATTTGTGGCACAGTCACAACACCATCTGGTGGTTGGATTTTGTGATTGCCAATTGTAGACAACTAGTAAGCATTATGGTTTTAAAGATCTAACAAAAGTAAAACAAAAACAGTAAGTAAAGTTGGTGTATTAGACAGGTTATACTGCATGTTTAAACCTGGTTCTCTTCCTTCCTCCCACTGTGGTTGGTTCTAAGTACATCTGATCTTGGGGTGAGATAAGTAAATTCTATACAGCGAAAAATACCAGATACTCAGAAATAATACTATTGAGAGATAAAACTGTAGGGGAAAATATCCAACATATATTTTGCCATAAATCAATTTCTACATCGCTAGAAAAAAATCCTAATTTCCACCATTATTGTCCTAAAAAAAAAAGATAGCGTTCATTGAACACCCGTTAACCACAATGTTGACTACATTTATGAAAATATGGTTAAAATATTAATAAAATATGATAAAAGAAGGAGCTGTTTATTTCTGAACCAATATTGCTCAGAAATAATATTATGTCATATTTTGCCGATTTTTATAGTAAGCTCTCGAATTTGATTTCAGCAAAGAAACATCTTCCTATCAATAACCAGTTTTGACTTCTTGAATTTGTTTTTTAATGGTTATTTGGTGATTAAAATCCATATATTTAATTATCATCCATTACCAGAAGTAAAGCCCAGGGTTCTTTTAAACATCAGTACACTGATAGTTTACATGAGTGTTCTTCTATAGCATCAAAAGAACTTGAAAACTTTCCCCTACAACTGGGTGAAATCACCGACAATAACTTCTACCAAGAATCTACCACAGTCCCAAGAAATAAATGTGAACTGAATAAGAAAGAATTTTAAACATAACTAGCGATGTGACCGTTAAAATCAAAGCCCTCCCTCTCACCAGAACTAAGAGGAAGAAGTGAGGGGGAGAGAACGGGAAGGAAATGAGTGGAGGAACATTGAGGTTTGGTAATTCAGGTACTATACATTGTGTCACCTGTTCCTCTTTGCTCTAAAGACTGAGACTTCTTCAACGATAAGTAACTGAGAGAGGAACATATCATGAACAGCTGGAGCGTGTATCTCCTGGTCGTCCTTGCCTTGCGCTTTGCTCCAGAGTCCAGTGCTGCTGAGTATTATGATGATTATTTTGGTGAGTTTTTTTTATTTTTATTTTATTACATAATTTACAGAACATTCAATAACTACTGCTTAAAGTAGCTTTTGAATCAACTGATAGTTGATTACACATTATTTTTAGGTGACATATCGATCTATTTGTCGTTGAAGAACACGTGAAAAGACTTATGTTTTAGGCAAAGTATTATGACAGTAACTTAAATGTCCCACAGAAGCATGATTATTAGACACATCACAAATGTATTTGCCCAATGTAAAAGGTCACAGGTTAAATGTTTAGTAATGGAGCAAATGACACACACATTCTTGCCATTAAACATCTGATGATAATGATAAGTTTGCCGATAAGTGGCGGTGCATCACAGTGCATGAGCTGTCTGGAGAGCCACATCAAAAGGGCAGAGGAGGGGAAATGGTTTACATGAGCTGGTATATCCTGTACACTGAAAAAGATTCACAAGAAAACATTCATTAAATAAAACCCTCAGGTTTTCGCAATAATGTTATTCATTCAGTTAATTTCATGACTGTACATTCACATATTACTCATACTGAAGACTTAAAATAATATTTGGACTTTTTTTAAATTAAACATTAATTCAATTAATTAAACATTTACATTTAATTTCATTTAGAAGATGCTTTCATCCAAAGTAACTAGAAGTGCAATACAAAGTTTTAATCATTGCTTAGATATAACAATTATAACAATAGTGGCTCTCCGACTGTACATATTCTGTACAATACTTATCAAATAAAAAAATAAATACTTAGACATGAAAAATGTATTTGAGATTATAGTTTATAGTTTTACCTGTATATTAATACTTCTACAAGGAACATATGGTCCATTACAATGTACAACCTGAACTGAGTTTATAAAGAATGTATGACAAAATTCATACAGATTCAATACAGATACAGAATACAAATTCATAAGAATTAGCCACAAATTTGCTGAAATGTAACATAGTTATGAATTGCCATAAGTGTGTTGCAATGGCCTAGCAATGAAACTAACACCAAAAAGGCAAAAATGACTCTTAACTAGAATCGATAACTGAGATAAAATGTTGGCACTGGCATTTGTGTGAAAGTTTAACTAGAAACAGTTTGTCGTTTGAAAAAAGAGATATGAAAGTAGCACTGGATTCAGTAACAGTTGCGGGTTAGCGGTCTGCTATACAGCCTTGAATATTAGGAAAACTGGATGGCACTATTGGCCAATCAGAGTCACGTATTCATCAGAGCGATGTTGTATAAGAGATCATGTACATCCAACCAGTTGTTATCACAAAATAAACCCTGACATTGTGATGAGGACATACAGAAGTCTTCTAATTTCATTTGAAATGCAATTGATAAGATCCTACTAGTGAGACGGGCATGACCTAGAAATTTCAGACCACTGAATGCTGAGATTGACCAATCAGAATCAAGTATTTCAGAGAGCTGTGTGATAAGGCAAAAATATTTAATAAACACCTTAACATGCAACATGACAGTGATGATTTTTCAAATTCTGTGGAATTTTGTTTGAGCCGCTACTCATTAATACTGTGCTCTTTTCAAGTGCCCATAGGCAACATTGACCCGGACCAGATTGTTTTTAAGATTAATAATACATCACATGGTGTTATTTTAACGTGGAGGACACCAGATAATAATACCGACCCCGATTGTTATTCAACTGAATTGCAGTACAAGAGCCAATGTTTCAAAGACTGGAAGGTATTGAACACTTACAGACACTTACACATTTGAGCTGCAGTAATGCTCTCTGTGAGCACTGAACTGAGGCAACTACTTGCATATGCTTGATACAGTATGGCTGGGTATAAAATTACATGCTATTTAAAGCAAAGTTGAAGATCTTACAGTCTGCTTTACATTTGTTTATATGTAGAAAGCACGGAGTATTGAACTTAACCAAGATCATGATGATGTGAATAATTTCAACCTGCCCACCCTCAGCATGAAGACGAATTACGATATCAGAATAAGAATGAGGTTGTCATGTTTGGATAAGGACTGGAGCAACTGGACAAAAGCGCAAAGTTGGGGAAACATTACAGGTACCGTCTCTTTGTCTGTGATTGAAAAATCACACATTTAGGTTCAAGACCAGAACCTGGTTTGAAAAATATGAATTAACTGGTCATGAAATAAAATAAACATTTTGTTCACAGGTGCTTGTATTGTAGAATCACCTGCCAACATTTTGTATTTTAATTATTTTTATATTTTGATGATTGTGCTGCCACTGACCGGCTTTCTTCTCGTTTGTCTGCTGACTCAACAGGGGTGAGTATTACTGACACTTTGGTTATTATAATATTATCCAAACAATTTTTACTGAATGCTGATGACATTCTTTGGTCTTGAAAGAATTAAAAGAATGATCCTTCCTAAAGTACCAGATCCCAAACACTTCAGAAATAAGATCATGGACTTTGACCAATCTCAGGTAAGGCCAATGTCATGCAACATATCAAACACATTAATATAATATGCTAGAAAATCATTTTTTTCATGCCTTCCTTATTACGGTTTGTGGTTAATATTAGCGTACTTGGAAGAGACTTACCTGTTTTTTTCTACAACATAAATTACACACAATTATAGCTCAAATGTGAATCATGACGCCGTTCTATGCTTTAAAATTTTTGCTAAAAATTGCCTAAAAAGTTCCTACGTTTGATTAAGCATATAAACATTCGCTTGAGGTGGTTGTAGTACTTCTGCAGCAGCTAGTTAGCAATTTTTTAAAAATTCATTATGAGGTCTGTGATTTATGTTTTAGAACTAAATGTTCTCCGAAAATGTTTTTACATGTACAACAAAACACTGATAGCTATCAAAAATAAACTATAAAACCTGAAATGTTAAAATATTTACATTTTTTAAAATCTTAGTTTTTACTAGTATTTCACTTAAACGTAAACAGGTATGTATACATTGAATTATGTCAGAACATTAGTAAAACTGTTTACGCGTAATGTCAATTGGGCTTAAACAATGACCTTTATCCAATAAAAGAACACCGTTTAAGGCATTTACATTGTTTATTAATAATTGAAACAATTGTGCATGTAAACACACAATAACCTTGGCTAAACGTGCCTCGTTTTTTTTTTCTTTTTTTAAACATTATACAAACCCAGTAGAAATTACTGAAGGAACAAATGGCAAATTAGCCTTCTGTATTAGCCAACTCTTAAAAATAAAGGTTCTTTATCATATATGGTTCCATGAAGAACCTTTAACATCCATGGAACCAAAAGCTTCATTGTGGAAAAAGGTTCTTTAGATTATTAAAATATTCTTCACACTTAGAAGAAAAAAAAAAAGTTCTTATAAAGGAATAATTCTCCCAAAAATGAAAATGATCCCATAATTTACTCACCCTCAAGCCATCCTAGGTGTATATGACTTTCTTCTTTCAGCCGAACACGATCAGAATTATATTAAATAATATCCTGGCTCTTCCTTTCTAATGGCATTGAATAGTGTCCAAGTTTTTTCAAGCTCCAAAAAGTGCATCCATCCATCATAAAAGTAATCCATACTACTGGGTTAATAAATGCCTTCTCAGCAAAGTGATGGGTTTTTGTAATAAAAATATCTATATTTAAAATAGATATAGCTATAATAAACTGTAATCACTGGCCTCCAGCAATGGACGTACACGAGTTCACAAGAGAGTCGAGCTCTGAACCAACGTAGGACGTTGGCATAGCGTAAGCTTTGGTGAGAATTGATCATGAAAACACAGAGAATAGAGAAAAACAAAACGATGGATGGATTGATGCGCTTTTTGGTGCTTCAAAAACTCGGCCGCTATTCAACCCCTTTACAAAGCTGGGAAAAGCCAGGATATTATTTAATATAACTCTGATCGTGTTCGACTGAAAGAAGAAAGTCATATACACCTAGGATGGCTTGAGGGTGAGTAAATTTTGGGCTCATTTTCTTTTATGGGTGAACTATCCCTTTAAGAAGTGTTCATTGAAAGTTTCTTTGGGGAACCTAAAATGTAACCTTTATTTTCATGAATGTCATGTTTGGACAGATCTAATTAAATAATTTTGCCTGTCATTTTCTTTCTAAGTGGTGGGGGAACCTTACGCAGTTGAATGAAGAGTGCACAATGACAGATATTGAGATTATTGACAAGAACGAAAGGGAAGAGCCACATCAATCTCTGGTAATGCCACCCATCGACACCAACTCTGAGCAACATGACAAGATGTACTGTATCTACTCCTCTGAAACATCTGGTGGAAACACGGAACCACAATATTCTCAGATGGTGTTGGGGTATATCACCCTCTAAAACCACTGAGAGTGCCTGAAATCATATCGATGAATGCAAAATAATGCTTTTCAGACTATGATGTAAAACAATACAAACGTCATGAGTTGATTTTTAATGCTATCAAGAGACAAAACTCAAGTTTGTAATGATGATTAGCATACCCTCGGTAGCCCCTGCAGGTAGATACTCTAACTACACAACATGATATATCCAAAAAGCATCTTTCTCCATTGACAGCCATTCAAAACTACTCATCTATTCTGATGCAAATATAAGTCTCTTATGCTGCCTATTTCCAGGGAAAAGCCAAACAAGAGTCTTTGAGATGAATGCTATAATGAATGCTAGAATGATATTTTTCTATATTATAGTATAGTAATAGTATAGTATAGTTATTATAGTTCTCATAGATCAGGATTGTGGTTAAAGCAGGCTGGTGCGCAGACATCATTTTTGAGCATATCTGTAACAATGAGAGTGCAGTGCAATAATTGGACAATGGAGGGCACTCTGACTATCCTGAAGTGTTAAATAAGAGTTGAAACATATCAAAGCCAACCAGGAACACGCTATTCACAGCATCACAGGCCTCTCTTAAGGGAGGATGTACGTTAATTTGAAGACTGATTTAAAAGATTAATGTGAAACTGCATAATAGATGCGGAATTTCAGTGTGATGGCATAACAAAGCCAGGGCAGCAGCCACACACTCCGATCTGTTGTGATTGATGAACTGGAATGTGGGTGCGTGAGAATGAGCAAATAATCATTAAGCGATAGAAGCAAAAGTGAACAGCACACAGATGAATAAATGAAAGCGAAAATATACACTGTTTCAGTCATACATGTTGCGGCTTATAAAAATTGACCACTGTTATTTTTGTGCAAGGTAATAGTTTTGGCTGTATAAATGAGGAAAATATGTACAGTCGGACCACACCATGAGACATTTTTCTACATATAACATTATTATTATTATTATTATTATTATTAATAAACCTAGAAAAAGTTTTTTAAAAACCTTTGAAAGGATAAATTAGGTAATGTCAAAAAATTAAACATTGTGATTTCCATCTTCCATTGAAGCACAAGATGCTATTTGGATCATTTATTTATTAAAAAAAAAGTAAAAAAAAAGATTTTTAAGCACATGATCATCAGGTATTCCCACAAATTTGAAAGTGCCGCTGTCATTAAAGCAAAAGGAGGACAAACCAAATTCATTCTGACATTTTTGTCAATTTTTTTTTCAGTCAAATTGCTATGCTGATAAGGTTTCGAAATGAAAGTACATTTTACACGTGGTTTCAGACTTTTGGGCCCTACTGTACATGCATTTGATGCAATACAGAAAAATCATTGATTCTGCCTTTTTTATTGCACAAATCAAAATACCATCACTTATACTTTCATTTTATACATCATCAGTGTCAAGACAGTGCTTTTTACTTTTCCATTTGATAAACACTTTATTTGTCCACCAACAGTGTGTCTGTTTTTTTATGTGCTAACCCACTGCTGATGAGAGGATGTGATTAAGGCCCGGCTGAATAAGACCGAACAAGATTCCCCCATGAACAACTGTGCGATAAACTAACAGTTCAATAGAAATGATCGTTTAGATAAGATTGGTGGGGAATTACCAAGCAAGTAAAAAACAAACAATAAAAAAAAAACTGATCAACAGAACAGAGAAAGTTTACTCAGAATAATAAATGATACGAGATAAGATAAACCTCTTTCACTATATGTAATTTTCCCATCGTTGCATCTTAGAGAATTTATTTTCCAAGAAGGGGGACTGGAGGTGGTATTAGTTGGTACTTCATACATGGTAATTGCCCATATGCTGCAGCTGTATAGGCAGAGGTAGCTAGTCACCATCGTGACTGTTAAAACAGAGTTCACACCAGCTAGAGTCTTCATACCTCCTCCAGCTTACATAAGAGTAGCAACAAACAGCTTGCTCAATTAATAAATTAAGTATGCTAAATATGGCTTACAGTCATGTATCTGCAGAGCTATTTAATGATAATCAACATTCCAACAATTACATCTTTACACTTTACACTTTTAATTATAGATTGTGCTTTTCTGTCTGGCAAACAGGAATGAATCGTGTTCCCTGGTGAATTGTTCTCCAAAGCATTAAGCAAAAACGTGGGTCTATCTGTTAGGATTTTTGCTCTTAAATAGCAGGAAACACACACACACACACACATAGCAGAGATCAGCCTTGCTGGACTAAAATGTTTTATTTATTGTAATGCTTTAGTGGGGGAAGACCCAGATCATGCATTCATTATCATAAAGGCCCCGAGACATTCTGCACAAAGAGCGAGACGAGTTTTGTGCCTTCTACGGCACCTAAAGAATGTGCAGGTGGAGGAACGCCTAGCTATGGCGACGTGACAGAAGATGACAGTGTCAAAGAACCGCCATCTCTTGCACATAAACTGTCCCTGAAGCAGACACTTAAGGGAGATGTAAAACGCTACACATCTCGGCATTGTTTTCACTCTCATCAGGTTGTTTTTAATATGCTACGTTGAATGTGTCAGGGCCCCCAGGCGGCAAATGGTGGATGACAAATGTTACTGCAAGCAAACCCACTGGAGGCTGACCATATTGTACCTGTGCCGGGCTTCTTGATGCTCCTTTTTATCAAAAAGCTCAAAGCTGGAAGGAGCGCCTCTTTTGTCACCTACTAGTCTGTTCTGGGTTGTATGCGAGCTTGCGCTCTGTGGATGCACAGTAAAACAGATGTTGAAGATTCTTGCAGACTCAATAAAAAAGACTGCAGAGGCCCTCTTTTCTATTCAATTATTTAGAGTTGAAGAAAGAAGCAACAGTATCAACATGTTTCCTCTGAAGCCCAAGCGTTCAGGAGGAATGAATAACATATTTATATAGTATTTCATGCCAAATAGCTGCAAATGGAAATAAATACCTTCTAAAGGATTCTGGATCTGTACGATCACCGTTAACCTCCGAACACAAATGTTAAATTACACAAAAGTGCTGTCAAAAACACTTTTTTTTGTGCAACCAAATATATATTTTTCCCTTCTAGAGAGGAAACTAGAAGAGAACTCATTCTAGAGAACAAACTCCACCCTGTTGCCATTTAATTACATTAAAGCTTAAAAAAGTGAAAACTTCCACACCCCTTACAGGCATATCTTAGCTCTTTGCACTTGTGCGCTTGATAACATAAAAAGGTGTCACTGCCAAGCAGTGGGATAATGCTTCTAATTATGTTGAACTCAAATAAATAAATTATTTGCTTTTCACCAGGTGAGCGTGACAGGTTTGCCAACAGCCTGACAAATGGAAGAATCGCTTGCAAATGCAACGCGCGTATATAACGTGCAGCGGTGGAGAGACAGGGCAAGAGCTTGACAGCCGTTTTTTCCCCCTCCTGTGTTAACAGTCTCAGTGCTCCACTCAAAATAAAGCTGTTTGAGGACTATAAGGTCTGTGTTGCAGTAAGCCTGATTGTGCCAAGCCTGATCTGGTATTCATTAGTGCTTATTACTTTTGACCTCACCTGCAAGTCGAGCCTGTCACGATTAAGCCTGTTCCTCTGGCACTTGCGAAGACTCTCCTCTGAGGTTATGGAAGACGACACCAGACAGACAAATTACACAAACCGAAGGTTTCGAAGGATGAAGCAAGCTGTCATTGGGCTGGTGCATTGATTAAGTCTACAGTACAAAAAGAGACAAAGAGAAAGGTATTTTGGCAGGGGCTTTCCAAAGAAACCATTGTGTCTGTGGGAGGAAAGATTTGATTATTAGTTTTTGCCACTAGCACAGATGAGAGGAGGAAGTCTCAGCGGAGAATAAGGAGGATGCGTGGTAGTGGGCGGGGAGCCGGCAGAGAGCTGATGTTGTATTCAGCGATCTCCAAAGGTCAACCTAAAACTGTACTGTTGTTCCTTAAGGATGAATGGCGTACATTCATTATATAGGCACTCTGTTTCAAAACCCAGTAATCTGCCTACGTAGGCCGCATTGTAAGGCATTATAGGCCAGCTCCCGACACTGAGGCTGTTCCAAAAGGTTTCTAAGGTTTGCCGCTTTCTATGATGCCTGCTTTTGCTATCTTAAGCAAAGAACAAAATCCTATAATGCATTGTGAGCAAAGAACGAAATCATTGTGATGCACTGTGAAAAAATCCATGATAGTGGATGAAGCTTGAAGAATTACAGATAAATTATTCTATACCAAAAGGATTGGTAAAATTAAAAATGACAGATTAAAAAAAATTAAAAACATAACTTACCCAATATTTGTGTAAAATTGTGTTTTTGCTCAAGAGTATGTTGTTAGCTTAGCAACATGCTAATGGCATTATATTCTGTAAAACAAAGATGGCAGGTTTACTGAAATCATTCACTATCAAAAGTACTGACACAAATTTGTTTAATTGAATTAAAAACGACATTTTGTGTTTTGTGCATTTTTATGATCATTAAAGTATCATGCTGTTAGCTTAGCAACATGCTAACTAGTGCTGTACTCAGCATCAGACAAGATCATACTTGTCATCTCTGTCTCAAATCTCAAATATTGTCCAAGACTATCATTTCTGACTAGTCGAGACGAGTCCAAATGCTCCAGTAAGGTTGCGGACTTGAGAAAGATTTGATGCAGCGTTCTGTTTTATCTGGTCTAAAGTAATACAACACTAATGCTAAAAACTAAGCACTTTCCCTATACTCTTTGTCTGAGGAACCTGCTGGAAATAAAATATATCCTTAATTAGTGGTTTGCTGGTTTTAGATGGTCTCTCAGTCTGGTCTGTTGGCTTGTTTGAGGCACTTTTCAGCTAGTTAGACAGTTAAAAGGGTTAGTTCACCCAAAAATGAAAATTCTGTCATTAATTAATGACCCTCATGTTGTTCCACACCCGTAAGGCCTTCGTTCAGCTTCGGAACACAAATTAATATATTTTAGATGAAATCCAAGAGGTATCTAACTCGTCCATCGACAGCAATTTAATCACAACTTTCAAGATCCAGAAAGGTATTAAAGACATAGTTAAAATAGTCCACATGACTACAGTGATTCAACCTTAATTTTATGAAGCGACAAGAATACTTTTTGGGCGCAAAAATAACAACTTTATTCAACAACATCCTATCTTCTGTGTCATTCTCATACACTTTTTACGTTCAGCGCTTCCAAGTTCTATGTCAGAATGCTTGGCATGAGCAGCACGACGCATACATGTGATGCTGACACAGGAGCCGGCCAATAATGAGTAAACGTTTGAACCTAGACAAGGAAGCGCTGAACTGCGTTTACTGCATTAAATGCGTACGAGACTGTCAGGGGAGAGAAGAAATTGTTGATTAAAGTCGTTATTTTGTTTTTTTCGCGCAAAAAGTATTCTCGTCACTTCATAACATTAATGTTGAACCACTGTAGTCACGTTTACTATTTTAACAATGTCTTTAGTACCTTTCTGAACCTTGAAAGTGGAGGTTAAATTGCCATCTATGGAGACAGATATTTCATCAAAAATACATTTGTTTTCCGAAGATGAACAAAGGTCTTTCAGTTGTGGAACGACATGAGGGTGAGTAATTAATGACAGAATTTTCATTTTTGGGTGAACTAACACTTTAAATACCATCTCAACAAGGTTGGGAGTCTAGCTGGACCACATGAAGACAACCTTAGCAAGGCTGGGAGACCACCTTAAACCAGCAAACCTGTTTTTCAGCAGAGAGTGCTATTTTAACGACACATCAAGTTGCTAACTTTGTGCAGCGTTCCAAATAAGTCCCTTATGAGGCTTCATTTTAGTTAGGAAGGCAGCTGCCTATGAAGACAGTAGACAGCAAGGCAGCTCAGTTTTTGAGTAGAGAGTTTATGTTTTATATCCAAATCCAGGGCAAATGTAGACAAGTTTTTTCAGCATTGCATTCAAGAATCTTCCAGAAATAGATTCATTAACAGGTTGCCAATGTACAAATAGGCTGACTAATTAGGTGTAACACGACTAATTGTATGTACACTAGTAATAGGATTCTTATCGCTTCAGTAGGGGAGGCCATTTGTGCAATCTGATTTGCCAATATCAAATGCTGCCAACGTCAACACAATGCTGCTCACTATAGGGGAGAACCCCCCCCCCCCCCACACACACACACACACACCCCAAAAGACAGACACACACACACACAAATATGGACACAGACAAACTCGCACACACACACACCGGCCTTCTACCGAGAATATCTGTCTGCTCCAGAAGTGTCATATTATGCCAGTACAGCAGCTGTGTGAGATGTATTTTTTCATTATTATTAAGTATTCACATTTACAAACTAGCCCTGTTCACAGATGAAGTCTTACCTTATAAATTATAGATGCTGAAACAATCTCTAAAACATGTTCATTAAAGACAACGCTCTTTTCCCCCCTCTTTTTTTTTAAAGGGTACCGGCTCATAAATATTTCTTAAAAGCAAATTTCGTCACACACACACACAAACGAAAAGAAAAGACTCCTTCCTCGACATCTCGAACATGTGAGAGGCATCGCATCAACCTTCACTCGCAGACACGTAGAGGACACACACACACACACTTGCACGCAGGGAGACAGAAGTGCGACTGCGTCGTCTGCGGCGGTGACGCCTCTCTTGGAAAAGCTGAGCTCACGTACGCTCGCCTGCTCTGGAAGTGATGTTTGTGTGGATGACACGTATGATCCTTTAATCTCAGGCTCAGCTTGTTGAGCATCAAATTGAAATATCCTGAACAGATGTAAAAACACATGTGAGCCTCAACGTGCAAGCTGTGCCGAGCTTTGTTTCATCTGCTGATGATGGGAGCCTTAAGGAGATCTTTTTAAAATTTCATCACTATTCAAAAGGATAATTAATACGTACCCCCAGGCTTTGATTATGCTCTTCTTACTGTGTACGGCTGGTGTGGAGATAATGAGACACTCATCAGTCGCTGCCAGAGCTCCCCAACAAACGCACACAGTTTGCATAAGATACTTGAGATTCTGCAAAGGTATCGGCGAGAGGTGCACCAAGCCCGATGCTAATTTTGATCGCGGTGAAACCTAAACGATCAGTCGACTTGATACTCGTGTTGCAGGTGTTGTGTTTACAGGGGCGCCTGTGTTGAACAGTGACACTGCATCGTCCTCGGATCCTGCGTGGTCCACTTGCCTTTCATTTGTGACCGTGGTTGAGCAGGGGAGGCCAGGGATTTGGGGAATCTGTACAGAGAAGAGTGACAGACGTTAGGAGAGATTATAATGAGAGTTGTCAATTGGAATGCAGTTTGGTGGCCATTTTTTTCTGCTCAGGGAAAAAAAAAAAAAACTCTGACCTTTGACCAGCATATTCCCCTAACACCTGAGTTACAGGCAATTACTTAGCCGCTCTGCTCTCAACACTGAGCAATGACCTCTGGTTAGACGCTATATGACGTAGGCTGCACCGGTACAGTATGGAGTACAAAATAAAATAAAATATAATATACTGGCACGTGAAGCTTAAACTTGGAAACGCGTGCAGAAATATAGATTATCAGGATAATTTTGTAAATAATTATTCAGATAACTTTGGAGAGTTTGTGTTATGAAAATGGCGGCAAGATGTACACTATTAATATTAAAGTTGCAATTTAAGCAGACTAAATGTTTGGAGATGTCTGGCATATGTAGATAGAGAGAAGTCTGTCATTTCTCTGGAAGGTCAGATTATGAAATTTTGATCAAAAATAAAAATATAATTCACAATAAGATGCCTTTAGATAAGTGAATTAATAAAATTCAAGCATAAATCTTTATTGACAACTGTTAATGCCTGCACTGATATTGTGTCATCTGTCTAACTGCTGATTCAGACAAGTGTAGAATGAACAACAGCTAACCAGAGTTCAGTATGCATTAATTTGTTGATATGAGACATTTGACCTCATCAGCATGAAGTAATTTGTCGGATTTGCATGATTATTATCATATATTTCGGAGACGAACTCGCAGCATGGCTACTCGTGTAAAGAAAATAAATAAATAACAATAATAATAATAATAAAATCACCTCTCAGCATGCTGTCCCTACATCCAAGACACCTCTCTTCTGTAATAGACAGGCTAATTAATTCCTGTGGGTTAAAAACACACTCGCACACACACACACACACTCACATGATCACCAATCAACATAGTCATTACAACAGATGCCTAGCACACACACGTGCACAGATGCACAACACGCATACAAACCCCGCTGTGAGCTCCGTCTCCTGCTGCTGTACGAGGGCTGGCTGTGTGCTACGGTAGTCATGCAGCACTCATCCGCTCACAGGGAAGAGGCTGGCATAGACAAAGCCCTGCCTGTAGGTAAGCTGTACACCACATCAAGGAGCTCCAGAGGTTTCCTGCCGTGACAACTATTTTGGAGCGGCACACTGATGAGCCGGAGGAGTCATTTGCAGGTCCACCTCTGGGCCTGACACAACACCATTGACAGGGTGACAGTCAGCGCGAGTGTGTGTGTGTGTGTGTGCAAGTACCTGGCTCTGGGTGGGATTTGGGGACACCTGCTGTAGCCTATAGTAAACAGCATGGATGTGCGTGCATATTTAAAGTTGACATGAAATGCCATTCACAGTCCATTTTACTTCATAATCTGATGTACAACTCAGGATCTTTCAACATGAAAAAATATAGGACAGGTTTTGATTTCATCCATTGGGAATTGAATGGATTGTTAAAAGTGGGCGTTACTTTATCAGAATGAAAAATGAAAAAAAGGAAGCAAGTTATTACATTTAAGACAATTAATAACTTGTGCTCATACATTTGAGCACAAGTGGTCACAGGAGACTGGAGATGCATTTGAGAGGTCCATCCACTTTTGATGGGATCAACAGAGACTTTAATACTAGGTGTAAACAGGGCCTTATTGAACAGGGCACTAAAACAACACAGGCAGCATGTGCTACTAAACAATGCTGTTGGGATGTGCCATTCGTGTTTCCCTCACAATAATGCTAATGAAGGCAGCGACAGACGAGCGGAGGGAATATCCCAGTGAGACTTACTTGTTAGCCTGTAACGATGCACACTCATTGACATATTTATGTCAGATATAAATACATACATATATATATACGGTTCATTTCAACATTTACTAATACATTATTAAAATCTTGTTATCATTAGTTAATGCACTGTGAACTAACATGAACAAACAATGAACTACTCTATTTTCATTCACTGATGTTAACGAAGATTAGTAAATACAGTAACAAAAGTATTGCTCATGGTTAGTTCAAGTTAGTTAATAAATTAAATAATGAACCTTATTGTAAAGTGTTAACCACATATACATGTACATATATACACATATACATTTATATATATATATATATATATATGCACTATATTTTGTCATATATTTAGAGACAGCGACGGTTGAATTAGTTTTAGAGTCTGTACTTGTGCATTAGTGTTGACGTTCAGAACAAATACAATAGATTTGCTGATGTTCAAGCCCACGTCGCTTAGGGGGCTCATGGTACCTAAATGCATTCTTTTGTAAATTTGTTGGGTTGAGCCAGAAGAAAACCGCAGCCTCTTCCGTATGGCTGCTGGATTCTCCCAAGGTGCTCCTCTATTATGCCTTTTGCAAGAGGCATCTGCGGCCGCCACACAAGATGCTCTATTATGCCTCCTGTGAGAGGCATCTGCGGCAGTCACGTTTTGAAACTTCACACGGCCTTTTACACAAAAAATAATTTGATCCAAGCCATCTGCCACTCTGTGATGGATACATGTGTAGAGACACGGGTTTCTGACAACACCATGTTGTCTCTTCTCCAGACAGATAATAGCATGTCAGAGTCACTGGCCAAGGGGCCACATGTTAGCAGTCGGCTGAAGTGACATTTGAGATGGTCTTGGGACCCGGTGGCAGTGGCAGCAGCCATCCAAGTGTCCTACAATTCAATTCGGTGCTTGACAGCATACGAAATTATCTGCAGACGGATGATGGATCGTTAGTGGACTGAACATTTATGCAGGACATTCAAGGACTTCTAGATCACACATTATCAAAGCACCTCTTTAAAGTTAGGATAAAATTTAAAATGGATTATTCTTTTTATGCAATATTGCAGTGTTTATTATATAAATGATTTATACATGCATCTCATTATTATTATTTCACAATCTTTAATCGAAATGACTTCCCCTGCCCCTTGCAACAACATCTCTTCTCTGATGATGTGTTCACCGGCGTGTGGGTGGGGCAACCTGTCAATCACATGAGATTGCAGCAATAGTAAACAACAATGATTCAATGATACAATCAATTCCCAATTGATAGTATCAAATCCTGCCCTATATTTTTTCCTTATTCATGAAGCCGTTTCACTTGGAAACACGTCACAATATTAAAGAAAGCACTATCGCACTTGCATTTTCATGCCGACTTTTGAAATGTCAAAAGGATCCAAATTTTTGTAATTGCACAATTGAGAAATCATGCACTTGTCTGCTAACAGTACTGTTTCACTTTGAGTGGACTGACAGTTCCAGTGCAGGCCGAAGCTTCTTTGGGATCAGGATTTCCTATTCTTCCCTCTGCACTCATCTCAACCTGAGTGACAAACAGTGTGCCGTGGCTCCGAGCTGCAACCTCGATCGGCCCTAATCCTCCTAACCCGCTCGCGCCGGTCAATGAGTGTCAATCAGGCCTCGCCCTCTGCTCGCATTCGCAACAAGTTCCGTATCCTTAGAAAACAATTATGATTGGGCTGTTGTGAAAATTGATCCCCGGGTTGACGAGCTTCATGCACACATTCTTCTCTGGCTGGTGGGGTCCTGCCATGGGAAGCAATTACTGCTGGTTGCCAGCTGACAGCCTCATTCCAGAGTGAGTCAGGGCTGGGTTGATCCTCGGGCACTCTCTAGGCAAATTGTATCCTCGCACTCATCTCAAACCTCTTACCAACTGCTGGCTTCTATCAGGAAAATAGATTGTTCCCTTTGTTCCCAATGCTTGTTGGGGAATGGGGTGGACATGACGTTTCAACAGTAAGGAGCCGCTTTAATTTTAATGGGCCGCACTGTATGCCGAGGCGGTGGGGAGCTTGGTCGGAGTACAGGCTTCTGCCTGCAGACCTGGAGGAGGCCGGAGGATGGGACCTCCATCAACTTGACAGGCATCATATCACCCTAACAGTGCAGTGCAGAATCTCAGGTTTTCGTATGTTTGAGAGTCGGATTGTTTCGACTAGACCATTTTGGCAGTGATGGTTTGCTCAAGGTGATATTTGTCAATTCTAAACTTTCCAAAGAGAAAAATAGTTTTAACTAACACTGCACCTCACATGAATCTGTATAATCAACTGTTACATTTTATGTAGGACCAAGCAGTTCGTAAGTTGCAAAACATAAGTAATAAAGTTTCATTCGGTGAATAAATTCAAGACCAGGAAATTGCATATTCTGTCAATAAAATAGATGGTCACAGCAGTGATCACTATTGTTTAAAAAATATACTGATGACTTTATTAGACTTGTAATACTCTGCAGCATATATCGGGATATTTAATAACTGCATTCAAGCGCTGCTTATATCAGATCAGATCACTTCTGACGTTTTTTTTCTTTTTACATAACACTGGGGATAACAAAAGTCACATATTTCCTGGGATAAAATTCTGATGGAACCAATTAGGTTTCATTTAATCTGTTAATGTAAGTCACAATAGTATGTTCATGCTTCATTACTTCACAAAGACTTTGTTTCTTACTCTGTAATACTTAGGCTACTCCCTCAACGGGTTGATCCTTTTGGAACTACTGCAGGTTTAAAATGCGCCATGACTATATAAACAAGGGAAAAATGCAGTGAGTTTCAAAGTCTCATCTGTCAATTTACTTATTAATTTAATAAACACATCAAGAGACTGCACAGTGAACACTTTAATCATTGTAATTAATGCATGTAGCTGGAATCCTCTCTCTGTGTGTATTAGCAAGCACTAGAGAATAAATAAATTAAAATATATACAGCCTTCAACTAATTATCATGCAAATACAGCAGCAACAAAGCATTGAGGGGCCGTTAATCTTTGCCAGAGCGTCTCTGCAATTCCCAGATGTGCTTAAAGCTGTCCGTAGCACAATTAGAGACGAAGTGAGATGGCAAGGGAGAGAGAAACGTCTGTCACTTACTCATTGTCAAATTAATTCAGTTTTTGCGCGCCCTTGGCCTGTCTTCAGCGAGCAATACATGATACTATTGGGCCTCACGCGACTCCATTGGTAAGGTCTGATTCGTTAACGAATCGGTTTTATTTTCAACGGTTAATTTCAATGAATCGATTGAACCAGTTCACAAAACAGGTCTGAACGATTTGTTTGCACTGAATCTTTCTGAGTGGTCCTCGACACAGCAGCGTTTGGGGCATCTCAATCAGATCCCTAGTTCAGTAGTCAGGGCACTGATCAGGGAGTTGGCCACATTTATTTATATGATATACCAATTCACGACCTTGGAAGCAAGGGAGCTGATTGAGACGCAAGGTCTGTCAAGGCAAGGCACCCTAAACACTCGTGGTCTTCCTACGAGTCCGCACTTTTGTGACTTACTGCCGCAAAAGTGCGTATCGAGGCCGCATATTGACTGCAAAGGGGCGCTCACAAGCACCCTTCTGAGGCCTAAAATTGACAAATGGGACACCTTGCAGTCTCGTGGACTTAACGGACATGTGCACGTGGCAGCCATTTTACGTCCACAAGACCGAAAGAGAAGTGTGCTATTTGGGACAGGGTGCTTTTTCTGAATTGAGAACCGTCTGTTTCACACATTTTCGATTTGCAATGAGTCGAGAACCGAAGAGTGAACTAGTATTTGAAGTAAACCGAGGATTTGACTGAAAGCAAAAACTAACTTACTTGTAAATTGTTCTAAATGACTTACTGTTAAGTGATTTGTGTATAAACATGAACTAAACCATGACAGCAACAATAGGGGCTTTCGCACCGGAGGAACCTTTTCATAGTTCCTAGAAATATTGGCTGAAGTACCCAGATTTTGCTGTGTTTGCACCGCAGGAACTAGGAATTTTTATTATTTTAATAAATTTATTTTAGTTCCGGAAACCCTTTTTGGGGGAACTAAGGCTGCATTCCGGTTAGTTTTTTATGCCCTTCCCTCGTTAAATTCTATAGCTGCGTTCCATTCCAGTTTTAGACATACACTCGCAAACTTCTGTAAGCATTTCCCCTTGGGGGAATACCAGCCATTTTGAAGTGCGTTCCACCTTGTTAAGTGAACAAGGGAAGTTTATATGGACAGACCCTTGCTCCCTTGACCTCCCTTGACCGAGGAAGTCAAAATCAAGTATACTTCATATGTACACTTCAGGCAGCTCACTTCAGTTCAGTTTAATTTACCCCACCACAAACAACTCTATGATATATAATTATTTTTAATATTTAAAAACACATATACATATAGAATGCTGTATTTAAAAATTTGTAAGGAAAAAAATTAAATCAACTCCATAGCAGATTCCAAGTGATCAAGGACTTAGGACGTTTCAGCCTATTGCAAATGTTCCGCCGGTAGTGGGCACTCATGCAACACAAGCAATGACGTACATCCGAGTTATCGAGACTCGGGAGGGAGGGAGGGAGGGAGGGAGGGCATAAAAAACCATAGACATAATAAAATACATAGATGCCCCATCGGCCTCTCGATCGTACGTCAACGGCACCACCATATTGTGCAGGGCAACGTTCCCATAACGCTCATGAGTGGAATTGAGAAAAATGCCCATTTTGTGTACTGCTTGGGGCTGTTCAAATCGCCGCACAATTGAATACAGGTCTCGGGGAATAAACTTTCACAGTTAAGGCTGTACATTTGTTTCTGGTTGTATTTGGTCATATATATATACATATAATTATGCTGATAATAGTTGGCCACTGGAGTCAGTTATAAAATAGCTAGCGATGTCGCTAATTAGCTGTGAAATTTGAGTTTACATGATTTATATTATAGTTTTAGCATATATTATCTTATTTTATAAACTAATTTTCCTGAAATTTAAATATGCGTCTTATTTTCTTAAATCCAACTTTTAAGACAACCACTCGTTTTGGTTAGGTGACCTCTTTATTGACAATATTATACAATTTATCATTGACTATATTATATTATATACTACATAAATTATTTCAAAATTATCTACAACAAACTATTTTACTATTACTTCTCACTTTATCTTTTATTTACTTTCAACTGTAGTTGTACCATATCATATGTATTACCATAAAGGATCCATCAGTTATCTTGTTATTGTATGTTTTGGAGTATCTATATGTAAATATCTGTATCATTTTAGTGCTATAAAAATACAGTAGCCTTAAGCAGCCTGTAATTTGTAGTTGACGATTTGCTTCATTGTCACAATGGTGGTCAGTTCTAAACACAAGAAAAGCTAAAATGAGTTAAAAGACAGAAAATGCCTTTTCCACAATAAGAAATCTTTTTTTAATTTAACGTGAAAATTTACATTATCTCATTATGGGCGTCTTCACAACTCTTATCCAAGAATAAAGCAGCCAAATACAAGACAAGTCTGAGCTTTGACTATTCCTCATTAAAATAAATATTTTTTTAAAGTCTGCTATCAAGGTTTTAAGTAACTAGAAATGGAACTTTTTGTACACCACATACATCATAAATCACTGAAATCGGTTGATAAATGTAAACGTTATTTTCGTTTTTATCCAGAAAAACCACAGCTCCCAGTTTATTTGCATTTGTTTACAATTCATTCTTGCCCTGAGCAAAATGGCGGACGCGTTGACGTGTCGCAGCAACGTTCCAGAGCGGCCAATGGGGCGTCTATGTATTTTATTATGTCTATGTAAAAAACGAACTGGAAAGCAGTCCACGAGGAAAAGTGCTTAGAGAAGTTCGCGAGTGTGTGTCTAAGGCAGAATCCTAAATGACACCCTAAACTCAGCTGAGGTGAGCATAGCGGCCACTCGCGAGCACCCTTCTGAAACCTAAAATGATGTAAGAGGGTCTCGTGAACTTAATGGACAAGCGGCAGCCAATGTAAGTCCACAAGAACGAAAGTGCATAGTGTGCCATTTGAGATTCAGCCTAAAAGTGGAGTGGAGCAGCCGAGATTACTTCAGAGTAGGCCGAACCAGCTAACGAACAGTGCCGTTGATTGGTCAAACGCATGTCAAACACCGGCACCCGGCATTTTTACAAACATATTTACTTCATGAACATGGAAAACATCGATAACGGCATTTACCTGCTGTTTGCAGGGTTATATGCACACAATTGTTTTAGATCATATATAATATACTGGTTGTATGGATGTATTTATGTAATTGTTTAATTATGACATAAAAGAACAATTGTTGAAGCGGATTGCTCTACCGATTCCAATGAATGAAGAAGCTCGAGCTCAAAGCCATTTAATCACCTGACCTGTTGCGCAATACCACGCGACCTCAGAGCGAGGGGTTCACGCGAGTCGAGCGATGGATACGCTTGCATTTGATAGGGGCACGCGCTGACGGTGTCAACATTACAGGATTTTAATTGACTTTTGGAGATGAGCTGGAGTATACAAAGGAACCACCAAATGCTATCAAGAACTCATCAGCCTAGACGTTTTGTCCATGCGTGGTAAGAGTGAATAGGGCAGGGGCATGCCATTATGCCGCCTGTCAATCCAATTTGTTCTCCATGTATAAAGACATGTTGAATACTGCGGCTGCGGGTTGCATCACATGGTTTTGTTTGCAATAGAGTGGCAGGCTGATTGCTTGAGCTAAAATTGAGAAGATGGTGAGATCAGGCGGGGCACTGGAGGCTATTTAAAGGAATACAATTTTTGAGAGGTATATCATACAGTAGGTGGGAGGTCATATTTAGGATGACTAAATTTTTTTTAAGGTGCACTCAATTTTTCTTGCCTTATTGAAAAGTTTTACAAATAAAGATATAAATATTACATTTGGAAATATTTTAAGTAATTAATAACAATTAATTAAATAATTGTCCTATTCAGCCACACCCACATGAGCAGGTCTTTTTTTTTGATGACTTGTTTCTAAAGAGTGCGACAGTAAAAATCCCATTTAAAGAACACTTTAGTGCCCATCCACTCCCATGAACCACTGCAAGTGAGTTGGTTTCTGTACTCTCAAACTATTATTTTGTATGCTTAACATGCATATTTTGCAATAAATGTAAAATATATTCTTTCTGTATTTTAGATTTTTCCATTAGATTTTATTCCTGTAATTTGCAATGCTTCATGGGATTGTAGTTCTTTCCCTCATTAAAGACGCTATAAGTACACCGTGTTGAACCTTTGTCTTTTTGTCTGATTGTTAAATATTTTGCTTCAAATCAAAGTTCATAATGTTGTGATTTACATTGTAGCTGGATGGTTTGGTTCATGTCTTATAATTCTTAAACAAACTTTTTTTTAAAATTCCTATTGGAAAAAATACTTGCGGAACCAAGACCACTGTAAAAATGTGTCAGCACTATTATATTTATTGCTTAGTTTCTATTGATTTCTGTTATGTAGCATTGCATTAAGCAGGGCTACTTGTAATAGAAACCATAAAACCAAGCTTTAAACAAAATCCTCCCACTGTGCAAAACTGTCTAAAATTCTCATAATGGTTTAATAATATCTTCTGATTGGCTGTGATTGTTTTACATTAATTTTTGCTTTACTTTTTGCATTGTGCTGCCTAGTAAGGATATTGTGTACTTAATAATACTTAATAATAGCCATAATAGTGATGTTTTCCTTTTTAATAGCAGCAAGCATATTATTTCTATACATTTTGATACGTCGAAAGTGTGTTTTCAGATTTTCAGCGTGGCTGTCTACTGGCTAGCAAGAAAAACAGAAATGGCTTTCTTTTTCTCTAGTGCCATCCTATATTGAGAACCACATTCAGAGACAGTAGTTTAAGGGACATTGAGGATATTTAATTTTTATGTGAGTTAACTAACAGAACAAACCAGGATGGATGTATTATTGAATTTTCAGAGGCCCGTTATTGTCGTGGGTAAACTGGTAAGTCTGGTCACCCTAATCATGTTTTGTCATCCCCAGAGATGTTGACAAAAGCTGTGTTTTTCATACTGTTTTGTCTAGAGCGTCCTATAAAAGGCCTTGTAGTTACAAATATTTTGCTCTGCATACATTGGGCCTTCTCTGTTATGCATACATTTAAGTTACGTGTAAGCCAGTAAACAAGTTCAGTTGAAAGTAGCTCAGAATTAACTGATAATATCATATTAGAAACAATTTTGAGAAATGTTTCTGCTCAGGCATTTAACACAATTAGAGGCCTTATTGCAGCATTGTACAATAAAATACAATAAGTCACCCAAACCTTTAACACTCGTGAATGCTTACAAATCCATTGGTAACCCACTTAAGAGGAATCAAATTCTCTCAGGTAATTACAGCTACAGAGCGCCGTGCCCTTATACGCAAACTTATAAACTCCAACGAGGACTTTGGTCTGAAATTTTAATCACATTTTCCATTCATCCCTGATGAATTCAAAGTGTATGGCCCTGTTTTTCTGCTATGAAATCCAATTCGGCGAAAGCCTAAAATCTAATTGGCCTCCTTTTGTTCATCACGACAGTTACAGCCCGAGCAAAACAAATAAGCAAACTGCGACTTATTATCAGCACTCTTATTATCATAATGACCTTATTTGCCTAAATATTGTCCCTATTAGTCCAAGGGAAAGTATGGAGTCCAGTGCGTAATGAACCGCCGGGGTCTTGTATCACGCTAGGGACTTTGACATGTCTTTTATTACTTTAACACTAAATGGAGGAAATGATGTGGCTCTTGTTGGTGATTACTTAGTGTCTCCTTGATGTCAAAGTGAAAAGTGTATCCTCTTTTAATATTTGATTGTTTTTTTACTGACGCAATTTTATCCAATTCATCATTTTGTGTGCTAATTTACTGAGCTTGTGACACTTGCAGTGATCTGAGATACTGCGAAAGTGGACCTTCTGAAGATGATGTTGTCGTTTGATGTCAAATTTCCTTTTGGCAAATTGACTACATTGAGGGAAAAGAGTTTGTGCAAAACATCTTTCCCTCATTTCTCAGACTTTCAAATGCGAAGAACTCTATAAACAACAGCGCGCACAACACTAGCAGTCTTTTAATGTCTGAAGTGTTCATATAGGCTATACTTTCCACAGATATGTGTATTTATTTCTTAATGAGGTCGCCTATTAATGTACTTATTTTGGCCCATTTTAAAAACATTTGAATCCATGCATGTTTGCTCTTACTGATCAATTAATCCGTGTCAGGCCTCAAACAAAACTTTAGCATGAGGTTAGTTGCTTATTTCCTATTATCCTTATCATAGTTGTTTTAGGAGGTTTTGTTCAGGCTCAAAAGCGCAACATTAACAGCATAGTTGTCATAGCTTTTCTCGCACGCACAGTGAACTGGGCATGCATTCTTGTGACACATCAAGCTCGTTAAAATAGCTGGGAAACTATTGGTGGTGAACGCAAAAGAATACAAAATAGCGGGAAACAGTCTCCATAACCAAGACAAAAGCCAAAAAAAAGAGAGAAAAGAACAAGAAAGTGAGGAACTGAGAGAAAGATATTGAAGTCTGATTGCTCTCCGTCTTTGTCTGGATTTGTTTCCCTGCTTGTTATTATTACGTTTAGAAAAATGACAATTACACGGAAAAAATCAGAGGGGAATATTCATTACGATTCATTATCTGCTCCACCAAATTGCATCAAGCTTATAAAATATTTCTTTCACTTGTTCAAAGGCTTGTTAGCGCTTAAATTCAATTACCGCTGACTGTAACAGACTGTCAGGACTTTTTAGCAAATCATTAGTCAAGGTTTACTCCTGGGCAGAGAACAGCCGCTTGACAGCCTTAATTGTTGTGAACCATTTAAAGGTCTGCTAATGAAGCAGGGCTATAATCGGCCAGTAGTAGTTGGCTCGAGATTGAAATTTCCAAAACTTTGGCAAGATCAAAGTGATACAGTGGAGACCATTTGCTAAATTATCAGCTCGAAATTAAGCCTGTCTGCGACCTTGCTTTTTCCATCTGAGCTTTTCTGAGATGGAGGGGAGGAAAAGGTTGCCCTCAATCTCAGTGCCTTTCATCTAGAAATGAAATAACATGGAGAAATATGAATTAAATATTGTTTTGGAGGAAGAGGCGAAGAGACGTTCATCTTGACATGATGACAGCAGCAGAATTTTGGGTTAGTAGGAAAGGGTTTGATTACCAAAGACAGCCGAAGAGCAGGAAACTTGACCAATCATAGCCGAGTCATAAATGCTTCATAAATAAAGGATCACTGTTGTTGTAATCAATAAACTTGTAGGTGAGATGTATGAGTACTGCAGACAATTTTAAAAATCTAAACTATCTCTCTACTATCTCAGTTTTTTCTTTTACACTATATTGTTAATATATAAAAGGCATTCAAGGGATTCTTGAAGGATCAATTTCATAACAGCCTTTTTAGCCTTTCCCATGTTCCACACTATACTCCCAAGCCCACACCCAATCCGTTCAAATAATGTATTTTTAAGCTCTTAGCAGCTGCTTTGCTACTTGATGTAATAAGAAAATACTAAGCTCCTTTGTAGCACTGTTTTGGTTTTTTCCCGACCATTTTTTTTTCCTACCGTGGCGATTTGTTCGCTCTAGACAGTGGGTTTTTTTTTTTTTTTGTACTTGCTGCATTCTTCAGAGCTGTGTAAAGTGGTTTCGTGTTCAATTGGTCCCTTGATGTCACATTGGACAGATACTTGGATGGAAAATGGGGGTAAGAGTGTTTTATGTAGTTATTAGCTTAAGTGCTAAATCACAGCTGCTCCACAGAGTATGTTTAATAGTCGATTTCGAAATTTAGCACATGAAAATTCACCTGAAACTTCAGTGACGTTTCCAAAATGATCTTCCCCAAGTAGCTAATAACATGCGAAGGGTAATTCAGACAAAACCCGTGTGACCTGTACATGGCCGAATAAGTAGTTGCGATCCTCTCATTAGGGGCTTTTCCCACACATTTGATCCATAAATTGCCTCGAGATTTTCTGGGAGGTGTTTTCAGAAACCCCCACGCCTGTGCAGATATGCTTGTTGGTGCTTTCACTTCAGTGGAATGTAATACACTCTTTAGTGTGACTGACAGGAGGCAGCACAATGACTCACTTATGGCAGCACCACACCAATGACCCACACCAGAACACTTTTGTTCTGAACCCCACCAGCTGGCGGCCTGCAAAACATAGAAGATTAAATGTACCGGACCACGGCTTGCTGTCGAGGTACTGATGGAACCTTTTAAGAGCGAAATTGTTGCCGAGTGAAAGCGCAGCACACTTGGCTGATGTCATTTCACAGCTGTTTGCTCAATTAAGCTGTGCAATGGCACGGTCCCCACTTTACTCATTTGCTCTACACATCGGGACCTCCTCTACAGTTAATGCTGAAGCCTTTTATCATGCCTTGTGACCTCTCATGAGCACTGGTTCAAAAGATTCGACTTCACTCATCACATTGTTAGGCTGTTGAGAGGATTGCTCCCCTTGTTGCTAGTTGTCCATCAGTTCTTCTCAGACTAGCTGTGGTTTTTGTTCCCGTCTTTGGCTTCTCTTCAATTAACATACAGCTTTTGCAGCTGCTTAGATGCTTTGTCTTTTGAGATTTTAGGAGCTGCCCCTTGTTTAAGATTTATCTTTCATCGAGCAAAAGCAAGCATTTTGGTGCTTAAGCTTGTGGTCGCAGCCTTCTCTCCATCAACCTGTGTGTCCTCACACATTGCTTAAGCATTCGATGATTAATGGATGCTGTGGCGTTCCCCTACCTGCAACTATTAGCATTGATTTATCTTTTGCAATATTCCCATCTTGTCAGGTACATCTGGTCACTGTCAGCTTGCTGTACTTCATTTCGAGGAAAAATTGTTCTTTGTAATTTTACGTGGATTTGTAAGTGGAAATCATATTTGTAGATTCTCTAAATCAGGATTAAAAAAAAATAAAAATAAAATAAATAAATATATATATATATATATATATATACATACATATATATATATATATATATATATATATATATATATATATATATATAAAATATAGATTAGATTTTTAAAATATACTTGTATACTTTTTTAATTATATATATATTTTTTATTTTATATTTATATATATTTTTTTATAATTTATATTTTATCTTTCCTCAAGATGTCTCCCAGAGATTTTAGACTATGCCCCTCAGAAATGTTCACAGTGGTATTTATTTCAGAAATGAAAAGCATGCCTATCATATAAGAGTTGTTCAAAGTTTTTATAACTATGCATTAAATTTTTCATATATATATATTTTAAATCTCATTAATGACAGTGATCAGATAATTTCATAGGAAATTTGTTATGTATATTTTTAGATGGATCTGTAAGAGGAAATCATATTTGCAGGCTACCGTCTGAACTGCCACCGTCCTCAGATAACAGAAGTTGAGGAAAAGCCTAGTAGACCCAGCACAAAGAGTGAGTAGGTTTTTTTTTTGCCTTAGATCCCCTCTGGAAATACCTCCCAAGAAAGACGTACACCACATGGCCAGAGCTTAGTTTAAGTCGCTCAGAGTTATTGGGTTTTGACAGTGTGTGCCATCAAGGCTTTACCCTCAACAGGTGTTTTACATTCCCCCTCTTGAGGGTGGCCTGTAGACTGTAGCCTACAGAGGCTGCATAGCTCTCGCTTGAATTGTTCCCTCCTCTGCCATTTGGCCAATGGTGTTTTAGCAAGACATCTCGCACACATTTTCTTTCATTGCTACATCAGACAACACATGTATGCAACAGAGAGCTGAGCTGTAAACGTCAGACTTTGAACCATGAACCTGCCAAATCCTGCGATATGGTGCCATCTTCAGTGAGCCTGGAAATACTTTGCGATGTAGCGTTTCTTTTTCTGCCGTTCTATATCCAGCACTTGAGTTTGGCGGTCGTGGAGTTTTGTACTACCACCCTCCCCCCACCCATCTCCCACCGTCATCAAGTATTCCACACTAAAGCGCAATGGAATGTCAAGACGATGATAAGAAGCAAGCTGCGAGCTGTCAATGTCGTCCTGATTAGGGAGCGAGGCTGAGGTGGGATCCGTAGCTTGAGCGAGCAAATCTCAAAAGTCCTCGCAAAATATCTCCACTAGCAAATCAAATGCAGCTGTACGGCGGTATCTGTTGCACCTGAGCTCCAAACAAGAGGAGACTTTATTATTATTTTAATTAGGTTCTTTGTGTTTAATTTCCCCAGGCTTACCCTGAGTCAGCGTCGGTGTGAATGAGGAAGCGTGCACTTTGAGTGCCGATACCCCCAAGTGATTATAGCGCAGGTACAATAGCTGGCATGTATAAAATTTCTCTTATTAAAGTCAATACATATACATATGTCTGATGCATAATTTATACCAGCAGCATGTAGTGCCAACATGGGAGAATAGCTTCACAGACTTTAGAAATTTTTTTTGCCTTCAAAGTGTTTTAGAAAGAGCATCAGACTTTAGAGGGAATTCTGCCGAGCTTTCAGCAAACACTGATTTGGGTGAACGTCCCAAATGCAGTTCCCTCCACATTTATTTGACCAGGATACCAAATATTTAGAGATAAAAGTTTCTTATTCTTTCAAAGATTTTTGTATTGTTTTGATAACATATTAGAGTACTTACAATGAATGTACGACCATGAAAATACATTAAGGTTTTATAAAGCTTTCCACACTGGAGTCTTGCAGGTCCAATCTTTGGGGAAATGCTGTACATTAGTTATTAGCTGAGTTTTCATTCATTCAAATTTATGGATTTGGCAGACGCTTGTATTCAAACTGACTTGCATTGCATTGAATTTATACATTTTATCAGTTCATGCATTCCTGGGGAATTGAACCCATGACCTACTGTTTGAGCTACAAGAATTTTTATGCCACTTTTGTGATATCAGACAAAGATAAAGGAAAAAAAAAAAAAAAAAAATAGCCACATTTTTTATAAAATGGTGGCTTGCTGGAGGTGGGTCATTTCATTTTTTTATACTAAGATAACTTATACTAAGATAGAAAAACATTTTCCCAAATAAATTCATCGTCGTGCTTAACATGTCATGTGAATTAATACATTTAAGAAAATAAATGACCATTATTGTCGAATAACATCTCAAATGTTACTGTCGTCATTCTGGAAGTAATTTATTACATCTAATAAGAAAATAGTACCTTCCCCTGTGGCAACACCTTCCATTTCTATGTTACGCCAATTTTTATGTCTTGAACAAATGGAATATAGACACTACTTTATTTGGAAATTGTGTTTTCGTCGTTTTTTTTTTTTTGTTGTTGCATAAATTATATTCGCAACTTTGGTGGAAACCGCTTTTTTGTCAACTGATCAAATGTAAATGAAAGTCTAAAGCTAGATTATAACCAAAGACAAAGCAATCTTTGTTCTCATCCTTAGTTTGATGTATGTGCCTGATGAAAGGTTAATGGGGCAAAACAACTCAATTAAAAAAAACAACAGTTTTGGTTCCCATCATCAAAATTGTGGCCACGCTGTTGAGAACATAGTACATTCCTCTGTTTAAGCGCACCATCTGGCCCCTGAACAGACAAAAGTTTGCTTTCACGTTAGATGTTTATTGTTCTGAAAGATTGATGCGGCTAATATTAGCCTTCACGATGACAGATTATCATCAACAGTTAATCAGCGCTATTAGGAGATAAATATCAGTAATTTAATCAGTACAGTAATTTCTTTAGCAATAATACAATTTACAAATGTAAGTGATTAAGTAATTAGCATACATCGCTCCAGATAACAGTCCCTTAGAGTTCTTGAACGTCTGGTTTCTGTAGATCTCGGCGGTTGATTTTAGTCTCCCCTGCTTTTTTTTTTTTTTTTAAATTATATCTCTTTTTTTGTGAATCAGAGTTGTTAGTTCTTGGCTGAAACCCAGAGCACTTTAGAAATGACCCTTAGAAATGAAATCCTTCTTTTAGTCCACTGTTAAGTTCAGTCGTTTTCAAGTTAGCGTGGACATGTTGCACAAGTGCTGCACACTGGGGAAATGAATGCCTTGCATTAAATTCAATTGAAAAATTATGTGCACTTGATAAAATAAAGCCTGGCTCTGGGCTGGCATATCTAAACAGCTATCAAGGATCCCTTTGTTGCTCTTCAAGCAGCACCCGCCTGGGGCAAGTCCTGGTTTCAACATTCTAAAGTTATACTCCTTTATTTACAAAGTAATTTGTCGGTTAGTGTTAATTTCCTAAATGCGACATAAAAGGAGTGCGGTGGAGAGAAATTTTGGGAGAAAATCATAAAAACAGCCGAGAATCAGGCAAATTGCTAACATGTGTGCCCTGCCGCTGAGGGCTGCCTCTGCGCGGCTGTTCCCGGCCCTCTGAGCACTGGCCAGTTCCGTTTGAAGGGTGCAGTTCTTTAATGAAGGGCTAATTTTTATTGCCACTCCACTGACTTCAAAGCAGTTCAGGTTGCCAAACATAATTTCACTGGAGGTATTTTCAGGGGCACTGCAAATAGTTTGTAAATAATTTCCCCATTAGGCACGTTCTTCTCGCAAGTGCCACTTTTTGGGGTGAACGTTTCATGTCTGCGTGCCTCTCTCGGGTCCTCCTCCACGAGCTCACAGAGTCAAATGCCACTTAGAAGAACTGCGAGTTCTCCACAAGCCTTCAGACATGACTGCGGCATCGGACGTGTCATTTACTTGCAAGGAGAAGCCTGATTAGAGGATTAGAGAATTAAAATAAATCCAACACAACAGGGCTAATGGGTGAAGCCTTATTGCATATGACCAGGCTGCCACTTTCAATGCACTCTCAATAGAGTTGTGGAATGAAACACCCCCTACTTTACCACTATGTTGAATTATTGCTTTGTTAGAAAATCTCATCCAACACATATATAATCAGCCGCGGAGTCTTTGTTACCCATGCGGCGAGTCTTAAGCAATTAAAGTTGATGAAAGAATTGTGTTATGAATATTTGTTATGAGTGTGATTAGATTAGACTGCTGTTGATGTGTGTGTACATGCATATTTGGCTCATTCAGTGAAAATCCCTTGTAGAATACTTATGAACTCATTCATTCACAATTAGGGGCTTTTTTAGTGTTTTCCAGTAAGATGTTCCTTAAAGACATATTCTGGGTTCGTTACAAGTTAAGCATGGCATATCACAAAAATGAACCTTATTTTTCTAAAAAAAAAAATTAGACACAATAACAGTAAGGTACTCACAATAGAAGCGAAAGGAGCCAATTTTTTTAGTTGTATAAATGTACACAGAAAAGGTTAGCAAGTTTTGTTAAACCTGAAATATTCCTTTAAAACCCCCTAGGTCCTTTGTTACATCACTGAAAATATATACCTACAGCCATGCTCTTATTTGTATGTGAAATATAGTTTTTGTTCTTTATGGCATTCAGTTTTCACATATAATGCACATTTTACTCTCCTCCTCGATTTGAGATTTTAATGGATTTTGAGAGACTTCCAGATCCAAGCAATCAAAGTCTTTATTGAACACAAACTAGCAATAAAAAGAGTAACGGCATCAAAGCATGTGTTTCACATTCCACCACATTCTGGAAGGATTATATGAGACTTATGGGGCCATGCCTTGACTTAGCAAGCTATTAAACATGTTTCGCCAATGTCAAATGCTTTGTAAAGAACTTCATAAAAACTCTTTTGATAGGTAATAATATGGAGGAAGTAGAGCTCAGTGTTTTTTTTTTTCTAGAGCACTCGGTCACAAACATAAAAATGCAGCTACAGACATACGAGCATGAGAGCCTAATGCGTTTTTTCCCATTATTGTGTGTAAAGTATTATTATTGTTTTTTTAATTACATTTCTGTCCCTGCAGCAGACTGCAACCTTTGAGGGGGAAAAATGGAACACTCCTTTTATTGTTACCAGGCAGGTATTTGGCAATAAGGCACATTGGTGTCATTGTACACGTAACATGTTTAATGTGAAAACAGACCATAAATCATGAATCATTGCAGTGATATTTGATTATGTTCCGTAATTGCTGTAACCCACGCCAGAATTTTCGGCTCGTGCTGGCATTAAGAGGAGTCTGCTCTCTAAACATTTGTAAGTTGGAAATGTTGCTAACATTTTCACAGGTTTATAGCTTATACTGTGCTCGAATTGAGATCTATTTGTTTGAAGAACATCATGACAGAATGATTTTGTCAGTTATATTGAAGCGGTTTTATTGTTTGGTTTTGTTTACTTTGATTCAAAGCCATTTTAATATTTCCAAGACTATCTTTATAATCCTCTCAAAATGAAAAGAACATTAATCTGCCTTGCAAGATACTGTATAATGAACAGTGTCATTGTTTACAGGCTTATTGGGTCACACAGTTCTCTTTATGCACATAGCCTACATTATATGTATTTTGGCTCTATAAAAGGAGATATGCCACCCTATATTAACTTGCTCCAAGTGAAGAAGGGAAAGTTTGCTTAGTGAGGAATTAAGAGACTCCATATAGGTCCCAAAACATAGACACCCCTAATCAGCTCTAATTGAAGTTGTGTTCTCAATTTCAAGCCAGACAGATAATAATATGGCACAGTGGAAACACTTGTGATGAAGTCCACAAGGTTCTCAAAGCATCTGAGGTGTGTATTTTTAAAATTGGGTGAAGTATGCTTGTTGGAAAACGCTGTTCTCTTGTGGGCTCTTTTTTCTAAAGATCAAACCACCAATACAAGACTGATTGTTCTTGTGATTCATGACTGCAGTCTGCCTAATTCCTCTAGATACACAAACACTTAATTAATGAGTCATTATGAGAGGAAGGAGAGCCCAGGGTATCTGTTAAACACATTCACAGATTGGGGCTAATGAGTTCTGTCTGTGCACAGTGTGCCCATTATGGGATTGGCGCTGACTGGTGTTCCACCTCTGGGTGGCGTTGGTGCTGGGATAGTAGCTGGGCAGTCGGGTCCCTAGGGAGTGCTGAGGCCCTCAGACTATTCCTTAGCCCAGCTACAGGAAATGAGAGCCTGACCTCTACTCTGGGAGGAATAAGGGCCATCTGAAAGCTGGCAGGGAAAAAGTGCATTTATCTTTCTCACAAAAAGCTCCAGCTAATTGTAGCATTGAAGTACATAGTTTCCATCATAATCCATCTCTAAAGGAGTGAAGAACTGGAATTTATTTTAGAGTATGTAAGTGGTGAATCTTTTTGTGATAAATAGCCAGGATAAGAGCCAGAATTGTTTCCACATTAGGTTTTCGTCCGGTAATGCATAGCTTAGTAAAGGAGCCTTTATTCCCAGAGCCTGTTCATTATCCTAACCCATGTTTCAGAATGCAATTTTGATTCAAAGCCATTTTTAATGTTCCAAGACCATCCTTATAATAGGGCCCTCCCAAATGAAGAGACGCTTATTATGCGTGGTCATAATTAATCCAAAAATATCACTCACTTAATCATTCACATCAGACCCTAGAAAATCTTCTCTAGATTTTCTGGTGCTTTCTGATCATAAATAATCACACAAAGAGACGCTCAATTAGATTTTCCTCAAAAGTCCTGGCATTATGTTGGAGGAAAAAATCCTCTAACTAGTCAGGCTATATGCGTAATTGCTCTCCAGTGACTTTGATATCAGTTTTAAGCTGGAGGTTTAACTTCTCCTAATGACGGCTTCTTTGAGGTAAAAGTTCTCCATAATTGCGATTATAATTATCTGTAAAGTTATTTTTTTCTCCCAGGACCGTTTTGCTGACTTGCCATTGGTAGCCTTCAATGATCATAAAGTTTTCCTTGATTATAGTGATGGTTAACTATTTTTTATTGCAGTTTTGCATTATGGTGTCATTTAACAATTTAATAATTGTATTGTTGTATAATTGGTTATATTATATGTCGTTCAGTTCTTTTTACCGACACTATGCCAGAAACACTGAAGAAAAGTGAAGAAACACTTTTTATGTTTTGCTGCTTGCAACTCTTCAGGGTAGACTTCAGGGATGAAATCGTATTCATCTTCAGAATTTTATACAGATCCTCTGCCTGTCTAGTGGCTCTGTATCAGTGTTTGAGCAAAATTTCTTTCTCAATCTTCATTCTCTGAAATATCATGTCATCCTAGCCAATCAGTGATAAGGGCTGTAACTAGATCTAGTTAGACCCCTCATGCTGGTAAGCCCATTATTGCAAGATATGCCTACCCAAACCCATGTCTTTGTTTCGTCTTCCGCCAACTAAGATTACTGCATAAGGATTTTTCCCTCAAGTGCAAGAAATTGCATTGACCTCTTCTATCTATTGCTTCCATATGCAAGCAGTTATCTTTCTTGCAAATGGAAATGAGACCCAAAATTGCAACAAATGGGGCCATGCCACTGAACGCAGATGTTTCCCCTTTTTGCGGAGAGTACACATGCCCGATCGAATTAACTTTAACCCCTCTGTCGGCGAAACGGACATCTATTTTAAAGACTCCTCTTCTCCAAAATTTGTTTAGAGTTGGACCCAGCAGAACAACTGTATCTCACCGAGGTCTAAATAACCTGTGATTGTATTAAACACATGTTGAGAAGTGCTCTCCCAGGGCCTTAGCAGGGGTTCCTCATGTCCAGCAGTTCACCAACTTCACCCCTTCGGTGAGTAAAAGAGTGAGATTTGAAGAAAACCACCTGTTTGTGAGGCGGTGGAGGGATGAAAGTGGTCAGCTGGGTGGAAAGAGGCTGGGGGGATCCTAACAGGTGCTTCCTCTGCTCTGTGCTGGGAATGCAGCACTATAATGTATGGAAATGGGCACAGGAACTCGCACACTTTGACTCTCTCTGCCCTAGCATATAATGAGGACAACTTATAAAACAGCCCTGAAGATAATTTGCCAAATTGGTTAAATGTTGCTCAGAGCTGTGCGTGTTAATGGCCTCCATTCGAAACCAGGATCGCTCACCTGAATGCAGTGTAAGCACGTCGTACATCTTTTTACCCTGCAGTTTTGTCAGCAGAGCCCTGTAACTTCATTATCTAATCTATTTTTAGCACAATTAGATTAGGCCACTATTTAAAGTTAAGTGTAGTGAGTATTTAGCAAACAGTACTCTTTGGCTGTTATTTTATTATTTTGAATGTATTGCCTATTCTTTCGCTGTTACAAATAACCTGTTTCCTTCTTGGCCCATAATTCATCCTTGTGGCCCGGCTACACAGGAAGTATCTGCTCTATTTCCAGCTCAGGTCTCCCCTCCCTCGTTCAGTTGAGTCCCAGGGCACAGCCAACAAGTACCCAGGCACAAACAGCCTCTAACCCCATCATTTATAAGTCTGTCAGCTCAATACACTCAAAAGTTATATATACACACAGAAAACATGCCGAATTGGAACATACAGGTGCTAACTTATTTCACTTTGGCTTTTCCTGTCTGTAGTAATGAAGTGCAGGTGAGGGCTGGTGCTTTAATCAGCTTGAGAGTAGGACGCATGGAGATTTGCTGCTTGTTGAAAGGCATGCTGTCCACATGGGGTTGATTATGGGGGTAGAAGGGAAAATCAGTCATGAGCAGTTGTTTTCCCAGTCACCGTGCTCAAAACGGAGTAACTTGTACTTCTAGTGAAAGGTGGCTGATTCCGACCTCATCAAAGTCCCACCAACAAATTCCACCGTGCCCAAAGCAGACGTGAGGGCTCTCTTAGTGTCAACTTACATTGTGCGACCGTGACTCTTGTGCTAAGTTTAGCCCTTCATCTGTTCGGCCGGTGTGAACGCTCTATGTAAATCACTCAAGAGTGACTCATAACTTGAATAATGACATCATTATTTGGATGTGTCTGTCACTTCTGAGGAGTGAAATGCAAAGAAAAGTTTATGTGGGATTACTTTTTGTTAAACACATTTAATTCACAATTGTGGACATGAGTGAAAATGGATACTCAATACTTTTAGAGATCTAAAAATGTTTTATGTCACACACTGACATTGAGGTTTTTTTTTTAAGTCACAAAACCTCCTTGCTCTCACATAAATATTGGGATGCTCAATATATTGGCACCAAATCAGTCACTGCCTGGTATTAATATTAATATTTTTTACTTTATTTTTAATTTAGAGATTTTTGTGCCCAGTTTAATTTGATTGATTTGCATTGTTTAACTATATTTTTGCTATCGTTTAATGTTCACAAACTTACATTAAATAATTGAATTCCAATGTTAAACATAACCTTTAGCAAATCTCAAAATGAATGTCCATACTGTATATGTAATGTTATGATCCCTAAATTCACTTGTAGCATTTAAAATGATTGATTTTACTTTTTGGCATTTTATTTAATTTATTTAGACAATAGCATAGAATTTTGGTGTCAGCCATTTAACGGTTATTGGCTATAATATGAAAATAATTGTCTCCTTATTGGTATCGACCATAATTTTAATTTTGGTGCATCCCTAGTTACATAGTGCGTATATTTCCAAAATCATACTAAATTTATTCTAATATTTAAGGTCTGTCATGCTGAAGAGTTCTGACTTATTAAACCAAGCTGAAACGTGCAGTTTACTAACTTCAAAGGAGTCTATATTTGATGGATAGTTCAATCATTTTCAATAGGGGAAGTAATGCATCATGGCTATCAGAATGTGGTGATCACCGCTGAATTGGGAGGTAATTGTAATGTTTGGTAAACATGAAGGATCCGGCTTTATTTGGCAGAGTATCCGTCTAAACACACGGGGTTAATTTTATTTGACGACTTCATATTTTCCCTGTTTTAACTGGTTTCTGGTAAACGCATGTGTATGCTAGCGAAGTGTCAACAGACGTGTAATTACATTTGTTTACCCATTTGTGAAAGTGCTCGCCTGTTGCTAAAAAATAAACCCAGAAACGTTTGCATGAGCAGAATCCAGTTAAACAGGGTAAGGAAAACTTGGAATATTCTTCTCACGCTAACGTTGTTTTCTGATATGACATGATTATAATTTAGAATTTTTAAATTGGCAAAAGATAACTCTCCAAACAAAACAAAAAGAAGCCTTTTCATACTCCTGTGCAAAGTTATGCTAGTCCCTAGCTTTTCCAAGGCCAACTCCACTCTTCCCGATTCACACAGATGCATACCAATAAGACCCCCAACTCGGGTTGTTTACTTCCAAACACACACACTCACGAAACAACCCACTTCTTGTCTTTGTGTGTTTTTTGCATTCACTTAAAACAGCTGCCTTTTGCGCCGGAATTGTTAATGGGCGCTTACAGTTCCATAAAAGTTTCAGCTCATCACAACGCCTGAACTTTTTCAGGTGATAAAAAGGTGGGAAAAGCGAATAATTCCAAGGTGATAAAAAGCCTACATAGAGATATTAAATTTAATCTAGTCGGCCATGGCAGGCAGAGAACTTCGGAAGGTCATCGGCAAGTAAATGGAAGGCATCGTTTCGCATAAAACTCCCCACCTGATCTGTGACAACACCACTTTCCATGTCATTCAGCTGACAAGTGGGCATCAGCTCCCATTACCACTGCCCACGTCAAAGGTGTCAGCTAGCTTTTCAAACTTCTACTCTCCTCCGCCATATGAAAGTCGGTGACAGACAGAGTTACCGTCTCTGGACAGAGTGCTGCACTATGTGACCCGCTCCCATTAGGACTAAGAAAATAGTACGAGGAGGAGAGCTGTGGGAGAAAAGGATACAATAACAAAGTGCCATTTGGGTAGTCTCTCAGAAGTGCCAGGGGACAATTAAGCTCCTATTTTCTCTGCCCCCATCGGCCCGGGCTCAGGCAGTTAAGTCATTTCAGAGACATCCTGCACCTGTAAAATTGCTGCGCTCCTCTGAATTATAGAGGGGGTGGTGTGGGAGTGTGAAAATAACCTGTCTTTAACCTCTGATCTCGGAACAGTGTAGGACCGCCGGCACTGGAAGATGCAGTCGAGGTGAAGATGAAATGAGCTGAAGTTAAAAAAAACACCCGTCTCACTGACATCTCCACTGCTTTGGTCAAAGATGAAAGCTCGACGTGTTCAAGTGAAAGGTGGATGGTAAATAAACACACAGCCCTTTTTTATGAACTTGATGTAGATCAGTCCGAAATTGTCCGAAATTGGTTCTATTTCTCAGATAGTCAGGCCGTGGTGCTCTGCTTTCATCTGTGTTTTCCCAGTTGAGCTGCATGGGGGGCTTTGCAGATCATGCCTGTGCTTTACCAGTAGGTGCAGCTGTGGTTCAACTGGAGCCGGGGTGAGACAGAGGCCCTGAATTCCACACGTAATATTAGCAAATGCAGCCGAGTCAGTAGCTTCTGTGATTATATTAAGGCTGTGATCAAAACTATTGGAATGCTGCTCAGATAACCGTAGTGATGCTGGACTTCCTATTGAAGTCGTTGCGTTTTAGAGACTGCGAGTGGCAAAGCGACGCTGCATCTGGATGTGGGATCTGTCTTTATGTTTGGGGTTTGTTTTGCCTCTGTATCTAAGGTAAATTTTAGAATGTGTCAGAGTAACTCTAACCGCAATCATGATTGAATTATATAGCTGGTGGATTTGTAGCAAATTATTTTTAGGTCCGCATGGGTGCAATTTCTTTAAGCAGTTTAATTTGCAGAGTTTTAATATTGTGATTTTAGTTAAGCATAATAAAGTCAAGGAAAAAGGGAGATGACAAATGATGCATCATCCATTTTTGTTTTAGATGATCAGTTTGGTTCTTAGTCAGGATAGATTATTATATAATTTAATGTAAATCAAAACAAGGCTGTGAGGGATAGAAGTATAGTCACTTTAAGACACCTTATATTGGTACTGTATCAGTTATTCGCTTACTTTTAAATTTTTTTTTTACAATATTAGTGTCATCCAATGTTTTTTTAAAACATTAACAATTTAATAACATTTAATGTGATATTTAGCTAAACAAATATCCATTTTTCTTACCGGATATTGTAGTGTTGTGGTGCCTAAATTCACTTGTAGCATTTAAAATGAATGATTATAGTTTTTCATATTTTATTTGCAATTTATTTAGACAAAATGGTATAAAATTATATAGAATTCTAAATTCCCAAAATTGATTGGTTGTCAGGTGGGACTAGATTCTATCCATTGAGAATTGATTGGATTTTGAATGGAGCCGTATCAAAGGCATGATGTTTCAGAGGAAGAGCAAATAGTTACCTTTGGTTAACCTTACAAATGTTCTTTAAAAATTTTTTTATATAATTTACTGAATGCAACCATATATGCAAGAATTGAAAGTTCCTTTGTTAATTCTGTTTGTGTATCAGAAATTAAGCCCTTGTTTTTATTCTTGTCAGAATTAAATGTTATTTGTATCCTGACTAAGATCTGTACAGTTTTTTGGGGGATATTAAATACTACCTATGTAAGTGACAGTTCAAGTGTAACCGGATTTCATTCTCCTAATAATAGAGTAGTAGATGGTTCACTCTTCTCAACTTGTTGTGTGTCAGGTGAAATATTGCTGAGCACTTTGATGCTCAGTGGAGCTGAGAAAGGAAGTCCTGCTGAGGCCTGCTTAGTTCCCTGCACTTCCTATGTTGCCCACTGTTGCTCTGGCCCGGGCTCGAGTGCAGCAGCCAGACCCGGCCCCAAAGGGAGCAAAAGTGGGCCTGACTTCATACATGATTAATACCCCCATCACTTTCTAAACGGCTGCCACAACTTTGCCATACCAAGTCCGGAGTTTGGCTTCCAGATAGATTGCTCCGTTTATGAGGGGAAAATCTTCTCCTGAGCGAGAAAGAAGCTTTCTTTAATTTGATAATTAGTGAGCATGTTTTTTCAGGGTGAAAGCAAAGGATTGGTCTCATTAGGGTTAATTTTCTAATAGCCTTTCATCTAAATAGCGTGCAATTTTGGCCATCCCCGACTAAATCCACTACCGGTCAAAAGTTTGGAATAATTTTTGAAAGAAGTCTCTTATGCTCACCGAGGCTGCATTTATTTGACTAAAAATACTGTAATATTGTGAATTACTATTACTAAACTATTACAATTTAAAGTAACTATTTTTATATTAATATTTTTTAAAATGTCATTTATTTCTGTGATGGCAAAGCTGAATATTCAGCATCGTTACTTCAGTCTTCAGTGTCATGTGATCCTCCAGAAATCATTCTAATATGCTTCTAAAACTTTTTTATTGTTATCAATGTTGAAAATAGTTAGTAGGATTAAAATGAATCATTTTTATTCAACAATCACAGTAAGGGGAACTATTTTCAACATTGATAATAATAAGAACCAGTTGTAATTGATGATAATTGAGCACCAAATGATGCTGATGACTAGAATAAAGGCTGCTGCAAATTAAGCTTTGGCATTACAGGAGTACATTACATTTCATTTTAATTTAAATTATATGTGCAATATTATTCATTTTTACTTTATTTTTGATCAAATAAATAAACATAAGAAATGTCTTTCAAAAACATAAAATCATAATTATTCCAAACTTTTAGACTATATAGTGTAAATATCTTAAATACAAATCTGTGTTATTTGTTTATTTTTGCACAAGCTGCAAACATGATTATATGTATTTTTTTGAACCTTTATGTATTTGTGTGTGTGAGTGAGACGGAATGGGCGAGGGGGGGGGGGTGCGAAGGGTCGAGCAACACCACAGACATCTGCCTGCTGTGACCCCATTGTTGTGATAGGTGTTTGCTTTAACTCAGAGAGAGGCCATTGTAATCCATCCTGCCGCTGAAAGGAGGTGCTATTAGCAGCCCCCCATGCTCTGCTCTCCGTAGCCAGCCAGCTAGGCCCGAACCCCTAAGGACAGCCTCAGCTTGCTGCAAAAAGCCTCCTTAACAGGCCTGTCTGCATGGAGCCACCTGCTGATGGAGCTCTGGCCTTTGTGTGGTTGTCTACATAGGCTGATTCTTTATCCCTAGGGAGCAACACATGAAGGCTGGGCAAGCTGGCTCCCGTCAAGGCCTACCGTGGACGAGCAGAAGGCCCTCAGATATATACGTAATGCTTGTTTGTTGGCTAGAAAGTATGGGGTATCTTATGATGTTGCATCTGGATGATGGATCAAAGTATTCGGTGCTGTACAGTAGCTACTTTTTGCTGGTTATGGCCCTCTCGTATAGTCTCATTATGGTTTCATTAATCTGTAATTCACCCTCATGGTTTTTGAATGAGGGATTAAAGTAGTATGTTCAATAGTATTGATCTAACTAATGTGAAGCATTAAACACTGAGGGTTTAACTCATGCATACAGTACACTGAGAATTATTAAAGACTAATGGTGTACTTTAAAGAAAATGGTCGTGTAAACCGTGCATACTATTATTATTTTGCGAATTACAGCACAGATTAGTGATTATTGTGAAATGAAATACTCTGCTGGCAGGCTTTTTTTTTTCTTTTCCAGAGAATTTTGGTAATTGAGATGCATTCTTTGTAAAGATTTTCAATTGCCTGGTCGAATTATTGGAAGATGCATCTGTCTGACTTCGGAATTGTAGATGTAAAATGGCTGATTGTTCTTTCACCACAAAGTTTATGTTCATGAGAGAGTTAATTGCTTTTAGAATGAAGGGAAAACGCATGAATAAGCCACACAATTAATAAGTAATATGTAACATATGGCACTAAACAAAGAAAGAATTATACAGAGGGTTTTGTTTCAGTGAAAGCAGTGGAAGAATGTTTATGTAACATTAAGTGTACTACTTGGTGTGCTACTTAGTATGCTAGGTGAGGTGTTGTCCCGAACTGACAAATATTTAACGCAGAAATAAGATGCATGGCAGTTTAAAATCTTATTTATGACCATGCCCATTTGAATGAAAGATCTCTAGTAAAATGCTATTGCATTTTTGTAATCTTTTTTTTTTTTTAATGGGAAAAAAAAATCAGAATTTCTTAATATTTGGTACAGTATGCCCCACATTTTTGCTTTAATGACAGCAGCACTCGAGCTGCATGAATTCAACAAGTTTGTATAAAAGCTGATGCTCATGTTTTCCAGCATGATTTCAGACTTCTTTATTAAAAAAGTGAAATATTTTTTTTTTCATTGTTTAAACACTTTTTCTTTTGAGGTTTAAACTAGGTTTTGAATCTCAGATTTTTAATGTGGACTCTACAGGGCTGTTACAGGAAAAACTGATGTAATAATTTTCCATTTTTGATGGAACTTAAAACCATTGAACAATGTTCTAGTCTTTTTGTTTCACCTAGTTATCATTTTTTAACCTTTTATCTTTCTTTGTCATTGTGATTTGTATTCCCCGTTGTCCTCGTATACTGAGTAAATGCACAGGTTTCAGTTCATTAAACTTTAATAAGAGGAGAAATGTCACCTGTCCATCAAAGAGTCGATTTCAGCACATCGGCTGACAAAGACTCATGTAACCTAAGTTGACAGATAACTGAAAGTAAACTCTGACCTTCATCTGGCTATTGCACCATCAAATAAAGAGAATTTTAGGGATTGCCCTCTGACTAATGTCAGTGGTCTTGATCTGCGGATGAATTGATGCCTGTCTTACTACATTCACTCATGTCAGAGTTGTCAGTTTTTCCTCATGTACCCTCAGTTTATGGAGCTGTGTGTGAAGTTGTGAAGTATAGATCAACCATCCCCGAGTCAAACATATGACTGATTTTGGAGTGTGTCAGCTATCTAGTTTCAACCTCAAAACTGCATGTTAAGTCTATTAAATATTTATTAATTTTTTTTAATAATTTATATATCAGAACATTGTCTCTGTTGTCAGTTGACGCATTCTCAAAGTGTCATTTGATATTATTTCAAAGTCTTTAATACGGTACTAAATTAACACTTTAAATGATAGTTTCTTTTGTTTCTCAAAAGTTTTCTTCACATGTAAGTTTTATACGCTATTTTCACTCACCGTAAATTCTTCTATTTGACATCATGATTATTTGTATTAAATCTTAGTTTTATTTTTAAATACATTTAAAACATAAAAATAAAACTTATTTATGACAAAATAATACAAGAAAATATTTAGGAATGTGCACTAGTGCAATACTATCATTCTACATAATAATGCTATATTTATATTATATATATATATAATTGTAGTTTATTATAGTTTCCATGTTTAAAATCCCCAAATATTTGATTGTATTAGCAATAAATGTTGGATGTTGAGCAGTAAGACTTTAAAATGTAAGTAAGTGCTTTTTACCTATTTTGTATCTCTTGATCTTACTCGAATAATGGAGAAAAAAGCATGAATTGTGCATATTGAGTTTATGAATTACTCATTCATTCATTTGTGACATGTAGGCCTGTGCAGTTCTGATCGCAATGCATCTGTGTAAATGAGGAATCTCTCTTCCTGTTTTGCTCTTGTTATTTTTACAGCACGCAGAGAGTGCAGCCCTGGACTGAGGCTTTGTTTTGCCGGGCTTGCTCTATTCTCGCGTTCTTATTTATTCGTCTTAATTTGAGGCATTGCTTTCAGCTCCACCGCCTGCCGTTCTACAAGCGCTGGGAGCGATCTCGCTGACCAGCCAGGTCACTGGCAGAACGTGGGGCCAAAATGAGAATTTCTGCAAACAAACACAATCAGGCCACGATTAGATTCCGCTTTCATGATCTTGAAAGGAAATGCAAAGGAGATTAGATAACAGGCGGGCCATAAGGCTCATTTATCCCACTTGGCGCTAAGTGTCTAGAGATGGCTAAATGCTTTAATTCCCCACTTGTGAAGAGCACCTCGGGCCAACTCCAGCTATTGCAGAACTTAACTAACGGTATTAATGTGTAACGAGGAAAAAATAGCAAAGCTTATCGCATGAAAGTTTGCTTCGGTGTGTTCCGCTACACTGATGCTTTTTTTCTCCAAGTTCCCAACCGTTTTAAGTGCCACTCTACAGTTAAGTGACCGTGGCGTTTTTTGGACCCTCCAAGAAAGAGTTGTCCCAGCGCCAGTGTTTTTGATTTAAAGGCCAGCCCTGGCACGCCGTGCCCGATCGTTGTTATCTGAGTGAGGCTAATGGACGTGCTGGAATTAGAACAGGCAGAAAGCGTTCTAAATGGGAACCTTTGCAAGGCAGCTGTTTGCTAGTTCACAAGAATACCAATAAATGGCAGCTACATAGCTTTCCTTAATCAGATTCAAGCAATCAGCTTGAAAAAAAATTCCCATATGGCGCGGGAAAGCAACGAGAAGGAGAGAGGGCCAAGGGTTACTGCAAGGACACAGGCCACTTCAAGGTTACCGTGTCTGGCTACAATTAGCCATTCGCAAAAGAAACGGGAACGACGCTTCGGGGAGCTATTGCAGCTCAGTCGTTTGTAATTAGTCAGTTAGGAATTACTGACAGCGAAAAGCAAAGTGTGGCTTCGTTTGATCATTTACAAACACGTTTTGCTGGGACAGTTCTCGTTAATTCGCATGCAATGAACTTGTAAGTATACAGTGCCTGTGAGGTGGAGAGTTTGAAACTGAGTGAGGACTTGAATCAAGGACGATGGCTTGGACAGTTATTGCATCATCTAGATCAAACACAAAACACAGACTTGTATTGGACTTATATAAAAATAAATAATAATCTAAAAATCTATCATATATTTTTTGTGTAACTTAATCATTTTGGTTTCCTTCTGCTACCGCTTGAAATTTCGAATCAAATCCGTAATTCAGTTTGCAAACCAAACGAAGTTTGAAGGACTCCATGGTCTGACAACCATAAGAAGTCATCAGTATTCACTGCAAATATTTGTCTCATAAAATTCCTGTCAGAGCAGGACAGGGTAAAGATGTTCAGATCTGTCTACATTTATGCGACTTTGCTTCATCTTCTCTTGATGGCAGATTGTCTTAGACGATAGGAGATCCTGTCAGTCTCGCATCAGTCTTTCTTAACCAGACCCTATGAAATCAGCTTTCAGTTTATTTCATAATGTTCTTTTGGCTGTAAAATTTAATTAACTTTTATAAGAGAAGTTATTCTGTCCCCCAGATGTTGTTAGTCAAAACTTTGATTGCTACACAAGTGTTTCATAAGCAATACAGCATGTGAAGTATTGCTGGGGATTTTTTCACACAAACCTTTTGCTGATATGTGACCATATTTTTTCTGTGATCTGACTGTAACCAAAAAATTGTTTCCTGCTAAATTAAAGTAAAAAAAAAAAAAAGATTAAAAAGTAGCCTAACGTGGGTCTTAGCATTTTAGGCGCTTAGAAATAGCTATTGTTTAATGTATGTTGTATTATAAGTTATGTAAAGAATACAAAGTAAAGCTAATAAAAACAAACCCTAAAACGTTTGCTTTGAAATTGGCTTTGTTCTGTTGTGAAGTCATGGAAAATTGGGAAAACATGCAACACAATGAGCTGTAAGATGAAAAAGTGAATGCTACCATCATGACAGCTAGCAAATGTTAGCATATTGTGAGTGCCTTGTTCCGCTAAGAACTGTCATGCTAATTAGCTAATTAAATGTAATCCTTACAAAAGTGCAGTCACACAACAGGGGCCTCAAATGCCAGAGATCTCTTCATCTCTATGCATACTTATTCATTTTTAAAACCGTGTTGACTGAACATCTGAAGACATAAATAGGAGAGAAAGACTTTCCAACAATAGAGGATAAACAAGGTTGGTTGAAATCTGCCAAAGAGAAACACTCGCCTCTAGGGGTCACTTTTTCCTATTGACTTTGGCAGTCTTGGATTTAAACTGCATGTGTGCCAATTGTATGTCCAGGCAATGAAGTACGTTTAGTCAAGATCCATACAACTCCGTTTAGTCAGTTTGTTGTTAAATTATTTGATTTTAGTGTCTAAGGATGTAATGTTAGCTGTAATTTACTGGTCCATAAAACTCTTTTATTTGCAGACATAACTTTTCTTACATTAGTGAGCATCAAATAGGGATAGTACCATATCGTTCACTGCAAATATTTTATTTATTGTTATCAATCAATATTGGGTATATCAGCATTTTCAGCAACAATCTATATTGGATTTGACAATTTTATGTGTTTTATTATTTTTTATGATCATGATTTTGTTTTATTATTATTTATTTGTATTAGTTTTATTATACATTTCCATTTTGCACTTCCATGTTCATTTCCATTTTTAGAGATACCTTTGCCTTCATCTAATAATCATTAATCTATATAAACTTTAATTTTAATTTTATACATGTACCACTGCCTTTTTCAAATCTCAAAAAGAATATGAATTTTCCATACATAACGCAATTCGTCAGTTATTGCCCAGAACCTGAAAATAGTTATCAGAGAGAAATTCATTCATCCCTACTATTAAGCGCATACATATGCATATGTTTAACCATTCAGGAACACACATGGGGGATCACGTATTTTGAATCCATTGCAGGCAGATGCTTTATACATATTGTGCACACATATGTAGGGCAGATCTTGCCCTTTTGTCAAACACAACAAAGCCTGTGGAAAGCGAAGATGATCCTAATTGAATAATAATATTAGCCATCATGATGATTACTATAATGGACCTCTGGACTGCAAACCCTTGTGTTGGCAAACAATACATTTCACTTTCGTTCAGTGTTCCGTTCCTCAAGCATCATGTGAAAAATCCAGATGTGACCGTTGCTGTCACCCCTGGATGGCTCATGACCTCAAATTTATATCCAGCTCGTACTCGCAGCTGCAGCACTTCAAAACTTTCCCTCCTCCAGCTGGCAAGCTTTGCATTGATGAACTCCACCGTGGGACAGAAACGTGAAGGAAAGCTCCACAGCTACCACAGACAAGAACGTTTGAATCTATTTTAATATCGCCCATTACGAGCGCGCCGTAGGATCATAACTCCCCCATCTCCATCATTAATACATGAGGATTTTCTCGGGATCTTTCATGAAAGTCAAAGCAGCCAAGGTTTACTGTTGCGCAGAGCAGACCACAAAGGGGAAATTTCCCCTTGTGGATGTCAGGCGGAAAAGGGGCATTTAAATAGCAATACACATAATAGTTCTGAATCAATACAAGTCATCAATATAAGTCGGATTTGTTTTAATTTATGTGAGCGCTTACGGATGAACCTCAGGGAGTCCCGTTGGCTCTACCACCAGCCCTAAATCCAATTGTTATTTTGGTCTTTCCTCTCATCGTATACTCCTACAAATAAAAATAAGAAATCAATGTACACTGCAATTTTTACGGCACTGATTTAAGTGGCGGTGGCAGGCCAAATCCAATAGTGCCACTAAAGCTGACAAGCTTGACATGTGCCTTGCCATGCTACCCCTCAATTATGCAGGACCCAATGTTTCCTTGCCTTTTAATTGAATCACACCGTCTCAAACTTGTTATTTTTAATTTGTTACATTTGATTTCTGACACCAGTGCCAGGGTGGCATGAATTATGCAGAGAGGGACCTTAATTGTGGATCTTATTAGAATGAAACTAATTGTGAATGATTAAAAAGTGAATCAGAGGAGGTTTTTTCCCTTATGTAAGTTTTTGTGTCTGCCAAAAATTACTGGGCTCGTTTGTTGTCAGTGCTGTACATGTTTTGGTGGCATATGTCAAAGCGCTTAATGGTCTTGTAGAGAATGGTCTGATCTCTGTGCGGAGAGCAAGTTGTGTTATGATTTTTTAGACGGGGGCCCGCTGCTGTAAAAAGCAAAATAACAGACATCTGACTCTTTTTCAACTAGGGAAGAGCTCATATGAAAAGAATTGAGCATAATTTACTTTTTTTTGGCTAGTGCACCATGATAGTTAAGTTTTATTGATCTTTTCTCTTGAGTTTTGAACAGGCCTTCTTTGGGATTATTTGACCGGTTTGTTACATGGAAAGTAACTTTCAATGTTAGGCTGAGACTGACAGAGAACAGACGTTACTCTGCATTTTAAGAGCTTTTGAAACCCAGACATTCATAGTTCCTTTTAATGGAATACATGAATTCCACCCCATTATAATGCACATCTTATGTGTTAATAAGTTCCTATGCCACAGAAATTGTGTTAAATCATGATCAAAATAAAAAATAAAATGCATGAATAATAGGATTCATGTGAGGTTTTATATTCTGGATATTAATATAGATGTATTATGAAAGTTATGTTTATATAATCACTGCTCTTTATCAATTCAAGAAGGAATTGCTAAATTTACCCTTTGGGCGCAATGGCGGTACCTGGTTGTAAAGAACATTTCTTTGAAACATGCATCACTTTGGAGGTATCTGGAAATCATTTCTCCCTCTGCACTTGCTTTAGTTTCATGAATGCTCAATCAATTCAACAGGACAGCTTAACTTTTCTTCTTTTTTTTCCTCTCCCATAACCACAACCGTTTAAAGTCCCACAGGCACTTACCGATTGAATTCAAACTCTATTCTGACAAAGCCTTGAGATTTCACCTTTGGGGGGCAGTTGAGATAGAAAATCCCCGAAGTAAGTGAAATTCCTCTTTTTGATGATCTAAATGGTTGAAGGGGCCACAGCACTGGCAGTTCATGTCTGTATGTCCATATGGGTTACACTTCATTTGCTGAACTATACTTTGTGCCAAGCTGCCTGCCCTTTAAATCCATTAATATTTCTGGTGTTCCATAAGATACATATGAAGACCACCTATATTTAAAAGGCAGACATAGTGTATTAAAGCATGTAAATATTATAATGTATAATGTTTTTGTGTACAATCTTCATATATAAATAATGCATAAAATATGCTTTTGTAAAAAAAAAAAAAAAAAAAAAGCAAAGGTGAGTTCACTTGCTAAAATGACACCCAATCTATATTCCACTAATGTTATTGAGCCTTTCGAGAGCATTCTTCCTCTGTAGTGTAATCATCTGTGTATATACTGAGGAGACGAGGCAGGGAAGATAGATCTCACAGTGTTTCTAAAATCCACCTGTCAGGTAATGTTGTTTGGCCTGAGACTAAAAAGATTTCCTAATCCTGTATGCATGATAAGTACAGCGTGACAAGCCCTGCCAATTTAAGAAGTCCATCTTAGCATAAAAGTCCCTTCCAATAAGGTCTCCTTGCCTGGCACCATCCATATGATGAAGTAGCTCACTAAATTTCAAGAGCATCTCTGGAATGGTAGCAGATTCTTGTCCACTGAAATGACAATTAGAGTCACTTTCTACACAAGTTAGGTTTGATGTCTCCTGTCAGCTGCAGGGAGAGGGATATGTCCTGAGACGTAGACTAATCTGGCTCAGGCTCTGATTGCATTGCCCCCTCATGATCCACTCATTGACCACTCCAAACGTGGGGACAGGAGATGGACGTTTCGGGGATGGGTGAAAGAATTTGGGGGGTGGGGGGACCAAATAGTCCTCTAGCTGACTTCACGTTTCTTTATGTTGTCTAAAATGGATCTGTCACCGAGCAGGCGTATTTTGCTCTTTTCACTTTTTTCCTGCACATGCTGGCTTTCTCTCATCAATAAAATTGCCTGCCAGTTGGTTAATAAATTTAAACATGGTTAATCTCGTCTTTTTTATGTAGTTAACTCGTTCAGTCCAAATAATACAAAAATAATGTGTGTACAGTAAGTGTTGTTTTTGGCAATTTGCATCAATATCATTCCTAGTGCTATATATGTCAAACTGTACCCTGGACAGAAATCAGTACCCCATATTTGTCTTAATTGTACAACAACATGGATTCTGTTTTTATAAAACTGCATCAAACTAATTACACATCTTCAATGATAAAAAAACAAAAACTTTCCACACACTTGATGGACTTAAAGGCACAATATGTAAATTTTTTGGTTTAAAATATCCAAAAACCGTTAGAACAGTGTTATATATTTTGTTGACTTGTGTACTTACATTATCCCAAATGTTTCCTAGAATGTTTAATACGCAATTTTATCCAGGACACGGACCATGTCTGTGCGTCGCCTATCAGTGACATCATACCTGTGTTACCCTCAAGTTCCAATTTTTTTTTTTGTAGAAACCATGGAAACACCAAAGATGCTTTAATATATTATGTTTTATTAGAAAAGGGGACAACCGATTGGATACATTTATAGACAGAAAACTACTACCTCAATGCATTTAGTCTTATTGTTTGAATCTCATTACTTGATTTTCCACGAGTACCATGTTTTACAATGCCTCAGAGACGACACTATTTTGTCAAGTGGCTAACATAGCATAGTAAGATGCAGCTTTATTTTTAGCAACAGTAATACACCATTTTCTCCATCATGAAATATGTTTTAAAATTAATTGCATGCCATTTAGCAATACTAGCCATCCAGCATTTATTAATATGATATTCTAATATCGATCTAGCTTACTGCAGTGTGCAACTAGTGTCTTATAGCAGCTGCTGAGCGAACGCACAGAGTAACATTATAAAATCATTTTCAACACACTCAAATGTATCTAATATGATAGACAGCGCTATGTTACCCCACATATGCAACTGTCCCATAATGAAAAGTTCCGCTGCTCTTGAGCCATGTGTCGCACTCGTCTCTCATTAGCATTCGCTCCAGCGGCCTCGTTCTGCTCCCACAGCATTCGGCCCTGCTCTGCTTTATACTATAGTAATTTTAATAATCTCATCCATGAACATGATTTGTGCCCGAGTCCCGTTTGATTTTTTTTCCACCGGCTGTGAGGTGAAGACGGCATCTCCCATGTTTCTGTGCTCAATGTTGGCGTCATCAAGCTACGCCTTTGTTTTGAATAGACGACCTCTAGCAGTACACAATGTAACCTTTGGCCCTCTAGCGGTCAAAAAACAAAACTGTATGCTTGCGGAAGAACGTTGCTTTGGTTGTTCTTTGGCTTTATGTGACTGTGCAGATGAATATGGTAATCCTACTGCTCATAAAACATGCACTTCTAGACTTAAGAGATGTAACTAGTTTATATGGAAAGGATCTCAAGCTGATTAGCTGAAGATGTTACTGCAGCTATACCCATTAATAGACAGGGTACTTCATTCATAATAAATGCCAGCACAGCGCTACAACAACCATAATGAAATGACCCTTCACAATAGATCATGCTTTACAGTGAACTCTGTTAGAGAGCTACATAAGGCATTTTATTTGTTAAAATAAAATGCCATACTCACCTGTTGAGTAATAAAAATACCACGTCATTACTTGCTTTTACATTTCAAATCCCTCATTTCTCGTCATCTCCGAAAAGCCCATGTTTATTCTTGTTTTATTGCACGCTCTGCCACGTTCTTGTTTTGCCAGCAGATTCTCCACTGTTCTGCGTTGTTTTGTTTTATTTTAAAACAAGTGATTCCCCCGAGGTTCAAGATTTAGCGTGCTCCATGTCAACATTTCTCGCTCGTTGTGACAGCTAAACTATGCCACTCCAACACCATACATGTGTCAAAGTAGCCAGAGCAATTTTTTTTTGGTTCACGAATATTATGAGATGTACACGGGTGAGTGACTTATGTATGCGATTTCCTGCAAAACAATCCCGCTAGACGTCTAAAAAACCACTTATAATAGGCTATACTTTAGTGAATCAGGGTAAGACAAAAACATGTTTTGGAAGAATGATCGATGATGCATTGACTCATTTAAATTTTGTTAATTTTGAAAATAAAAGTTACAGTGCGTACCTTTTTTAAGATTTCTAGTTTACAGATGTTTTTTGGCGCTAACCTGAACTTCTTTGTGGTTTTTCACAGTAACATTTTGTGCTTTAGTGAAAATTAAATTCTGCCATGAAAGTGCAAATTACTTTACTCTACTTTATTTATTTCCTTTTTAAAAGTCAAAGATAAATTCATTTACTCTTTTAACAAAAGAAATGACTCCATTAAACGTAGTGTGACTGAGACCTTCATAGACAATGGAGCTACTTCCTCCCATAACGTAAAACCTTTGGCTTCTGTAAAATGTATGACAGGAAATATTCCGTTTCTAAAATAACGCTTCATTGTAGCAACTAAAAAAATCACTTCATTTTCTCTCACTTGTATGATTTTTCCACTGACAGTAAAGTCACCGCACGTCAGTCCACAGTCAGGCAGCAACATTTGTAAACTCCTTGCTGATATCTAATGTGGTTTTGTGGCAAGATGATCGGTAAACACCTATCTGAAACGCTTGTGATTTGACTGATGTGGCTCTGTAGAAGAGGTGAAATGTAAACAGTTGCTGTTTGGAGTGTCTTGGCCTGGTTTATTCCTGTTCTTAGTTATCAGAGTGGTTCAGTAATTGCTGTCAGTTAGAGGCATAAAGGCAGTGGTTTGCAGGTGTATCTTTTGCGTATCCTCTCGGATGTGGCTTTCCCCCTTGCCTCCTGAGACTCCCCTGATCCTCGCCATCGTTGTTTACCTCATATTGTCAACAGCGAACACGTTGAGGAAAAAATTAAAGGGGGCCTACCAGACGCAGCACAACAGGCACTATAATTGAGGAGATTACCCTCTGTATGCCAGCAGTGATTTGGGTGTGAACAAGGCACCAAGAACACAAGTTGTTTTTTTTTTTTCCTGGAAAAATAGAAGAAAGGGTTTGACATTCCTATTTTTTTTACTGTGCCACCTGCTTTTCTCCTTTCATGGAACCGAACAGCCACAAATTGTCATTTCATTCAGAGCTGTGTGGCACAAGAGCACAATTTATGCATTACTGATTATCTCTGTTCAAAATAACTTATTTTAAAAGCACAATCCATGTTTATAATGATGTCGCAGTGTAGACCAGTTGATGTTGATGCAGAATGTTGATCTTTTTAGGGCAAATTCACTAAACATTTTTGACACTTTAACTTGTGGTATTTTGGCACAAATCCATCATTACCCGGCATTGAATGTGATGAACATTCACTCATGTCTCCTTTGTAAGCAATTTATTTTAGATATACATTTGTAAAATGCATGTTTCTGAAAAATACTTAAGTGTATTTGACAGGCACAATTACATTTTTATTGGAATTTTATTTAAAAGGGATGTTTTCTATTTCTCACGTTTTCTATCCATCACAGCAGCAGTAAGTTATCAAATTATGATTAATTTATGAAAGCGGTATCATTATATCCAGAGATATATGCATTGTATAATCAAATGCATTTTCAGCATTTTAAAGAGTTAAAGGTATTATTCACCCAAAATTGAAAATTCTGTCACCATACATCAACTCATGTCATTCCAAACTTGTATGACCTTTTTTTTTCTTGTATGCAGAATACAAAAGAAGATATTTTGAGAAAATGTTGTCTTCCACAGAAGAAAGTCGGTCATACAGGTTGGAAACGGGTTGGAGTAAATGAAGACAGAATTTTCATTTTTAGGTGAACTATCTCTTTAATTCAGGTGTCTATATCACTGTGCTACAATATGTCAGATTTTTACAGTCTGCAGGACCAAGAATGAGTAGTTTGCAAATTGTGTTCAGCAAATATTTTAAGGTGCATGTTTATGCCCGATTTGCATATGAACAGAGACATAATGCACAAAAAAACAGCATGCACAATTTATTAAAGGATTAGTTCACTTTAAAATGAAAATTACCCCAAGCTTTACTCACCCTTTCTTCTTTCTGATGAACACAATCGGAGTTATATTAATAAATATCGTGACGCATATAAACTTTATAATGGCAGTGAACGGGACCAACATGTATGAAGCTCAAGAAAGTGGTTTATGAAAAATATCAACAAGTTATAAAGTGAAATATCTAGCTTACACCAGACTGCCTTCCATATTCAACTTAGGAAGAAAGCATAACTGACGTCACGTCAATTAAGCTTTTTTCGTAAGTTGAATACGGAAGGCGTAGAACGTAGTATAAGCTTTTTAAACTGCAAGAGTTTTATACTTTCTTCGTGAGTTGAATATGGAAGGCGGTTATGGTTAAAAATGGATGTTCACTTCAGAAGGGCTTCATTAAAACCCCAGAGCCGTGTGGAGTACATTTTGCTTTGGATTGATGCACTTTCTTGAGCTTCATACTCGTTGGTCCCGTTCACTGGCATTATAAAGCTTAGATGCTTCAGGGTATTTATTAATATAATAAATTTTGTTAATCTGAAAGAAGAAATTCCTATACATCTAGGATGGCTTGAGGGTCAGTAAAGCTTGGTGTAATTTTAATTTTAAACTGAACTAATCCTTTAAGTGCCCCCCCCCCCCCCCCATGTTTTTTGTGTGCTGTACATGCGTATCACATGTGCACGGGGTTGTATATGATATCAGGGTGGGGTTTTAAGGTTAAGAGTTCCCGGATGAGTAAGGACACTTCTCAAACACATGGCTTACCTGCTGGCTGAGATCTGTTTAATTTGTCCCTTATTGGCAAACGTAAAATTCATTCAAAACTCATGCTGACTAGAGCCAAACCCCGCCTCTAGGCTCAAAGCTCCAGGAAATTGCTCGCATTAAGCAGATATATTGGTGTGAAAAGATCCCGTGACACTACATTGAACCGGTTAACATCTTCGAGACATTTTCTTGTTTCTTGTGTTGTTGTTTTACAGCTGCAAAGCATTGCACCAACAGAAACCAATCATTGAAAATATGGAAGTTGTTTTATTATTATTTCAATAATAATGGGATTTTAACTTGTCTGTACCACAGCCAAAGTGCAATGTACTGTATAGCAACTGCATTATGGTACACTAAAGGTCTGAGCTGCAGTCAATGTGACAAAAATATGATGTGTGATGTCTTTGAGTGATGATGGACCTTTTTTTTGTAATGCTTCAGTGTTGGATCTATTTGAGCTGGACTTTTTATTAATTGGCCTGCCATACCTCAATGTGAGCCTTAATTTTATTCAATTTCCTCATGTAAATAGCACTAGCTATTGATAAAAGTCTTCATTGGAACAGTTTTTTCCTGTCTTCCTGTTTAAGCAATTTCCTTCGTTCACATTTAATAGAGTAAATAACCCCGACGCCATGATGAATCTTTAACGATTTGAGGTGAAATTATCTAAATGAGTTTAATGATATTTGGTTTTTTACGTGCAATCCTGGCCTTCTCGCAAATCTCAAGGAGAGGATGAATGAGCATGTGTTTTGCATGTGTTTGTACAGCAAAACAAAACACATTTTCTTCTGGTCTGCCAAGTGTGAAAGGATTTTAAAAAGATTTGATGTTTACTCACTTTTATATGAAAACGCAACCTCAAACACATTCAAAGATCAACCAAAGTTACATTGTAGCATTTTACAAAGTAGATATAAAAACCAAACATTATTATATTTAAATTAGCTGCCTGAAATTAGTTTTTTGATGCAAGCTTTTTTTTGTTAGAGCACATTTTCCAAGTTTCTTTTTTTTTGTAGGGATTGTGCATCTCATTTTCTAAAATATCTTTCTTCTCTCTCTTACAAAAGCAGACTGTGAGGAAGACGTACCATTTGATAAGATTGGATTTCATGCATTTGAAAATATTTAAATTGTTAAGTGCTGATCTCTACTTACATTAATGAGGGTCTAGAGAAATTTTGACCTTGCGGTGTGCGTAAATCAATATGAAGTTGATAAGCCAAGTTCATTGCTGCCTAACATAAAACAAACCTGATTTGTTTACTTACCTAAGCCTGGGTATGTCAGGCCCATTATGAAATGATTTATAGACCACCATCCAATGAAATTGTTTAAAGTAGATTAGGTTCAGGGAACGATCAGCACTAATATGACAAGCTGATGCCACATGACAGGTAACCAAGCAAACAAGTTCCTGAAATTCAGATTGAATTAGAATCCTAATAATCCGGTGGGGAGTCCCAGATTCAATCAGAGAGTCTGGGGAAGGGGTGTGAACTTCACGCCCCTAAATAAGCACACACATGCACACACACATGCACACACACACACACACACAAGCCAAACACAATAGGTGACAGGAGTTTCTGTACGTGTGCGCTCCCAAGTTTACATGAACATAAATCATAGACTTGCATCCTAATATTCTATAAAATGTTCATACTAGTTTCCTAATGTCTTTGCTTGCTTTCTTTAATTTTTTTATTACCTTCAATAAAAAAGATATTTAAAACTTTAAGCAAAACGCTTGCCCTTTATTTGGTCTGATATGCCAAAAATAGGAAACGTAATGCACAACAGAATGAGTGCCGCTCTCTGAAATTCTGTACTAAAGGCATTTATTGACCCGTACCTAATAAAAGCACAGGCTCACATCACAATGATAAAGGGCTTCTGCAATAAAGTAAATATTATCTTTCAACAAAGTGAATTTATGCACCACTAAGAACACATTTAGACTAGTTAAAAAAGTTAAATCTTCAATTCAGTAATGTCTTTATGAGTGTTTACATATTTTCATAGATTTTTTTTTTACTGAAATTTCCTCTTTATTTGAAAATAATGAATATAAATGAGTATTGTTCCCTCTGTTCCTAGGCACATTAAAGAGATTGCCTGAATATTAGAATATTAATGTGTAAAGTAAGGAATGTACATTGTCTGGACATTTGAATATGCATGATGAATATTACATTGTTGCAGCGACAAATTCCAATTGTGAGGGCTGAGAACGATCTATTATGTATTAGGATAAACTTTTCCGCAAAGAAAATATATATTAAAAAAAATAATATTGATGTTTTTGGCAAAATTTGAAAAGTACCTTACTTTCATACAACGCAGAGATTTTATTCACTAAAACTACATTATTTGCACTTGTTATCATTACCCATGATTTAGCAGTCTAGCACTGTTCATAAAAATATTTCTTAATATATTTGTGATTTTATGTATTTAATCACCCACTGTGTTGACAGAAAATGGACATGAGGAGTCGTTTCATGCTTGTTAATCATTCCTAATTTTGGAAAGCAATGTAACTCATAACTAGATGTTATGTCTTTGTTTTTTATAGCTCCCGTATCCTCACTTGTGTTTTTCCATCTGCGTTTCCTCTAGACTTGCTCTTTTGCTGTGAAGAATGTTGCTTTGCATGAAAAGGAGAATGAGTGCGTTTCAGATCAGGCCCTAATTAGGGCCCCCAGCGTCAGTCCGGCGCGTCTAATGAGAGGTTTGTGACAGAGCAGCGGCCTGGTGATCGCGACCACGTTCTGATGGGAAGAATTATAGGACCGGTGATCTCCAACGCAGCACGATCCACACCTGCAAATCCCTCACGAATGCCCTCCTCTGCTTTTGATGTGCTATTCTTTTCATGTCTTTAACTCCAGCGACATCAAGAACCGATATCCCGTCGCAACTGAAGCGAAGGGGTGCGGGGGTAATCATCTATTATACGTTTTAATCATGCTAATTAATTGATAATAGACCCAGTAATTAACAACGGGGTGCGTAGTGATTGTGCGATCCGTTGTAGATTACAGGAATTCGTTTGGGAAGGCAAAGTTGAACAATACGGTGGCAATCACGGCACTTAATTTTCCCGCTCATGCTTTAACGACCCTGGCACATCAATGTGTTTCAGATATCCACATGCGTACGGGGCAGGCATTTATCTTGGGAAGAACAAAAACTTTCCTAGATCTGCTCGTGAATAAGGCGCAATAGGATGCGGTGGGAGTCTGCAGCTCTTGATGTGACTGGGAAGTCGATTATGGCTACAGGGAGCTAGAGTGAGTTACAGTTCCCCTCTGCAGGAAATTAGCCCGTTATCAATTATCAATTAGACTGCCATGTGATTTACAGCCTTTAAGCAGGTGGTAGTTTTTTTTCCCCCTTATACTTTTTTCACCTGTTATCTATTTTTATGAACACTCGCATGCTTTCATCCACTGAGCGCTCAATCTGCCAGCACATGTGGAGAACATTGACTCTTTTTCTTGTTTAACTATGCTTTGTTCCAGCACTGAAGCCCTTTTCTCTTTTTGTCTTCCCTGTAGCTTTAAGATATTTGGTGTTCTTGCTATGGAAGGATAGGTCAGTGAGTCAGAGTAGTGTAGCAGTAAATCACACAAAGGAAAAAATGCCTTGCTAAAATTAACAAATGCTAGGCCATCCTGCTTGCTTACTATAAATGATAGAATATAGATTTTTGTTTTTTAAAAAAAAAAAAAAGAGAGAGAGAGAGAGCAATGTACTGTATTAATGAAAAAAAACTGTTATATTATCAGAAACATCTGATGTTTATAATTATTAAATAAAACATAATTTGCTACTTTCAATTAATAGGGTACAAAATTCTGAACTTTTTTTCTTTCAGTAAAGTAGATGCTTAACCTTAACAAAAAAATACTGTTCAAACTGAATATTATTTTTGTTATTGTGATATCATTATATTAAATACTATTGTAAATATTATCATTGAATATTATTGCAACCCTGTTACCTGAGTGTTGAAATGCAGTTTAAAAATTAAATAAACATAAAAATTAAACTAGCAAAATGTAAAAAAACAAAAAAAAACAAATGAAGATTTTAGTCAATTTCCAGATCAGTTGTTGGATAGGCATATATTTAACCAGCCGATTGTATATGTCACTGCTAAAAGTCATATTCAAGGTTTGCCCAACATTTCCGCTTATTTTATGGTTGATGTTACCATTTAAGTGTGCTTTTATTTAAGCATTTTAACCAAATTTGCCAGTGTGTTTCATTCTCTATTTAATGGGCTTTATTTCATCTTTTAGAAATATACATTCAACCACTAGTGGGCCACCATCCTTTTTGAGAGAGGAAAAGGGATGTTTCCAATGGATATGTTGCTTTACTTTTTTAGATATTTCATGTAAATGATTCAATAAGATCAGTGAAAAGTGCAGGGTGGGAGATGATGTCTGGCTTTTTTTTTTTGACACTTTTCAGAGAATTGGATGTGTATGACCTTTTAACATTTGTAGTGATTTATGTCTGATCACGCTGCTCATGATTATTATATGAGAACCAATTTAAAGACATTCAGCTGTGAATATTGCCGACTTCAGCAGTGGATTTTAGGGTTTTCCACAGTACTTCTTGTCATTTGAATAATAACATTGCAGATAACTCATATAAAGTCTTGCACTTTGTTTGGTTCAATTTCGTTGACCTTGTGTTTTGTTAGTGTATGTTTTGACACATTTGATTTTACAGTTAATAGATTGCTCCTGAAAGTGATAAAACAATGAAAACATTTTTTTCTGAGCAACATGGTCTGATGCACCATGATGCCTTTTGGCTGAGAGAAGAGGGTAGCACTTGGGCACTCATTAACAGGCTGCCCACAGGCACAGATACCTGTCCCGCCAGCGCACTTGACACTCCCCTCAAACCTGTCTGTCTCCCGTCCATGTGCCCCCATCCTGTCTCATTACTTATTGATTTGTAAATCAATAACACCTTTCAGGCTGCCTGAGATGGAAGAGAAGAGAGAACTGCCCTTGCTGCCAGCTCGGAGAGAAACATACTGGAGGGTAAAAGCAAGCTAGACCCTTTTACTTAAGTGAGTGGTGGCAGCGAATGGGATACATTTCACATTTAGATATGACAGCGGCAACCAAGGAAAATATGATCCGTTCAGCGATTGCACTCCTGTGTTGTGTCAGCGTTCCTGTTCTTAAAGGATGTTTCACCCAAAAATAGAAATTCTGTCATTATTTACTCGCTCTCATTTCATTTCAGACCTGCATGATTTTTTTCTTCAATAAAACTCAAAAGGGGGAAAAAATGGAAGAATTATACTAGTCGCTATATACAATAACAGTGAATGTCGGATTGAAGCATTCAGAAAAGAAAAAAAAAAAGCTAAAAGCACCATCATAAAAGTGGTCAACTTGTGGACTGTATTCCAAGTTGTTTTGTAGCTGTTATTCACTGAGAATCTAGCAATGTTCATGAAATCAGTAGTAGTAGATTCCTGAATGAATCATTCTTTTGAGTCATTTGAATCAGTTTAGATAAAAATTATCCTGTTCCTTAAACAAAACTACTGTAAAAGATTTATAATATATTTTGCAAGTCATATGGATTACTTTTATTATATGGACTTTTTTAAGTTTGAGAGCTTCAGTTGCCATTTATTGTATTCATTGAATTCGGTACATTTTTCCCATTTATGTTCCACTAAAGAAATAAAGCAATACGTTTGGGATGAGTAAATGATGACTTCTTTTTTTTTCGTGAACTGTTCCTTTAAGAGGTATTCAAATTACTTTTATGCGACCATGCTGTTGGTAATGGTCAGTTTCAGAGATAAACCCAGAGGGGCCTGCATGTCCAGATTCTCATTAGGTCAGGGCTTATTGTCACTGCTAACAGAAAAAAGGATTTGCTTGAAACAGCCAGGCACAGAACAAAAAGCTTCAGCCCAGGTCCCAATCAGCAGCTCATAAAGGAGCCAGCACAGGTCTTAATCAGTCAGTCCTTAATGGAGCCGCTCTTTAAAAGTATTATTAACCTCATCTGTCTAGATTAAGAACTAATAGCCCCCTTTCTGTGTATTGTCTTTGTAGCAGCTGGTAATGTACATATATATTAATCCACTCGCGCAGGCGAGATTGTGTGGCGCGGGGGAACAACAGTGCCCTTCACAAGCGAGGCAGACACAGGTTAGGAAGCCACTAATTAAATGTCAGACTTGACAGATTAAAATTATGAAATTTAAAATCAGCAAGTAGCTCTTTGTCATTGTCAAATTAAGCGGCCGGCATGATGAGGAGACGGGAATGGAAGACTTTAATGGATTGAAGGGGAATGTACTTTAGCAGCCCTGGATATGGTGAATAAAGATTTCCCTGCGCTCAAGGTAATGGGCTGCACGTTCAATTCAATGTGCCGATAGGCTGTGGCACCAGAGCCATCTGTGCTGCCACGCTTTTCCTAGCCATGCAATTTAGCTGTTTTCCTTTGTAAACAACACACAAGCAGTTGAACACAAGCTCTGTTTTAAAACCTATAGTGAGAGGCCGACAGCCTAATAAGGCAGCGCCACAGGAATGGCACTCACTGTGGATTTTAAATAGGGTCTGATGTTAGCATGTTGCTTGGCTAATGGTGTGAAAAAAGTACACAAATACCATTTTTATTATAATTTTGGTAGCACATTATTTTATAATCCCGTTCCCCATGTGCATACAATGTACTTATTACAGTAATTGCAATACTGGGTAATAACTAAGTGCTTGACCTTGACAAAGGCTTCTTGCCGAAACGTTGGAGAAAAAAGTATTTGCAAGTGAGTGTGCGGTCAGATCTTATTCATAATAACTGGGTGCTGACACTGAACCTATCCCTAAACCTAACCTTAACCCAAGTAGTTACCTTAAAATGTTCTTGGGTCAGTACATGTACTGTAAAATAAAGTGCAACCATGATTTGAACTCTTCTCAGAAATAAAAATAAAACGTAAGTTTGTTCGTCCATCTTTTTCTTGAAGTTCTTTGCAGTGCGTTCTGAAAGGCATACTATTTTGCATAAAATTATGCTGACTTTGTAGGCAGTGGACTAGGTTTTGAAAAAGAGCAAATGTATTTATTTACTTTTATCTATGGCCTTTTGCTTTTAACTTAGTCATTTCTTTTTTTTATTACATGAATATTGATTATTTCTCTTTTTTTTTTCAAAATGCCACCCTGATTTTCACATTCAGATTCATTTTTCCATCATTTTCTTCAAATGCTGCTGACATTTGGAAGCATTCTGTAAGTAAAGGCATTTGCTGGTCCAGCTTTTTATATCTGTGATAAAATAGTCCAAATGCTTTTTGTGTTTTTATTTGCTCGCAACATTCATATTTGTGGAGTTGGTGGTTCGTAATTAACATATCAGATCAATCCGATAAGTGTAAGAGTGCATCACAGAGAACAGTCCGAGATTGTAGGCCTAATGAATACTAGCAGAACTTTTTCTGCAGTCAGAGGGAAAAAATACTCCTGCACAGCATTTCTAAATAAATAAACCAGCACTAAATTAGCCTGATTCCTCGTGCTTGCATTCAAGGTTCAAAGGCTCTGAGCTCAAATCAGGTCTAGATGCGTTTAGCTTCAGATGGGTTGAGAGCACAGCTTGCAATAAAGCAATGAACAAACCAGAGGCAGCATTAGAGCAGGAACACTCAACAAGGATCCAAAAACGATACTGATTAAAAGCGACAAGATCCAATTAAATTTAATTACACAAGCTGTATATTCATTTTAACTGACAATTTTTATTAGGGAGCCACACACACTTAAAGCAAGGAACTGAGGCTAAATTATATCAATGTAATACAGTTAGGTTATGCAGAATCCAGTGTGTCTAATTTGCTTTAATTGAGTTAGGGGCAAGAGGCCTGCAAAGGAGTTCAATAGTTTGAGAAAAAGATCACTGAGCCGAATGTCTCTTGGTTTGTCCGGTTTTGAGGGAGATGGTAAACATGACCCTTCTCTTCCCTCTCTGTGATCCTTAAAATTAAATAATATTGTACCAACAATACTTCTATATGTAAATTAGCACTGTTTTGATTGGCTAACCTTTTTGATTATGAAATGAGCAACGCAATCCTTGCTTTTGGAGTACTGGTTTACTGAGCTGTTCTTCAGGATAAGCTTTGTGAAGCAGTGAAACTGTTATGGTTAGATCTAAAATGATTAGGTCTTGTGGTGAAAAACAAACCTTGGACACAAAGACAAAAGGGGCATCGGTAGTTTTCCGTGATGTAACCTTGTGAATGAAATGAGGAAATGTTCATGAGAATAATTTGTTTGATTCAACCCCCCTATTGCATTTAAACAGAGCAGAGCTGTTTACAGTACATTTTGGGGTAAAATTCAAACTGTTCCATGCCCTTTAGAAGCAACTCGACAAAGTCTTTACCTTATACTCCATATCTAAATGTGACATGACACATGAGAGCTTCTGGTGTGCTTGAGTCCTTTGTAGAGGTGAGTGAGTGGCATAGTAACTGGTTAGCCTCGGGTGCTGTGCTTCATATATGTACCCAGCCTGTCTTGTGCACGGGGATGCTCAGTGACTTGCCCTGTGGTGCTATGCTGAGTTTTCAAAGCACACAGATCATTTGTTTTCCCTTTCCATGACATGTAGTTTAGCTCAGCTTTCTTCTGGATGTGTCACCGAGGCAGACTCCGGGCGTTTCCCCGGTCCGGTCTTTTTACCAAAGGAAAATTGGAAATTTTCGATGAAAGAATTAAATTGATATTTTTGATGCTTACATTTGCTCAAAAATGTGCACTTTTTTTCCTTTTCTTTTTCTTTGCAGCCTTTACAGTTAAGTTTTGCTTTGTTTTATTTGTTCTTTTCCCTTTTAGTCGGCCAAGTCATTTAGAGAATGAGATTCTAATTTTCAGTGATGGTCTGGCAAAATAAAAATGTTATTATTAAAATAATTATTAAAAAAAGACCCACTGTGATGAAAATCAAGTTTTTAATGTTGTTTATATGTATATGTGGTGTTTTTAATATGCTTTAAGACAAACCATATGCAAATTCATATGTCAACAACAGTATTTTCTCCTTAAAACTGCAGTGGTTAAAAGGTTTGGAATCCGAGCTTTGAAATCGCTGGTGTCTGTGACGTCACAAACTGCCTTGTAACCAATCACGTCAACATGCCGGCGGGCTTTAGCATATCATTAACAGCGAACTAGCAGCGGAGTTTCAAGAGAAGCCATGTTATCCTGGTACATTTTTCTGTTGATAGGAAAAATTGTGTAGATTTAGCAATATGACAGGTATATGATGAATATTACAATGTTATGATGACCTGTGTTCTCCACTGACGTTATGAGTTGTTCAAAGTGTTTGCAAGGATGCTAATTGTCAGAAGGCAGTTGCCTGACTCTGGCGAACGGGAACATTTGTGTGACATTAGCAACACATTATTAGCTGTTTGATAAGCTATAGTTAAGCTAAAGCTAATCGTATTAATTACATTTTTGTGTACAATGTTTTAATAAGCGATAACATTGTGCGGCGTTTACTTCAGTAAGTTGACCGAATGGATCTCTGAGCTGCTGTGAGCGAGTGGAGGTATTAAATGAGGCAAGGGTGTAGTTACATTCAAGCTATTTTAAAGCTTTAAGAATTTTTTTCAGTGGAAATATAAATGTCATATTGGTGATCAAAGATGAGTTTCATGGGATAAAATTGACTACATGAGGACTTTAAGGATAAAATGTTAAAGGGGACCTATAATATCCGTTTTGATAAGATGTAATATGAGTCACTGGTGTCCCCTGAATGTGTCTGTGAACTTTCAGCCTCACAGATCATTTACTATAGCATGTACAATTTGCCCCTATTTGGGTGTGAGCAAAAAGATCTAGCTTTTAACCTTGTAAAGGCTCTTTACAGCTCGTGCTTCAGATACTACGGCAACAACAAAACTGGAGAATCCCATGGAGCCAAAATTGTCAGTAGTGGTGTTCAGCCAGATACTTACTTGTTCTGGGTATGAAGTTTGAGCATGAACAGTTGGTATCAACCCATCTTTCAGAACAAACTTTTGTGCAAATCCAGCTTTGAACGGACCCTCGTTTACGAAGCAGTCCGGCGTAAAATGATTTGCACAAACATATAACACTTTGCCTAATTCCTTCGGCACATTTCCCTCTTAAATGAAATTCGTCCACTGTGTCCTCAAGTGGCTCAGATGCTGAGAGTCTATGGAGACGTTTGTTCATTTGCACATCCAAAAACTAGATTTGTAATGTTTTTTGGCTCAGACATTATATCAGTAGGCGCTATAGTGTGGGTATAAACATGGAAGACTATGTGGTGGGATCTATGCTAATAGGGCAAATTGTCACCAGGCAGGGTTCATGAAATCTGGAACAGCTTTTTTTCAGTCACTGTTTCTGATTTATGGGGATTTTTAAAAAAAGAGAGGGTGGATTTTTACCGTTATATGCTGGATGTTACACACACTGTGGACACGCATCAGTGTTCAAACACCATGTAAAAGTGAATTTTGTATAATAGGTCCCCATTAAGTCTTCAGTGTCGCATGATCCTTCAGAAATCCTTCTAGTATGCTTCACAGTCAAACTCTTTATACTGCTGCTTAATATTTTTTGTGGAAACCTTGACTGTTTTCTGGATTTTTTTGATGAATAGAAAGTGAAAAGATGAAAAGAACAGCATTTCAAGTCATCACCTTTATTTATATAGCGCTTTATAAAATACGGATGGTTTCAAAGCAGCTTTACAGTGAAAAACAGAAAAATAATGATTCAATGATGCGAACAGAGTTCAGTTCTGCTGTCAAGCAATTCTTAAAGACAATAGTAAACAGTAATTATTCAGCAGAAATCAGTTCAGTGTTGATTCAGTTTGATTCAATAACTGTCTTAAGTTCATCAATTATTGAATGAGTTCAATTCATCTATAAGGCAGCTCTGCTGAAAACTGTTATGTCATTATCCAGCTCAGTTCACTTCAGTTCTCATCCAATAGTGTCAGTACATTTAAGTCAATAGGCCAAGCCAAAAGGCGACAATGGCAAGGAAGGAACCCACTTGCCACTTGATAGAAATGGAGGGGAAAAAAAGAAAAAGAAAAAAAAAACTGGCTCAGTCGGGGGGGCCAGTTCTCCTCTGGCCAGACGAACGAACATAGTTTAATTTCAGGCTACATCACATGTCAGGCAAGACATTTAGAAGTATTAAAAAGTATTAATTTCTGTTCAAAATGTTTTTTTCATTTTTATTGATCCTAAACTTTTGAGCGATTAGTGAAAATGTTTCATAAAGAACAGTGGTTTTCAGTGTATGCAGTTTATGGTAATATTAAAACATTATATTATAAATATCAATAACTCATATATAAATATCAATAAATAATAATTCGTGATTTTTCTTTATTTACCTCTGTATGATAAACAATTTTGATACTGTGTTACTTAATATCCAATGTAAAATCTGGCTCCTAAAGCTAAACCAGTTGAGAAGCACTGATGTGGAACATTGAGGTATCTAAGTATGTGTGTATGTGTGTAGAGGAAGATTGAGAAAGAAATGGTGTGTGAGGTGGTAATGATGTCCTCAAGTTGTTAAATGCAATGGTCTGTGTCCTGTTCACCCGGCATGCTGTTGCTCTCCCATCTGTGCATGGAGCCACATCTGCTCCCGAGGTCATAGAGGTCAGCAGTGACACCAGATTTAACTGTTATTTACTCTGAGTCCCCGACAAGACACATACAGCCCGCGCCCACTCAACTGATGTATGTTAAATGTGCTCCAAATTACCAGTGTGTTGGATCAATTGATGGGCCATTCGAGCCTGTCAGCCTGTCTCTATCAGCCTCTCAGTTATCCCCCTCCTCTCCTTCCCCCTTTCGTTCCATCCTTCATCTATCCCTCGCTCCCTCTCTCTCTCTCTCCAGGCCCCACCGCGGCCCAGGCTGAGCACCTTGCTCTGAATGGGAAATGAGGGCTTCGACAGATACATGCACCTCTGGAACCTGTTGGGTGTTCAGACACATGTCTTGCCCATCTCATTTTGAACAGGTTAAAAGACCAAGTCAAGCGCAATTATACTGCGCCAGCATCTTCAACAAGACCTTGGAGGAGACGTTGTTTATTATGTTCTGATTTACTCTCTGGTGTAATTACAACATGAGTACGGATGGGAATCGTGATGGATTTGAATTCTTCTTACGGTTGTAGTTATGCTAATGATTCATTATCGATTCGTAGTACTTTTTGAGGATCAAATAAATGATTGTAGCGACACTGTATGTTTATTGTTGTGTACAACTGTCATGAAAAACTCAATAGAAAAGACGTGGTCTATTTATTTTGTTCATTGCATGGTTTTGCAAATGTTTTTTATGGTGTTTAAGGTTCCCATGAATGAGCTACAGGACCTATGGTGATTTAAAAACACTAAAAAACCTTTTACCTAATTTATCAAATTTATTCATTTTAATTTGCAGGAGTTTTCTCAAGGCAAAGTGCCACCGACAGGACAAAAGGGAGGCATGATGCCCTTTTACATGGCTATATTTGTCTACGTGACACACTAAGGACTTGTTGAGGGCTCAATGACACTGTGTATCTGATAATGTCAGAGCGTTGTCTGGCTGTAAGGGAGCTTCATGTTTACACAGAGGCAGCGCTGAGGAGATTAGCACAGAGGTTCTTGTAGAACAGCGCTATGATGAGCAGAACAAGACTCCGCTTCGGTTCATAAATAGTGCAGCACATGCACTGCTGCTAATTGACTCACACAGGCATTAGTGGGATTAAGTTAGAGCCCAAAGTTCATTAAGCAGATAAATGCATCTCTTAGCCTGCTAAAGAGCTCCAGCGCTAACACAGCCCACTGAAAATCGCGCTTGTGCACAATGGCGCTCAACAGGGATGAAATCGTATTCATTTTAGTGCAGTTTAGTGTGAGGAAGGTTTAAATGTAATTTAAATTTTGATGTGATAAATTTCACCCTTTATACATTTGGCACAGTTAGCATGACATAATTAGCTTGTTTAATGCTCATAATATGTTGGGGATATTTGGCTTTTGTTTTTGAAACAGACACAGATCATCAAAAAATCAGTTTGCATCTTTGGGTCAGTTGGATGTGAAAGAAATTAATACTTTTATTCAGCAAGGATGCATTAAGTTGATCAAAAGTGACAGTAAAGACATTTATAATGTCAAATAAATGCTGTTCTTTTGAACTTTATTTTCATGAAAGATTCCTTAAAAATGTGTCACGGTTTCCAAAAAAATATTGGTGGGACATTTGGTATTTTTTTTAAAACGGAGCTAATCATCTAAAAAACTGTTGTTTGCATATATAGCATGTATAATGTTCTTCTCAGGAAAAGTAAGGGCTGTTTTTTTTGTAGAAAGTGTAGTGTCAACAGATTTCAAATCGACTCTCCAGCTATGAATGACATCACAGCGGGCGCTCAGAAAGCGGTGGAGAGTGCTTTCATTTTGCCACTTAGACGACAAATTACCCAGACAATAGACCTCTAAAGTTGGCAGGTAATTCAATCGTGACTGTTGACTCCAGGCATTTGCTTTGTTTGCCCTCAGAAGGAAATAGCCAAAAATTCATCTTGGCGGAGTCAAACGAAATGAAAGATAATATTCTTTATCTGCTCGGGATAGCTGCAGATGAACTCCTCCAATATGAGTGTAAATAAGATTTAGCGATTCCATACTTCAGTTGGCTTCAACTCAAAGTGATTTGGATCAATAGCGTTTGCCCGTGCGTACGTGTGCGTGACAGGGCTGCAGCCCGTCACGGAGGGGAGGCACGAGGGCTGTATTCAGATTTCACCGGTGTCAAATTAATTCCAGGCTTATCGGGAAATTCAATTAGCAGGGAACCCCCCTTTGTGAGTAAGAGAGTGTCCGACATCCCAACGTGACAAATTACAGCGCTCAGAGAGCATATCAAGGCGAAGTGTTGAGGCTTGCTAATCTTCCCTCTAATTCTCAATTACTGTAAAATGAAGCCATAAATCACAGGGACAGGCAGATCGATGGAAACGTTGTTTTTGGAGTGATTGGCAGCCACCCCAAAGGTTACTTTTTAAGTTGGTTTAAGGTTACCTCTCGGAGAGGGCTCGAGGCGGGGGACGTGTGGCAGCTTGGATTGGGGGCGGAGGAGGTGTGGTGGTGGCAGGGTGGGGGGGGGGTCGAACTCAATCTATATGATGCAAGGTTTCAATCCTTTAGGGGATACAGCAGAGGGACAGGACCAATTTTTAGCCCATCAGCCATCCAATTTTTCTCCTTTTCATACCTGCTGTAGTAAATGAGAAACAAATTAAATTTCTCCCTACTATCTCCACAGAAACCATTTAAATCCTTTATGGAAACTAAATTGTCCCCAGACAAATCGCCCCTGGTTCTATGACAATATACTATGGCGGTGCAACCGAAATAAATTTGTGTCACTCCAGATATGCCTTTGTCTGTAATGCCATTCATTGGAGACTTGAAGAAAAGATAGAGAGGGGAAATAAAAAGAAAGGGGCACTTTTGGTAAAGAACAAAAGAAGCTAGATAGGAGGACCCCCTTCATTTTCTCCCTTTCTCTCGCTCGTTCTCGATCGCGCTCTCTGTCACTCTCCTGGTGGTGCCCACCTCCAACTTGTGGCGTTATTAATTTTGGGCTGGAGTCTTTGCATTCATGAGGCTGAGATTGAAATGTAAATGAGTCTGAGGGAGCAAGCAGTCAACACCGGCCCCGGCTGCACGGCCCGTGTCACACGCGCTCTTGTCTCCGCACCCCGGCTCTTATCATTCACGTAGATTAAGAGAGTAGAACATCAATCACTACATCTGGGAAACAATGAATAAAACGGCCCAACGAGGCAGATGAAAAATCACTGAGGAAGCAGAGTTAAGAGGACACGGGGCAGTGGCGGTGCAGCGGGGGCTGATTGCTGTGGCGGAGGGGCACGCTGTGCCGGCGGCTCGCTGCGACAAGTGCTGAAGCCAAGAGGTTTGTTTGGATTTGCTCTGTCCAGCTGGGCTACGTGTGTTTCTGAGCACTCTCACCCACTACTGTTTTGGTTGTTGGTTTGCGGTGCGTAGCAGATCATAGCTGTTATTAGACCTATCAGTGTGAATGAAATCACACAGAAGCACAATGATACGGCCCTTTCCAGTATATTAGTATTCATTAATTTTGTGAAAAACCTACTAAAACGATTTACCTATAGTAAGATCTGTCTGTCTGTCTCTCTGTTGGTCTGTCTGTCTGTCAAAAAGATGTGTATTTACATGAAGCTACATCATTTAAATACAGCTTTAATCGAGGGAAATTACTCATTTTTTAATGTATTAAGATTTTATATTATTTATAAAAATAAATTGACATGTTTTTCTGTTTGCATTTTGCATAGAAGTAAAAAAACACATACAGTAACATTTTAAAAATATATTTCGATTTTATATGTAAAGGATATAAAATATAACTTATATATTGTGTCACAGTGGAACTTGCCATTAAACATTCTATTATAGGCTTTTTAAATCATGACACAGCAAAATCATGATACAGCAAAAATGTAAAAGGTAACAAAAAATATATTGCACAACAAAGATTATAGTTAATAATTTGTATAAATGCATACGGCCTCCCCTCATTTCTGTAAACAAGAAAGTCAGTTATTAATTGATATAAATTTGTTCCACTTGAAATTTATGTAGAATTGAAAGGTTTTAATAAGAGCACAGACTCCATCCATCGAAGGGACAGATTGGATAAAACAGCATCAATAAATTTCACTGGGAAGTCAGAGAGAGCTTCCCGTAATGGCAGCTTTATGGACTATGATTGGTGAATATTACAAAGCTTATTGGCCATGAGAGAAGACTATATCAAAGCTTGCAGTTATTACTGACAGAACTTGGACATCTTTATGAACCCATTGTGATATCATACTAATTCCCCTCAGAATGACTTTATCTGCCCTGTCGCGGGTCCCCGTTCGGTGTGTCACATTGGGTTTGTGTCTAATTCTGGCCAATTACAGCTGGCATCACCACTTATAGCCTGTTTGGGGCCAGTGGAATTCCATTTTCTCAAGCACCGCCACAGTCCGCTATTATTATTATCAGGTTTTTTGCCTTCTATCTTTCTTTTCTTCTCACAGCTCTAGCTTTTACTTTGTGCTTTTCAGAACAAAAGCTAATGTGCTGAAAGACCGGTCTCGTCTCGTGCTCATTGAAATCATGCGCGTGCCATTTATGCTTAATACGTCTGCGTGCGGGAGGAAGCAAAGCAACCTGGCAGCTCCTGAAGCGAGATGAGAAGACCTCTGGGGATTTGTGCGCGTCGTCTTCCGAGAGCACTCAGACACTGACAGCCCGACCAAAATATTTCACATAATTTGATTAGGTTACAATGACAATCTTTATTTATAGTGCTCCTCAGATGCAGGGGGTGGAAGCTTTTGTAGTGACGAATCCAAATTAACTTCTGTTTGTCTTACCATGGCAATCCAAATACAAACAAACACTGTTCATGTAACAAGGGGTAATTACAGCCTTCAGAATGTCCATCCATTTCTATGGCGGAAAACTCAGGCGCTTCATTAGGTTTGTGCTGTAACTCCTCCCATTTTGCAAGAGGTCAGGCTCCTACACAAAGGCAAGAACATTTATGCCTGAGTGAAAGAATTAAATCAGTTCCTTCGAAAAACAGTGGTAACTGCTGAACCTTGGTGCTTTTAATATTTTAAAGCTTAATCTCCAAAAAATTCAACTTTTGTCATTATTTATACTTACTCTAATGTTGTTCTAAACTTGCATGACTTTCTTCTGTGCGACACACAAGAAGATATTTTGAAAAATGTCTTACAGTGTCTATACAGTGAAAGTCAATGCGGTCCAAAAAACATTAGACCCCAGTTGACCCTCGTTGTATGGACACTATGAACATTCTTCAAAATAAACTCTCTTGTGTTCTACAGGTTTGAAATGACACAAGGTTGAGTAATCGTTGACAGAAATTTCATTTTTTGGGCGAACTATCCCTTTAAGGGGACTACAAGTGTGGAAAAGCATGGTATACTTTTATTATCCTCACTCTAAATCAAGTCGTTCACCTGCAAAACCTTCATCAAACAATACAGCTTGAACCGGAGGTTAATGAAAATGTCCCACGCATTGATTTACCTGCGTGTCTGAGGGCAAAGCCATTGAAACAAACAATTCATTTGTCTGCCATATGTTTCTTCGGCAAGACCCTCATAAAAGCTTTTCAATAAATTTCACCGTCTGTTTTACAGACCTTTCCTCTTCCTTGCGTCATTTTTTTAAATTGAAAGTTGGTTTTAAAGTCAGCTATAAACATCATTCCGCTCAATCAGTGCTGGTTCAGATCAAACAGCAGTGGGCTGCTACAGATACCTCCAACCCTGACTTGTCTCCTCGCTTTCATAGTGTTTAACACCGTGGCACACTTTTTTAGCTGGAGACGGCTGTCACTGTATTTTGTCAGCAAAGCATAATATTTCTTCAGGAGTTCTAAACCCGGTACTCAGCAGGGAAGAAATGAAAATACGGCACTACATAAACCGAGCGAGTCAGTTGTAAATCACCTAACACGATGTAGAGGCACCAGGCAGAGAGCTGCGCGCTGTCAAGTCGTCCCCTGGAAAACAGAACGGACACCAGTCATGATGCTTTAATCAGCCCCCAAATAATAGATGCCTCCCTGCTCCCCTCCAAGCTCGGTGCCATCGGATGAAACGGAAAACAACCTGAAACTTACTTTGCTTTCAGACTTCGCCGAGTTGCGCTATTGAAATTTTTTCGCCTTTGTTTGTTTGTTGGCGTGTCAGGGGTTATTTCTTTGGTGGGAATCTAAAAGGGATCTTTGAAGCTTTAATATGATCCTTTCACACAAACACTTCAAAGGTCGTCTCTAGTTTCTACGATAAGGTGCCGTTTTTTAAGATTCTTTGCATGTCAGATGTTACTGTTATTGTTGGCGGAACAGAGTTTTTCTTGCTCTGTTTATTTATTACTTTTTTTTTTCTCTCTCTCTCTCCCTCTCTTTCTTTCTCTGTGTTCAGAAGCAGTGGATGTCTTGCGTTGCTGTGGTTGGTAGTTACGTGCAGTTGGAGTGTTAACACCATCCAGATGAATGCATCGCATTGTTTGAAGGCAGAATCTTGAAAAGGTCTGGGAAATGGGAAATTAATTATTCAAACTTTATTGAATGGCACATTTATTGAAATACTCAGAAAAAAAGCAGCTTACTTTAGAGAGAGAAAGAGAGAAAACACTACTAATCCTTTCCCATGGCTTTTAGGGACAGTCTGGATTTGGAGACGAAATGAAATAACTCTTCCTCTCACATTAGATGTCATCTGTCATAACAAATCAGTCCGCACCGGTTCATCCAGAACCTCGACGCAGTTCCCAGTTCGGCGGGAGGGACAGATGTTCCCGCCACCCCTGAAAGAAAAAAAATCAAGTTAAGGCTCTCTGCGAGAGGAATTGCACTGTTTTGCTGCAGTTGATTAGTGTTAACCAAATAAGAGTGACTTCACTGACAGAGATGTACACTGGGCTCTGGAGCTCTTGAGAGCCGGCCAGATGGTCCTCTAGCCCCAGCTGCTGTAATGCAGTAAAGCTTGTTGAGAAGCTGGTGGTATTGATTTCATTTCTGCCCGTAGATGCAGCTACTACATCTACATGTGTCTGCGCTGATATGGACCACAAGAAATCCAATATCAAGTCTGGGATGGAGGGCCCGGTGTGCCGATCTCTAATAAGGCTGTCAATCCCATCTGTCCTCTCCACTCTGAGAGAACGTCTGCCCCAGGAGAGACGATATCAGAGACGTTTCGTTATCCTCACCCCTACGTGTAGGAACACCTCTCGCCGTTATGCTCGTTAATTAGGAGATCAATGAACGCGAACGTCCGGATGTACTGATAATGAGAAGGTTTGGCTCATTGTAGAACAGGATGTTCTTGATCATGATACGATGTTGGATTCTTTTATCAGGCAGGTATGCTTCTGCTAATAATGCGAACTAATTTTTTAGGTGGCATAACAAACCCGTTTGCAGAATGCATAATTTTTAGATTATGCTGATGACTGCTTTGACGAAACACTTCAATAGTTCTCCCGTGGAAGGATGGATGGTGGGGTCACGCAGCAGAGGTGCCGTTATATATCAAAAGAAGCCCTTATGCGGTCTGACACATTTATCTTTTGTTTGCCAATATTGGAAGCAGTGTATCTTGTGTTGTGCGTTATTTGTGTATGTTTGATAAATGCTCCTTCCATGACTGTTTTGGTCCCTGGGTCATCTCTTGCTCACTGATGTGCTTATTAATAATAAATTGCCTGTGCAGAATGTGCGAATTCTTCCTCCCTTTACAGTTATTGTGTAAACAAAAGACTGCTAGCGGAATCCATCTTAATAGAGGACGTTTTATTCAATAAAGATAACTTGCCTGAGAAAAATGAGATCTCTTAACTCTCGCAGCCTCAGTCTTTCACTGTAAATCTTGTGACATTTCCCGCTACTCGCTCCGAGTGCCCATGGTGGTGTGTCACAGAGGAGCTCGGCCAATCATGGGCAATTATACATGCTAATGAACGTGCCCTCGTGTTCCGATTCTGACATGGAGCACCATAGAGTCCGTAGGGATTGAGCCACCCACAGCGGGAGCACATAATTTCTCTCGAAAGTCATTAGCCGTTACAGTTATAGCAAGCGGTGGAAAAATGCATAGGGAGCCCTATATCATATAGACCACAACCTTGACTAAGCTTGTAATAATACATTACCAAGGCATGTGTGGCATATTAATCAGCTGGAAAGCATAATTTATTCATTTTGCGATCTTTTATGATATGTTCCCCCCCTCACCAATCCGTTTTTAATCAAAGAAAGGTCAGTTCATGTAGAGGGCATAAATCTCCCTCACCTGGTACTTTGTAAAAATACGGAGATTAAGTTTGTGCAATGTGGTCAGGGGAGAGCAGTAAATTACCCTGGTAACAAAGTTAACATTGATTCAGATATAACCACTTGTCCGCATGTAACAACGATAACCTTTTAGTAGATTTGGAAAACAAATTTGACAACCATTAAAATAATGAATGAGTTTCTGCTCGCTCAAAGAAGTGAAAGAAACTCTATTTGGACCGCAAAAGGCCCTTAATGCCTCATGCTGTTCTTTCACAGCAACCCGGCAGGGGCCCTAAAGTAGCACATACTAATACAAAACTGACATAACAAATTACTATGCTGAATGAAGGTGCACAATAGGTTATAGTCGCCTGCATTCAAATAGTTTAAAACGCTGTTTATGGGCTGGCGGCAATGACACTGTATTTGGCGCTAATAGGGACATAATTCGATAAATGCCACAACTTCCAGCACTAACTCTGTGCTTTTCTATGCATGAATCTTCAGTTAATTAGGAGAAGACTCCCAACACTTCTTCATTTGTAAATCTACTCGAGAGAAAATTCAGAAACCCCACTAAACAGTGTGTCTGTGTATAAATACACTACCGTTCCAAAGTTTGGGATCAGTAAGATCACCAAGTCTGCATTTATTTGATCAAAAATATAGTATATTGTGAAAAATTGTTGCATTAAAAAAAACTATTCTCTATTTTCTTCACTTACTCATATGTTGTAAATCAATGTTGTTGTCGTGCTTAATATTTTTGTAGAACCCATTTTTTCAGGATTCTTTGAATAGAAAGTTCAATAGATCAGCATTTATTTGAAATATAATTTTTGTAGCGATATAAAAGTCTTTACTGTCACTTTTTGATTAGAAGTTAGTTTCCTCACTTATTTTTATGAGACTCTGTGTCAATCTAGGACAGTAAAAGCTGGGAATTGGCTCCTATAACATGAGACTCTTGCTTTGTGTGGAGTTAAAATATTTTTACAACTTGAAGCGCTAAAGTGACAAGGCCGTCAATGAAAGTAGTTTGTCCTCTGCAGTTCAGTGAAAATATTATGAGAGCTTGAAGAACGAGAGGAACGAAGAGTGATGGACAGCTCTGACACTCCAGAGCACTTAGGCAATTATTAACAGTTTCTGCCAGTCACCACATCTGACACAACACAAACACGCCGTGTCTAATTTTACACTACTCCGGCAGGCATGGGTCACTTTTAAAGAACACAGGGAAACTCATTTTATCGTAGATTTGACGACCAATCATCCAAATTGGCCCCAATGCTACCAGGCCCCCCCCCTTTTCTACCACCATAACAGACAATGCCTGGGAGAAAAACAGCCGCTTAGATCTTTGAATTGCAGCTGTCCATTGGAGCTTGCCAAGGCTGAGATCAGTGTGGTGAAATGGCACACAGGTGTGGGTTTCGACCACAGACGTCTCTCTGCATAGATAGACATCAGCCTGTCAATGGGGGTTCACGAGATGCTTTAGGCCGAAACGGGCAGCATATGAAGAGGTCAGGCCCTGTAAAATCTTTACCACATCGTGGATGTCAACCAAAGGAGACCTCAGCCATGTTTTGATAGCAGTCCAACAATTTTAACGTCAACTGACAGCGTCTCTCAGCCATCAAAGTGGAGATGTAATTGATAAAAATTGCTCAGTTTTGTGGCTCATTGTAAGTTTAAAATCAGATTGGTGTGCCTTATTATATCTCCGCATGCGTATGCAGGGTAATTGCTTTCCAGATAGCCAAAAGGACCTGAGCGAAAGCTTCAGATATTCACTCTCTTGTATAGGTTAATCTGATCTGAGCGTGATATCCTGACAGGCAGGTTCAGCACGTGAGATTCTGCCATTTCCAATGCTGCTCCTATACATTCTGATGAATGCTGCTGGTAATTTGTTTTAGACAGATCTTTGCGGAGACATCATGCACAGAAAAAGTATCACAGAAGAAGTCCAAACACATAACTGTCAATGATACTTTTGAAGTTGTCTTCTGATGGGACAAGGTGGACCAAACCTGATATTCAGACACTCCGAAATTCATAATGAGCTCTGAAGGTATTATTACGAAGATCTCAAGAGGCTTTCGCGCATCATGTTGGTTTAATGTCTGGTGTAGATTATTTTCGTAGATACTTTTTTTTTCGTCGTATAAATGAATAGGTCTAATCGGTAGGGTAATTACAAGACAAAGGATCTTTGTAATTAGAGGCTAATAACAAGCTTGCAGCCTGCTCATGCCAAACAGCTGCTGGGAAAGGTAAAACTGAAGCCGTCCCCTGCACATGTTCCAACAGATGAAAGTAATTTAGTTGCACTTAACTGTCTATAAACAATTACCTTAAAATGAAGCAGTCTTTATGTATGGCTTCTGAGACGTATTTTCTCCTGCATGCCTGCTGAACAATTATTAACGATCTTCATCTGCTAGATACACTTCATGAATTTTACATTACCTCTTGTCATTATCATAACTAGACTATCAAAGATATTAGAAGCCTTCGACATTCTCTTCTTGGGGATCTTTCTTAGATCTGTTGTCAAGAATCTGAGAATTGTCTGCAGTTGAATTTTCCCTGGATTTTTTTTTTTTCCCTCAAGAGCATTTTCAAATGCATAAGCATGAGGATTATTGGGGCTGTCTCCATGTTTGTATGCCTGTCTGTGGAGGCATGTTCATTTCCTCCATTTTAATGCCATTGTCCTTATGTAGTCACTGTCTGATTCATTGCATGCCACTTTTCTTCCAAACAAATTGCGCTCAATTTAATGTGTTTACGTCGTCCATACGTTCTGATAACAAGGCAGAAGTCTTTTTACGTTACATGTGATTTGCGCTTGGCTCACTGGTTTTTTTATTTATTTATTTTTCTTATTAGGTGCGGGGGGTTTTGATGGACATCTCGGATGTGGCAGAATAATTAGCATTTCCCCACATGGTTTTCTCAGTGCTCTGTTCCTCAGCACACTGATGTCTTGTGATGCCCAGAAAACGAGCGTGAATGCCGTGTTATCATTTAGAAACCGGCAGCCAGCACTAACAGACTGTAATTATGTACTTCCAGGGACAAGATCAGTGTGCAGAACAAAGTGTGCTGGAAAACATTGCGAGGACTATTGGGTTGTTTTGTACAAAATGTCCATCACACACTTGGCATGCTTCGCCCCCCTTTCCCGCTCCCCTGGTGTCTTGTTATATTTCTTTCCGGGAAATTGATTTGCTTATTAATGGAGCAAATAATATTTCCTGATACCCTGTCAAGATGTTTACTGGGCTGCCGGCTTGCGGAATGTGTTATAAATGCTATCACATTCAAGTGCGGAGGGATCAGAATATTTTGCATTCGTAAACTATGTGGCCATTATCCTACAGGCCACGGCTTTGTTGACAGATCTGGCATTACTGGATGGCAAATCCATGATAGAACCACGTTAGATCTGTTGGCTTTCAGCTGAACACTTTGGGGAGAATAAATTGTGTAAAAAGCATGAATTCACATGCAGCAGAATTTACCATTAAGCTCATTATTGCACCTATAGCGTATGAACCTGTGCTTTCATAACCTGCTGTTGTACTAATTCAAAAATAACACACACAATTTATCATCACTGGCAGTGTAGAAACAGCTGTACTAGACTAGCATGTTATATCTGTGAAAGGTCATTGGCGAATAAAAGAAGGGCTTTGTGTGTAGATATGGGAATCTTAAAGAACTGAAATATTTCGGATCAGATTCCTTTGAACGTTTCTGGTTTCATTAATGGTTCTTTTAGTACTTTTAAAGAATAAATATTTGGAATTAATATTTATAAAATAATATTGACAAGACACATAATAAGTACCTTTCGATGCAAATTGCCTTATGAACAACCAGTAAATAACTTGATTTATGTCTAATGGTTAGTTGTGTTTTTGATTCTGTAAAAAGAATCATTAGAGTCATTTGTTCGGGAGTAAGAATTGGTTCTGCTGTTTGTGTTGGATTCACAAAAAGAACTGGCTCATGAGAGCCATTAATTTGGGAAACACTGGTCGTGCTGTAGGTTCAGTGAGTTGTGGCACAGACACATGTTAAATAATATTGTGTATTGCAGGAAGCTCTTTCAGATTACTTTAGTTCAGTATTTTCATCTGCATAAAGTGGAACAATGCAGGTGCGTGAACCGTAAGAACCGGTTCTTGATTCCCAAATCTATTTATGTGTGCAATTTTCATGTTATTATTACTCTGCAATTGAAACTACATTGTGAAAATTTCTGTTTCAGAGTCAAATATTTTAAGACCAAGGCTTGTTAAATCTCCTGGTTTTACATTAATCCTTTGTATTGGATTTAAATTAGCACTCATGTTTCAGTAGGCCTGTTTAGTTATCCCTGGGGCTTTAATGGGAAGGACTGATGGGGCATTTCAGTCAGTAAGCACTAGTAAAAACTCAATTTGAGAACAAAGCCACTCAGATTGCAGCATTGCCCCGAGCTACTGAATTTCTGAACGGGATAAAGCCTATTATTTTAGCATATGATTCTAATTATTTACCTACCTGTAAATATGAGTGCCCATGTGAAAAACATTGTGTTTTATTAGCTCTTATGTCAGTAATTTATGGAAGGGATGACAGCAGAGCGTGGAAAAGTCTTGATTTTGAATGAACCTAATTTAATATGTTTAGGAGCCTGCCACAGGTAGTCAGCATCCCGATGTAAAAATCTGCCCTCAAGTACGAATTACCGCAATCAGATTAATGTTAGATATTGTCATTAGAATCTTTTGGTTGCATTATAGCAAGGAGGCTTTGCGTAGCAAGCGGTGAATATCATTATCTGGGCACAACAATGGAAATGCTGATGCTCGTGGCTGTTTGCTGTTGAAAATGTTGAAACAAACTGAATTTCCCCAGTTATATTTCTTCATTTTTCTGCATCTCCTACGAATTATCCAGCTTGATTCCATTTCAGTGGAAATGCGTATTATAGAGAGACACAATAATTGCAGCAGACATCAGGCACTCACTGAGAAAGTTACTATGCTGATTGCACAGGAAATGTTATTATTCCCTAAGCTTAACTGGAAGCAAGTCACTGCATCTATTAAGAATCTACCCAGCCAAAGAAACATATTAAATCCATACAAGATCCAGAGGTCCACAATTTGAATATAATTACCTAGATTGATTGATTTTTCCTCCTCCGTGATTGTGGTAAATGATATCATTCATTTGCTCAAGTGAGTGGAATAACTCCAGTCTTTGACTTCACATAAGATTCACTGTATATCATGTGTATTTTTACAGTTCAAAGGAGTAAATGCATTTTCATAATCAATAAACTTCTGCTGTTTTTGCTTTGAGCTAGACTTTTCTGCAAGAACTCAACTGCCCTTTTCTAGTCACCCTCAGCATTAATTTCATCTGCAATTCTTAACTAATTATTGTAAGTATGTTGCATAATCTGCGTACAGTGCAAGCATCAAAGATGTTATTGTTATTGGCAGTATTTGTTTTCTTTTGTGTGTTTGTGTCATGTCACTTGTTTGTATATGATCAGATGGTCATCAGAATTAGGTATTATACAGTATAGTATAAATATATTATGTACTATAAATATTTTTTTTATTTATTTGTTATTAACAGTTTTTTATTTGTTTTCAGTTTTTATACTTCCTATTTAACACAAACTATTTATTATTTATTGCATGTCAATTGTACTGTGGCAAAATCATGCATGAAAATCACAAATTTGACTAAAAATTTTTTCCCATTAGAATTATGACCGGATATCACTTTTAAACCAGAAAGCCTCTTTAAGTAACTGATTCTCATAGACAGGAAAGTGATTTTATATTTTCTTAATCAGACCATCAAAACTCTTGAGCCTCATTTCGCAATGTTTCAGTGGTTTGCAGCTAGTCAGTAGGCATATGCTTTTAAAATGTAGCTTTCTATAGTTAGCAGTGCAAATAATGAAAAATTAGACAAAATAGTTCTTTCATAGCAAGAAATTGTGACATTTATGGATGAATATGAGTAAAAAAAATTTTAAAAAATAAAAGAAGCCCAAACAAAAAGTCTAGTTTGTTGTAGCTAATCTCTGACAATGAAGCTGCTTTCAGTTGTGTTTCACCACTTGTCTCAATCGGCTGACTGTTATTAGTGTGTTTGATTTATGGTAAGTCCTTAAGCAATAATATCTGCTCCAGTCTCTTCCTCAGGACTTGTTGTTCTATTGATCGGCAACAATCACCAGCCAAGGCAGCGCTTCGTTCCCTTGATGTTTGCTAATTAAGATTCTGGAGCATCTCCTTTGTTCTGCCTGATCTGTCCTCTCTGTGTTCTCTTGCGTTGGTTGGGTCATATGGTGTTGCAATCGCCTGTGTGGTTCTTTATGCACTTTTTTAAAACAAAACCGTTTGTATGTGCCCACAGACAGCCAATAATTATCATAACCCCACAATGCGTACAGAAAGGGAGAAGGACCCTTAAGCTGTTTAACTTAAAAGCTAATGCTTCAAAAAGTACATAAAACAAATAATATGACTAAAACCATAACCCTAAGAGACCCTACTGACTGCCTCATAATTGTCTGCTTTCATGACACCATCTATCCAGAAAATTACTCCTTAGTTCTCAAGCCTGTTGGGCAATATCACAGAGGCTATCGCAAACAAGAGAAGCTTCAGAAAGCCTAGCCCTCCATAGGGATTGCTAAAACTATACGATTAGCTGGCCATGGGGATCTATTCCCATAAAAACAATTTCAAAAGAGCAGTGCCTCATAGCAAACAGCACTGCTCCGCGGCTGCCGCCTTTCCTGCTCCCTCAAACTCTTTGTCCTCCATTCAGACTTTTCGAGGCAATCTCTTATTTCCAACGAGATCCATAAAAGATAAAACAACCTTTGCGTTGATCTTCCTCAGATCTGAAGAGGAATACCTGGAGCTACAAGAGTTTTCTGTGTCTATATATTGAAATGAACTGTGAGGGGTTTGCTTCAGTAGACGTTGTTTTCTCCCACACACTTCTCCTGTAGATACGAGTAGGCTTTTTGACCCTCAACTTTGGCATGGAGAAGACAACGGCTCTATAATTAGATGCTACCGGTGTTGGGGAGTAACTAATGAGAAGAAGAACCAATGCTGTTAAATTAACCTTTTTCAGTAGCTTGACAATAGTTCAGCTGTTTTCAGAATGTGCCTAGTTTTTTCATTAATGAGCTACATTTTTCAATAAATAGTGCTAAAGCTTGACCAAAGTTTTGTCTTTGTATAGTGCACACAGCTTCAGATCTTAAGCAAATGATCTCCATAATCAAACATGTTCTCCCAAACTTCATTCCTATGTAGTGAATCGGCTCATTTACATATTTACATAGATTTATTTCTAGCTTTAAAACAAAGTGTATGAACTTTATAAATACAAACACACACACTCATGTTTTCCACAAAAAAGCTGAAACTAATAATAAGAAATGTTAATTGAACCCCAAATCATCATATTAGAATGATTTCTGGAGGATCGTGTAACACGATGAACAGCAATGACTGCTGAAAATTTAGCGTTGCCATCACAAGATTAACAAAATAAATATCTGTCATTTTAAATTGTAATGATATTTCACAATATTACTATTTTGACTGAACAAATTAATGAAGCCTTTTAAAAAAACATTTAAAATCATCTTACAGACCCCATAATATATCACAGCATATTCATAAAAATTAATCAATTGTAGTAATTTAATAATAATAATAATAATAATACAATTGATTAGTTTTATTGATATTCTGTGATATTTAAAACTGACAAGAACCAGTGTGTTTCTTTCAATAGAATTAATATTTATTGTTTAATGTGAGTTAGACTGAAACCAATGACTAACTTTTTGTATGTTATTTGAACTCAATGAAGGTTCAAAAAAGTCTCTTTTAGCATGCACTCATAAAACAGAAAAAGTCCAGTCTGGGCTGAGGTCAGATTCACTCCTAATGCATTACATTCCAAATCAGCCATGTCATTCGCCCGCTGCGTGTCGGCCCAGTGTCCTGGAGAGCAGTAACTGCGATCAGACCCCCCCCCCCCGCTCATATTACACAAGGCAGACCTCCATTAATCAGCCATCTTGGATGAGGCCCAGCCACAGTGTACTTTTAACACTTTTAAAGTGCAGTTTGTCAGCCATATTGGTGTATCTGTTGTATGTATGCAATAAATTCCTTTAGACGTTTTGACAGCATTGTCTTTTCAATGTCTGTGGTGTAATATGGGACTTAATACGGATACGCATGCTGAAAACAGCTGTCAGAAAACTCACTCAGGCCAGAGTACTTTGTTACAGACTGCTCATGTTCCATTGTAAGCAACTGTGTGTTCATTAGGATGTCATTTTGAATGTTAACTGATATTCTATTCTGAAATCTAGTGAGCTGCATAGTCCCTACATAGACAGCTGTCTTGTAAGGCAGCATCCTAAGTGTCATGGAACCTTACATGTGACCGATTTGTAACACTCTACATGCCAAACCGATATCACACATACACAAACACACATGTTTGGTTTTCATGTTTAATGGGGACATTCCATAGACATGAAGATTTTTATACCGTACAAAACTGTATATTCTATCCCCTAACTCTAAACTTACCCATCACAGAAAACTTTATGCATTTTTAGATTTTCTCAAAACTCTGGTTTTTAACTTTGGTTTCAAAAATCATTTTTATATTTTATGTATTTTCTCCAGGGGGACAAAAAAAAAAAAAAAAAATATCCCCACAAGGTCAAAAATTACCAGAGCTGGGGAAAACGATCGATTCACTCGCTGAAACTTGCAGGGGTTTTTTTTATTTTTATTTTAAAATTTTAAAATACGATTTAAAAAAAAAAAAAAAAAATTCCAGAATCAATATTAATTCATATTAAATTGTTTAATTTTAGTCCTTACCTGTTTTATTTCAGCAAAGGCGTGTTGTATAGGTGAGTTTTACATGATGTCATATCTCTTACTAGTGGAGAAAGTGAAAAATTGCGAAACGGAAGAGACATCTCCTGATAAACGGCCTACACCATCATGTACAAGTGTATCGTTCAACTTTCCCCATGGTCTAGAGTTAAAAAAGAAAACAAAAATCGCAATTCTTAAAAATCACAATACATATCATATCCAAGTAGGCGCTATCAGGTGATAGTATCGTCCCAGCCCTAAAAATTTCTGGTATCACTATCTGGGACATTTGGTCCTCATAATGTAGCATTTATCAGGTTGCCTAGAATAAACTATTTTCATAGAGAGATGGTCTTATTACTCTACAGTATTGAATGAATCATTTTTTTCCCCTAAGCTTGTTGCAATGCACTCTGGGATGCCTTCTCCTCAAAGCAAACTTTCTTAGAATTTAGCGGTATGGAGGTATCTTCGGAGGCAGCATAATTAAGCTGCCTACCTTTTGGAACAGCCTCATCGTCTGTGGCCCTTCAGCAGTGCGCTAGAACGGCGGCGTGGTGCTTATGAGCTATCTGACAAACTTATTGAAAATGTGCTCTGGTGGCACAATGATAAATGAGAGGATGAAATTAAGAGGGTTTAAAGAGGTTAGCCATGCAAACAGGATTTGCCTCCAAAGTGGTTTATCAATGAGTCTTTGTATTAACACTAGATATGATAGCAAATGCTATTTTCGGTGATGAGCACTCGACTTAACAAGCGCAACTCAATTTCCGAGCAGACGATTCCCTGCCACCCGTTTTGAGTAATCTGGTCCCGGCTGCGTTATTTAAATTACAATTGAATTCATCTTTCACAGCTTCATCTAATGCAGGCGTTTCTCTAGTCAAATCATGCTTTCTTAATGTGTTCATCAATATAGTATATCTGGGCCTCGGGGGACAGAGTGTAAGAGAACTTAACAGGAGAGATCTGTTTCCATAAACATGTAGGGGGATTATGTACCTATGACATTTATTAGCTTTACTACGAGACCGCTAAAGCAGAGAGTCTGTTATCGTGCACGCAATAACTCATTTTATGTATCGGCATATGTAGTCGCGGAGACTGTGCTGAGAGCTAATGTTTATTATGCCCTGTGAAGATTCGCCTCTTCGTGTCATCCCCGTGGGTTTAAAGGCATCAATATTTTCCTACTTTACCACTTCGCTCTGTACACAATAGGCTTCAGTGTTCAAGCTTCAAAGGCCTGGACTGTCTTTCTTTTGATTACAAGTTACTATTACACAAGACACTCTTTATTTGATTTAATTGGATCTTGGAAAAGTCTGATTCATTATTTACAGGTAACTGAAGGCGAAATGTTGTTGTGTGAAATTTTTTTCACTTATTTATTTTGTCAGAAAAAACAGCATTTGAAAGGGAATTTCAGACATTTGCTCGCTTTTAACCCAGTCTTCATTTATCATTTAGGAAGATAATTTGACTAATGGGCATAGGTTTATGCGAGGTTGCCGCTGCGCAGTAAAACCACGCACTGATTCATTGTGAAATATTATACAGTTGCGTTCAGTAGTCGCGAACTGGTCACGGTTAGACCTTGAACTTTTCACAGCTCTTAGAAATCCACCACCTCAGTGAACTGCAGCAGCTCGAGCTGGAATTTTTTTTTTTGCTGCTATTGATTAATGGTCAGGAACTGTAAAACATTTGGGAAATGGAGAGATGGGCTATAATCAGACTATGTTACATTCCCTCCGGCTATTTACAGACCCAAGTGCCCTTAGCCTTAAGAAAGTTAACATTTTTACCTCAGAAGCATTTCTGAGCTCTACAGCAGGCGTGAGCTGGTGGGCACCATCAGGATGCTGGAAATCGCTGTTCCTATTTCTCATTGACTGGCCAAAGATCATCTCTTCAGTTGATTTACAGTGCGTTTTTTTCATCTGACAGCACCGAACATTGTTAAAGCTCTCTTTTTTCATAAAATCATTATACGTTTTTGTCAAATATATTGCTTTATAATGCAACATAATGTTAAGGATATTTTCCGAAATTGTGTTAAGCAGAAAAAGACTGATGTGCTAGTGAATTGGTTTAGTCCAAATTGATGTGCTTGACTTGTGGCTGAGAACCCAACCTGGCGGATAATGTTGGCAGAATCGGGAATCTTGTTTTGTCTTTCATCAGCCATTTTCTCACAGCACTCATAAACGTCTGAGCTGGTCAAAATGGCCAACTTACAGCAAAATGAACAGCTTGAGAAGTCAATCTCATTAGAGACCGCTTGAGACTGTCCCTTGAAATGAAATCATTTTTCTTGGAAGTGCCCCCAGCTAACTATGATTAATTGTGAGTGCTTTGGTTTGGTTTATTGCATTGTTTTATTATGAACCTTATCAATATTGCAGCGACATTAGTGGTCCACTTTTTTTTCTTCTGTTTTTGTTTTCCTCTGTACATATTTCTGACCTTTGGTTTTGTAAGATTTTACTTTCCTTGATTGGCTCAATAATATTTAGCATAATTCCATTTTCATCCCTTCATTATGTGGTAACTCTTTGTTTACTGTGCTAACAATGTGCTAATTATTCTACAATGGTAAGTACAGTGCTGGTTAAGATGATCCATATTATATTATATTATATTATATTACCTGTTAGTAAAGAAAACAAGGTTTATCACAAAAATCATTTCTTTAAGCTCTCAATAATAATTGGGGAAGGGTTGGCCCGTGACCCCAGTAATACAATATGTGTCAAAACAGACTTTATTATGATTATTAGGATATATGTCTCACAGAAATTAGTGTGGTCTTTTTTATTGACAATATTGATTTCATATTATGTGACCACCCTCTCAAAGCACTATTTTGATGAACAATTTCAGTCGTGACGGTACATGAAGGACCCAAACAATACTTTTCAAGTGCGTTTCACTGAATGCTTGATTTTAAAGTTCCCCTCAGGACAGCACTGAAATATATTCAGCCCACTTTGACCTCTTGCACTTAGAATGTAGGGTGTGAGACCATAGCTTAGCCCAGCAGCCCGGTAGTAATCCCGTAAGAAATCCTTTGAGGCCTTGACAATCCTGCAAATACCCACAATCTAAATGTGAAATTTCACGTTTGCTTCATGTGTTGCGAACGCATGCCTTGTTTGTTAAACTGTCAGTACTTTGCCTAAGAAGATCTGATTAATAGTAGGCCTAAGATATCGTTTCAGGCACTGCCCCTCTCAATAACATTTTGTTGTGAAAAAAAGAAATACAAGATGATGTTTGCATTTACATTATAATACATTTGACCCTTAGTCTGGAATTGGCATGTAATTATTTTCCCCTCAAGTGCTCTTTATTTGTAGGAGCGGAGGGATCGCTTTAGCATGGCTTACAGCGAAACTGCACCATGTAAACTGCTTAGGTGGGCTGTTTGCTTTTCATTAACATTCACCCAAGATATGCTGAGGCTCCATCTGGTGAAATCTCAGTCACATTACTGAAGAGCGAAGAGAAAGTATCATGACCTTCTACAGAAACAGGACCTGCATTTTGTTTTAGCTAGGATGATGTTGGTATTTTGTTACGGCACACCATTGTGGGTAGTAATCTATACTAAAATGTCCCATGTTAAGATATTTTGCACTTTTTGCTACATTGTACATGGATAAAGCGTATTAATATACTATACTTGTGCGTTCCAATTTTTGGTTTAGTATTTTAGTCATTTGCGTTTGATCGTCTGGTGTGCTTTATATTTTTATGGGTGTTTCCACATGTGAGTTTCTGCTTAGCCTCTAGCTCACATTTGTGTTACCTTCTCTAAATCGAGCCTGGTCTGTTTTTGAGAATCTAATGCCGTTTCATCTCTGGTTCACCCTTTAGCAAAGGCTCAAATGACATGAAAGCATCTCAATAAATTCTAAAATGTTTAGATTTCTATTTCGTCTGCATTGTTTTCTTGTCATATTTTTGGTGACTTGATATTTCAGACAACTAGAGATGTGGTATTTATTTTGACAATGTGCTTTATTGTTCATTTAATGGCTTTCTCTACAATCTTTTTTTCCCCTTTTTTTTCAGAAAAGTCCTTTTGAAAAGTTTTCTCTTGATGTTCTACCTTCATTTTGCTGACCGTAAGGGTTAAGGAAGTAATTTTTGGCACAATACGGGTCTCCGCATTGGACTTTGAATCAAATTGACAGTGACAACAGAGAAGCTGAAGGATTGGGCCATGGTTTACACAAAGCTTAGTGTGCGGTTTAGATTATACACAGCGAAAAGTCACGGTAGATTATCAAAAAAAAAACTGCCAGACAAACAGTTTGTCCCGTATGGACAAACACTTGGAATTAGTGGGTTTTTGAAACCTAACAGGCATGCATATTGAATTTGTCTCAGTAAATAATTTTGCATATTTGTGTGTTAGAAAACTTCTGATCTTTTTCTGATCTCATTTTTAGATCTTTTATTATGAGACTAGTAAAAAAAAACACAACTTCTTCTGTTGCAAGACAGTGCTTCAAACTGGTCTTGTTTTCCATTCCACTCAGTATATTTCTAGTTTCTTTGGTATAGCTGTTTCAAGTATTTACTTTATTAATATTCACTTTTTTACTTGTTTTTGTTACAAAAAAGTTAACTATTTAGTTACTTGTACAGAATAAGTCTTAACTTTATGGACACTATGGAATCATTTCAAACAGTAGCATCTGTTCAAATCTTGAATGACATTTACTTAATATGTAGAGACTGTGAAGCATAGTGTGACATAAATTCAGTAAACAGTGAAATGGATTTCAAAATTTTCATCATTCAATATTGCATCGCTGCATTGCATTCACATGAGAATGCTTAACTGGTTTTATCTCCCAATAGACGGAGATCAACTTAAGTGCATTGAAAACTCAGTTGCCTCCGAAGCATCTGACTTTGATTCCCACTAGTAAGAAGACTTTCACTGTGTCGCCAGCCATTCACTCATGAAGCTATTCTGAAAGCCATGGGAATGGCAGAGAGAGTCGACTCGATTGTTTATTACGTTTTGTAACCAGAAATGAAACCGCCACTGATCGCTATATAGCGAAAACAAAAGAACAGAACTGGTATTAATTCCAATTAAAATATTCCTATCATTTTCTGTACAAGATCTTAATTTAGGCATCAGAGTTATTTTCCTGAAATTTGCTTTGTTGATAAATGTTTGGTTTTATCTGATTTTCTGTCTGGAAGGGTATGATCTCAGAATCAATATGCTTTAGTTATGTCTAACTGAAGGCATAATTTAATTTAATAAGAGCTTTCACAAAATGTAGACAGCAACCCATTTAAGCCTTTTGTTGTGAAAATGGAATAAACAGGAAACACTTTCTTTGAACAGTAAACGGAAACTGGTTTCATGGTTATGCGACGTAGATTTGACTATTGATGGTTTTATTGGCATTTTTTGTATTAGCCATTAAAACAAACATTATTATAAAGTTGTTGTTGTTTTTTTTGTGTCCTGTTGTTGCTGAACTCCTAAAAGTCATTTTAATTTGCGGTACACATTCTCATTAAACCACTTATGATTAATCATCTTGTAGTCTAAGTTTTGGAGGGGGTTTAAACAAATGAATTCAGTAATTTTTAATGATGTCTTGCCTTTTTAGAAATACTGACCAGTTTTTGATTTGAGATGATTGGGTTTTTAAACCTTTCAAATGGTTTCTCACTTCTTACAGGTAAACCACCAAGGTACTGTAACTTGTCTCTCAAAGTGGAGGCTAACAGATTTTGAATTGTAACTTTTATGGTGCAAGAGAAATGGCACCTAAAGAAGAGTCTTGCTACTTCACTATTCTGTTAGATCCAGGTCCTTTAGGGTTTTAGTTTGATACTTCAAAATACAACAGATTTTAACTGAGTGAGAAAGCAGACCAAGAAAACAGCTAGCTTATTGGTTAAGATTTAATGGCTTGGAAAAACAAAAATAGCCCCAGATGGACAAATTTCTGTCATCATTTGTTTCACAAGCTTTAGATCTCTTTTAAGTCTTCATGGTCAAATCAATATTAAGGCTTAATTCACTGGTGACTTTGAATTAAAATCGCTCCAAACAGATTTCTTTGTTTTATGCTTGTTTTAATATTTTCAGCTATGCCCGGCACTGCCATACAGTGCAAGTTTGTGTCTGGACTTGTAGGCTATGTGTTTTTTGATTACTTTAACTGTGTAGTGATAGCATGGTTTTCATTGATTCTGTAGACTAACTTTATTTCACGTCTCCATTTTAAGTGGGTGATAGTTGAATACACAAGTGATCAGGGACATTTTTCATTGTTTTCTCCTACAACTTGACATAAGAACCAAATAACAGTGTATTTTTATACATATAGTGTATTTTTGAATGTTTATATGCTTGAAGTCTGCACAACACCTTTTCAAATAAGCGATTGTAAACATTCAAGCATTTATGAAGTTCCTAAGGGTCCAGCTTACTTAATATTATTAATTAATATTAATATTATATATTAATGTTGCCGTGGAGGAGAACGCTTCCTGTTGAAGAACAGGTGAATGTTTTCCAGTTACTGAAGCCCAGCTCCTTTTTCATTTCGCCAATTGCTAATGAAAGGGGATGTCAAAGACTGAATTTTACATATCTTAAAGTTAAAAATTCTCTCAAGCTCCTGAAGACCTGATGTGGACGCTTAGAACTCGAATTCCCAACACCTTTTATACATCCTTTCTTCTTTAGAGCCTTGTTGAAAAGATTAAAACGGTAAACATTTCTTTGCACTTACAGGTGAAAACTGTATTTACGCAAGTTATGCATAGACATACAGTTTGGTTGATGTTGATACGGCTCATGTGAAGTTAAAAGGTATCTGTTAGGCTGTTCTCATTTCAGCAGGAACAAATATGTTTTTGCCTTTTCTCGCTCAAAATAATTACATTGTCCTACTACATAGAATGTAATTCGACTTTTCATAAGAGGTTTAATACTGTTGTGAGTTGGTAGATGTTACAGTAAGTGTTTCTACATCAAATGTACCAGATTGGAGATAGATAGATAGCTATAATATAAAATAAAACGCTACATCAACTTTAGTATTGTCAGCCATACAACTGCAATAAAATGCAAGTCACTTTTAACGTGAGCAATAACATTTGATTAAATTAAAAAAAAAGTTTGGTTTACTTTTAATTAAGCCCTTTCATAGGCTGTCTTTATTTGTGACTTGCGGCCAATATAAATACCTTTGTGTGTTTGTGCATGTTGAAAAAGAAACCGTGACTTGGTGTGGCTTGATTGATGGCGGTCCATGTTGCCAATTATTAGAGCACATAAAAGGATGCTGTTATGTTCCGCTTCATCCTGCAGACCCCAGCCAGAGGTCAGTGCCTAAATGTGCGGGTATCAGCCTCTGCCTATATCACTTCATCTTGATGTATGAGTGCTAAGCTACAAATTAAACGTGCTCCGACCTTTTAGGGGGTACTTGCTCAACAGGACGCCATTCGGACTAATTTCTCCATGCGATTTAGACAAAAAGCCACTATGTTGCCTGCTGTAATTACTTTGTGTACACACATCTGGATTTGGGTTTCCAGATGCAACAAGCCATCCAAAAAAAGGCTTGCTGAAGTCAGATGTGACTGTGATGTTAGTTTAAGATATTAAACTATACATATTGCACCTCATACATGACAGAGGCATGATTAGACTCGGATCATTATTTAGGACGTTTAGATGATAAAGACAAGTTTTATGCTTCTTTTTTATATAGTATCGCATTCATGTAAGAAAATCGTTCTAATTTCATATAGCTTTTCAGATTTCAGGTATAATATATTGTGGCTCTACTATAAAGTCTATAGAGTCTTGTAGTAATAGTTTGTACAAATAATAATGTTTGCATATACTGAACCAGAGCAACCTTTATTCATAAAATTTCAGAGGGCCACAAAGTTTTACAAACTCTATTACAAATATTTATAACTTTTATTGATAGATTACTTGTACAAGATGTACATTCTTTTTTTTTTTTTAGTGAAACAACAGAAACAAAAAAACTCAATGGCGAATCATGTTTGGGCATGCTTGCATATGCAATATGATGGGATACAACAAATTCCTTGGAGCATCAAGAAAATCTCAACACAAATTATGGTTTCATCCACCATCCCTGAAATGTTTGTAAACTCAAACACGCTACATTTTAGTCAAACAAATGTACTGCAGTCACACGTTTGCGTAAAACTGTTGCAAATGTTAACATTTAAAAAATATATAAAAATAAATGCAAAGCCATGTAAATATGTACACTTGAAATTCGACTATTTAACATTTATAAACTTTCAGATAAAATAATAAATAAAAGCACCTATGACTTCAATTAAAGAAACAGAAACATTCCTAAACAACCGTAATGGTGAACAACGAAAACAGCCCACAATGTAGCGTTTATTGTTAGAGGTAGACCTGACTGAGATCTACTACTGTAGTTCAAAGGCAATTGATGTCTGAACTGGCAATTTGTTTCATAGTACGGTTATGGAAATAATACTGTTTTTGTTACACTGGTAACAAATTCTTGAGCATATTCAATTTGATGTTTACGGGAAACAGCTTCTTGTTTAAATGGAGAAAAAAGAACAAGTATGCATTTGCTAAAACACATGTTGTACTGTAAATGATTTTGGAGCATTAAATTAAATAATTGTACCTCGATAAATGTGATCAAATTGTTGTCTTTAGTGGATTTATTGTTATGTTAAAAACCAGACGTGTTTATGACCCATGAACCTAGAGCATTTTTGTACAGTGTCAAATGAACTTTTTCCTGTGATATCAATATCTCTTTAAATGCACGTGTACAAAACTATATTTGAATACCATTGAACTTCAGGGAGTTATGGCACGTTGCAAATGAGTTAGCAAATTATCTTTTACACAGCTTTTAAAGATGTGTTTGTGGCGAAGAACTTTCAACACATCGACATCAGTGCCAAAAACCCAAGAACTTAAAAATCATCGTTTAATTAGCAAACATCAACCGCTATATTACGTTTTCCATATTTACAGTATTGCACTTAACTGCACATAATTGCATTTCAGTTAAACTGATGTTTCTTAAAATGTTAAATTACAAAGTTGCAGTTATTGTTTATCCTTTTTGTAACAATCAAAACAAGTGATTTTCAATGTATTTCAGCGAAACGAAAGCCAAATTTGTTTCCCCCTTACATAATAAAAGTAGTATATCTTGCATTGAGGATTGTAAACACCTTAATACAAGACCTGAAGTGCAAAAGCTAGGTTCACTTCTATTCCAGGACACATCACATAAAAAAAGAGAGCACAAAATATGAGAATGAAAGCTAAAAAGTCCATACACATGCCCGGAAGGAAATAACAGCAATGCAACATTTCCTCCCAAAACAGAAAGAATCATAAGAATTCCTCTAAAAACCAGGCGATTGTGCCATTGATGTTATTGCTGTTTCCAGTCTTTGTCCACAGCAGAAGGAACAAAAAAAAAGAGAAGAAAAATAAAATGCAAATAACGGCTTTAGGATATGAATTGCAGTGGAGGGTTATCATGGCAGTGATCAACATGGATGTATGTCAGTTACAATGGAGGCCAGCCCCAATAGGTCTATCCTTCAATTGAGCACGTGCACTAGGCAGCGGCACAGTGGTAGGAGGCAAATATGGCCGTCTCTTTCTTTTCACTTTGAGGTTGAGATTCCAAAGTTTCAGTGTCTGTCCGTAAAAACACAACCTCTAGCCTCACTCTGTGTCTGCCTGCTTTTTTAAAAAGTCTTCTCTCCTAAACGCTGGTTTTCAGACAGACATCCAGACATTTTTGTATGGTCCTGGGGCTGTGATCTGTGCCTGGAAAGGGCTGAGCCAGTGGCCTCCAAGAAGTCCTGCCTGTTGGGCGAAAAGTAAAAGGTGATTCATTGGTATTTAATTACCTTTCTCTACAAGTGGTTTGTTTTGGCAGCTGGTTTTTTGTGACTTTTTCTCTCTCTCTCTCTCATTCTCTCCCCTTACACCCCTTTTTTTTCTCTTTTGTTTTTATTTTGTTTTGTTTTAACTGTGAGTGTCACGGCCTTTTCACAGGCTTAGTCTTGTGTTAGAAGCAATTATCAGTTCAGAGCAGCAGAGAAGCCCATGGGGGTCAGAGTCCCAGCGCCTCGGCGTGTTTTCTTGCCTTGAGTCGCAGGTCGGCGATGCTGGAGTTCTTGCTATTGCTCTTGGCAGCCGCTACCACGGCGGCCGCCGCAGAGGCCGAGTCTGCCAGCGACGCGATCGGTAATCCAAAGGGCGGGGGCGGGAACATCAGATAGGGAGCGTGGGCCGCGAGGTGTGGGTGCAGATGAGGATGGGAGTGTGTTCCGACCCCCTCCAACTGTAACTGAGCTTGGACCTGCGGGGCGAGCAAAAACAAACACGGAGTTAGTCGGCGGCCGTGGGGTCAGCTCGAGGAGCGGCAGGGATCCGCTTTCAGGCTCGGACACCACTCCAAAGCTATTCAGTGCGAAAACACTCACTCACTCACTCACTCAACTCAGTGCATTCTTTTTCATCTGATCTTGAGCTGAATTATGCAATGCGTTCAGACAGCTTAATAGTCAAAGAACTTCCATCAGCTGCAAATCTCAGCATATTAGTTTGATCCGCACTGAATCTTTGCATACAACCTTTAAAAGCTGCAACATCATGTAATCTTAATTATATATTCAATGGCATAAATAAACAATTTCGCACCCAAAATATTCATTCTCATATATATAAATATTTATTCGCATAGTTCCTAGGGGGGGGGAAGATGTAAGCAGGCAGCATAAAATATCAGGTTGCAGATTCTCAGCAATTATTTCAGTAAGATGAGGTGAAAATTAGACATCCGCCGACTTAAAAAGTGACTTATTTTTTATTTTCTTTTTTAGTATTCTTCTCATGTATCTTTCTCTGCACAGGGATCATAAATATTTCAAAGCTTTACATTTTGCGGTCCAACTAAAATACAACATCTGACAAGCAGCACAAGTTTTTGACACCGGGAAAGAATGTTTTACCAATGTTTCTTTTTTTGTTTTCCACATGAATACGAAGCATAGGGAGATTACTTTGAAAGGAGGATAAATAATGTCAGACCTGGTAGCCTGTTATTTTTGGAAAATAATCAGGTATGAATTCAGCCCGTCTCATCTGAGTTTCTTTGCTACTCACAATTTCTAACCACAGGCCTTCTGACTTTATCCTTGGCACTTGCATTTATTTTAATTAACTCTGTGTGAAAATACTCATAAAAGTTAAAGCAGGCCTTTGCTCCAGTGGCTCCACAAATCAGTCAAATTGGACTGTGCAACCCCACTACAGGGGCAGTCAGAACAACAGGTGGTGGACATTTGTGGTGTTCAGTATGCAGTCCTCACGCCTCGGCCCTGCCAATGCTGCTCAGTGCCAATAACCATCAGTGCGTTATTCCTCTCTTTCATAATCTCTTTTATCTGCCTTCCCCTCGCTGTGCTATTAGCTTAATTATGGCTGCTCTCTCGTCTGGGTGATGCAGACACTTCTTCACCACCAGATGAAATGTCTCTCGGTCCCCCTTATCTCATTCGTCTCTCATCGGGTCTCTGAGGTGAAAGGTTCGCGCCCTTCGCACGACGCATGGAGACTAGTGTCAAATCAGATTGTTTGTCAAAGCCTAAACATTTCTCTGCCACTAAACTACTTTAAGGCCCAGTTGTTAAGGCGTTTATTTAGTCGATGTGAACTGCACATTTGCATTTAGATGTGTGCTGTTATTGAAAAGCATAAAATAGGAAAGAATGAAACCATTACAGGTTCGTTATTCTTACCTGTTGAAATGGCATTCGGAGCGCGCCCATGTTCACGTAAGGAGCTACCCTGCACGCGTCCAAGTGGCTCGCGGTGCCCAAAATAACACCTGAATAGAAAAGAAAAATAAATGAGGAAAGTATTTTTAATGTAGATGATTTCACCGTTTAAATGAAGCTTAAAATGTAATGAATTATAAAATGGCGTGTTGTCAGAGAGGTTTGCACGTGCTCAGGTCATCTAAGAGCTGTTGGCTCACGAGCACACAGGTAGGCTACCCCGACTTCAATTAAAAATTGCATAAAATAATAAAATATAATTTTTTACTCCGAAACATTTAATAATTAGGTTATTAAATTATTTTTAAGCATTTTACCTTTGTGCATTTGATTTTCCTGTTTTCGGCATTTCGCTCTTCTGTTCTGAAACCATACCTAAAAAAGAAATAAAACACGTGTTCACCACCATTCGTGACTTTTATTCTACATTAAATTACACACACAAAAAGTGCAAATTTGCTATAGGCTACTCAGTTTACCTCCGATAACATTAAACACTTGAATTAAAAAAGCGAGTTGTGTTATTCATTGTTCCACAACTCTTCTTCATAGTTAATATTGCAGTTTTTATCTTCTACACGAATGAATTCTTCATGTATTCTTGAGCTGGTCTGTTTCATAGGCCTACATTTTAGTTTTAAATGATGATGTAGGCCTACAAGCCTTTGTCAAAGCACCATTTTGGCTAACCGACAATTTTACATCGATGAAAAAGGCTATTTTTTTTATATAAAATCCCTATTTCCTATTAATTTGCATGAAAGGGTGGTAAATAATAATTTTGGACCATGTGAATAAATGCCACTGTATGTTCTCCATCATTACGCGCTCAGTTAAATCAGGCAGGCTTTTAACGCTGCTCATTAAAATTTAAAAGCAAATGATCTGCCAACCTGTCCTTTAAAAGACACTCCGGTATCCCGTTATGACAATTTATTATTATTACTATTATTATTATTATTATTATTATTATTATTAGTCACTGTGTGACTTACAGCGCGCCGCAATGAATGCATCATATTTCAATCTTTGATCGATTGCAATTATCCAGCACTACGCTATAGGGAAAGTGAGCTACACTGGTTTCGACAGTTATTTCTTCATTAAGGACCACTCAATGATGCGGTTCACAAATACCCTAATCTGATTTCCGTTTGATTTTTATTAGAGACAGTGAATAATGACATTTAATTTAGCCCTGCACCAAAAACCGAAAGATATTAGTCGTAATTGAATTACTGCCTTCTCCTCACTGAGGTCTCATAACTTTCAATTAGATTCCTGACAGCTGGTCGGCGTGGGGCTTCTGTACACATAGTAGCAGGTTCATATCAACTGGGCTACCTCACGTCCAGAGCGTTTAACTTGAAAATTTCAAATGTGATACGAGTCATAAAATGTGGTTGTGATGCCTCATAGACGCAGTATGAATTTTTGCTTGCATCAAATCCCAGCTCTGACCTATTCTTTGCTCTCCTCCTTTTAATCCAATTTCGCCTCCGCTTCTGAAACATTAAAAAATGTCGTGCTTGCAAGCTGTCACACTGGCAAACAATGTTACTTATTTTCCCATTACATTTTGTAACACGGGGTATGTCACTGTAGGAGTTAAGATCGAATTGAATTATTCCTAATACATTTTTATAGGAACAGTATATCAAGCCAATGGCAGATATTACAAAGATAAGGTTGGAGAAAATGAGGTGAGTGACATAAGAAGGTATCCCCTGCAGCAGCGGTTCAATCTCTTCATTAATTTTAATGATGTGGTTAGATCTTTCTGCAGCACATAAGCAAGTTTTCCTTTGAATAAAGCTGCTGCTGCAGGAACTAAAAGGCTATTTCACATCCACACCTACCACTGAAACTGAACAGAAATGCTTTGTGTGTCAGTGAACATAACAACAACTGTCTCCAAATGTTAAACATCTCAGGCGCATGGTGTGATATACAAATTTAATCTAGCCTACTTAAGCAAGTGTGAAGGCCTAGCGACCACACTATTTGTATTATTTATTTTATTATTTCTCACTGCCAGTTCACTCCTCTATAACAAAATGCGTCTTCCTAAGAAGTGTTGAACAGTACTTTGTAAATACATTGCTTTATAAACTAATAATAAAAACCCTATAGTTTTACAGGCATTGAGTTATCAGAGTCATAAACTCCTCTGGGCATATGAACATAAACACCACAAAAGCGATATTATAAGAGACTTAGTATTTCTACTACTTCCTTTATTTATATATATATATTAATATATATAAAAGCAATAAACAGATTATGAATAACCTCCGTGGACATTATTTGTCTCCATTATACCACGCTGGTCGAGCTATTTTCACACATTTAGGCCTACTTCAAACCATTTCAAGACCATGTACGTAAAACGAGGAAAAATGAGTGACACACAACCCGCAATTGACATCCAGGTTATTTGCATTTCCAAAAGTTGCATTCGTTTAAAAATTAATCTACACGCTAATGTTTTAAATTTATTAATATTTTAATAGTAATATGAAATATTTGTTTTATCTGTTCTAAAATAGTTTTTAAATTACTATTTTAAAAAAATAGAATGGATAAAAACAGAATAGTGTAGTGAATGGAAGCTTACCTGCACGCGGGCCTCGGACAGCCCCAGCCTCTGACTCAACTCCTCCCGCATGAAGGCGTCCGGGTAATGCGTCTCATCAAATAAGCGCTCCAGTTCATTCAGCTGCTCTAAGGTAAAATTTGTCCTGCTCCGTCTCTGCTTCAGTTTACTCTGTGCGTCCTCGTCCTCTGATTTCACATCCTCCTTCTTGTCTTTGCACTCGTAAATTCCTGTTAAAATACAACATGAACACATCAACAAAGTATTTATTTCAAAGCGGTTTTTTTATTGCAGATGGCGAGAATTCTAATCAGAATCGGCAAACTAAATACCCTAAATCTAATTATTATAACGTGTCTACACTTTAGCTTAAAAATTAAAACAATTTTGTTGCATAAAATAACTGCTGCTTTGAAACAACATTGTGAAATTCGCTTTAACAAATAAAACTGACTTTCAAATAAATGTTCTCGATATATTTATATGCATACAGGTTCTTATTTTTAAGCGACATAGATAAATAGATTAGATTATATTAGTCTTTAACATATTAGAAGACATTTACAAAGCCAATGAAGCTTTGCATTTTCTAAAAAAAATAATGGAGCTGGATCCTCATTCCAGAGCAGTATTAGAATGAAAATGTTTTATTTGCAAGTTTTGGAAATCAAAACTTGCAAAACTTTATCTTACTGCAATCATTTGTTTTCCCTATGAATTCTTTGAAATGTCTTTGTTTTTAATGTATTAATGGCATTTAAATGTATCCATTATTATTATTGTTACAGTTATTACTATTATTGAGGTCTTGTATTCCAAAACAAGCTGTCAAAGGCCTGCCAACATCTAAAGCAAACCCGTTTTAAATTAAATATCTCTTTCAACATATTACCACCCACATGGTTCTGTGTTAAATGATATTATTTTTTGCTCTTTATTTACATGTGTTTTGTACTTAGGCTAAAGAGTAAATAAGTGTCATTTCCTTGCAATTAACGCTAAGGACTAAATTGATAGATCTTTCTTTGAAATTTGACAAGACATGGGCCTATTGTTTGGACTATAATTCCTCAAATGTGAGGATAGACGGCTATTTTTTTTTACAAATGCATTGTGATTCTCTAACTTAAAATTGCCTCTCGTGTCTGTCTGTTCTTTTACAAAACAAAACGGCTCTCTTCACGGCGCACACATCAACGAATCATTGCATCAGCTGAACACAGCTTGAATTTCTCCACTCGCATGCTATAGTTAGCCTCTTAACACAATCGAAATCTTACTTCAAGATCACGAGAATGACCTTAATATGCAATAATTCAGATTTGATCGATATTACAACAACGCGTAACGCATTCGCGCAAAAACCGAGTTGTAAACGCGCCTGCAGCGAAACGCATGAATAAGTGTAACTCACCGTCAGTAGCCCGTGTCACGTTAAACTCCTTCAATTTCTCCTTTTCCAGCTCTACGTGCTCCTTGTAAAGGTGTACCGGACAATGGTTGTTGTTGGTTTCTGTAATCTCCTGAAGGCTGGTCTCCGAGTTTCCCAGCTCTCTGGCTCGGGCTAAACCACTCTCCAAAACTTCCCTGTACGTGATGCTCTCTTTGCTGCTCTCCTTGCTTTTCTGATCGAAGGATTTCGACACGAACGCCGTGAGTTCTTCCATGGCTGATTACGGAAATCCACTTTAAAATGAATCTAACGCGAATCTTTGTGTCTGCTCAACAGTGATTTCGGCGATATGTTTGCGTGTAGAAGGTTTAGATCACTCCTGCTGTTATGTCTGTGTTTTTCAGATCACACTATTTATACACGGCCACCTCAGCCCGGCCCCCATCGCCATCATGTCTGGAGTCATTACAGGCGCTTCTGAATTCAACTTTCAGCGGCTTTTCCTCAAATCAATTCTGCACTGGATGGAGTCCCCTTAATTTAATTATAATTAATTAGGATTCCTACAGTGCAGTGTGGTCAATTGGAAACGGGAACCGTGTTTAATTAATTCTGTGATAATTTCACTGACGCAATTAGAGGATATGAATATTGCAGCATGACATTATCAGTTCATTTTGGGATATTGATGTTAACATGGACGGAGGCTATCGAGAATTCGCTGATCGAAGAAAGAGAAACAATTCCAGTCCAGTTTGTGGATAACTTATTTTCCTTATTTTCAAGTGTTTAATTTAGTCCATCGTGAACAAGGAGGCTAAATCAAGTAAAGTAATTTATTACATGTATTTATATTTTTATATTCTTTAATATATATGGGCTATAGAATATTTAGATTGCATACATTTAATATAGGCTAATTTATCATCATATTTTAAGATATTAATGGTATCTTGATAAGCCGCTTTCATATACAGTTGATATTCCAGTTGGTCCCATATAGGCTATGCTTTTTATTTTATTAGAAAAAGTCATTTTTTTTCAACAGTATAAAAACGTTGTCGTCCAAATACTTTATTTAACAACCATGAGCAAAGATGGGAACATTTAGTGTGATTAGCATAAAGTGTCAATGCAGGCGCCTTTGCAATAATTGTTTCAGTTTAGGTTTATAGTCTAATTGCACGACGCTAGTCATGTTACTGTACCACACTTATCATAATAACATATTGTATGTAAAAAAAAAAAATATGCAAGGCGTTTTTTATACATATAGTCTTTAATCAATAAAGTGGTGTAGGCTCTCAAAATGTTTAAGGATTTAAATATATATATTTTTTAACATACGAGTATTTTTTAATTCTAAAAATGTAAGATAAAAACGATAAATCCATCAGACATAATCATGAGCATTTATTTCTAGTGTGGTTATTTTAAAAATGCATAAGACGCTCGAATATGGTACTATGATATTATCGCATGCGCGGATCAGGGCGAGAATAAAAAGGGCAGAATCAAAAGGATGTGATGATCCCCAGTGAATTTTGAGCACCGTGGTGTGAAATCGCTCGTGTAAACCTCACAGATGACGTGTTTGATAGCGATTTATTTACTAAATCCGTCCTCATTTAAAACTGCAGTCCCATATTTGAATATTTTTCTAACATATGATCTTTTGATTCATGTTGCCTGATTTTCGTTTCAATTCAAAGAAATCACTTTTTTTTTCCAAAACGAGAATTGTTATTATTTTTTCTTTATGCAAAAAAATAAAATAAATAAATAACAGTAATGCATATTCTCATTCAAACTATAATCACTCTTTTATTTATGAACTTGGGAATGTTGGCTAGTGATGTTGGATAGAAACTCATACAGGGTCACGTCAAGGTAAGGATAAAGTGTGTCAGGTGCACCTTTGATTCCGGGAGATTCCAAGAGTAAGCTTATGAAGTTGGATTACTCCTTTCTCAGTTGTTTTTATTATAGCTTAGAGCAGACGGGTAGGCCTTAATATTTTCAGCGTTTCTGCTGATACCTTCTAGCAGGCCTTTAAAAAAAAAAAAAACTATGTAGCTCACTTTAACGGATTGTAGAACTTCAAAGTGGCTTGTGCAGATGTTTTGAAATTAGTCCGTATATATGGTTCACAATCAACAACAGCCTCCAGGGGATCGATACCGCCTGTATAGGCTATACATATGGGTAAATCGACAACTCGGGATGTTCTCACTATGTGTGACTGAAGTTTAGCAGCAGACAATCCTTAAAGGCGCAGGAATTATATTTCCTCTCTCTCTCTCTCTCTCTCTCTCTCTCTCTCTCTCTCTCTCTCTCAGATGTGGACTATTCGTTCGGAAAACGTAGGCGACCTTGTGGATTTGGTGCCGCATGTGTTTGAATGAAGTTTATTGGCCAAGTAAGAATGCATTTACTAGCATTAAACACAGCATAATATACAAATCGATATAAATAGCTCCGGAATAAACAACTAAACATAAAATCGCAGCGCAGAGCTAACGAATAAATCCAGTCACTCATTATTTTGTCACGTCCGCATATCCTCGTTTTAAATTTCGGCGTAGTTAAACGATGGGTTTCTTATTTCTTAATAAACAGCATATTTCAATTTCGTATTTTGTTCACATATTTTCTGTTATGACTTTAAGGGGTGAGCAGACACAATTAAATCACAATTAAGCTCTAAAAGGTTTCACTGGAAGTGACCGAATTAAGGTCGGACAGGTTGATGGATTACAGTCTGTATCTGGGTTGTAAAGAAATAAATAAATCGTCAAGTGAAATGTCGATAACAATTTTACATCTGAAGCCACGGGCGATTTGCGTGAAAATTTATGTCATCATTGTCTTTGTCGAAGAAAAGAAACAAATAGCAAACTCAAGATATATGGATCAACTCATGAAGATAATACTTTTTTTTTTTTTTGTCAGTTTGCATCCTACAACAGTTCCTATATTTTTATTTTGTCAGATTCAGTTAATGCCCAAAGCAGGCAGGTGGCTATACTGCCACTTTAAGAAATAATTGCTCTGAATTATTTGCATCCCCTTAATCAGACTGCAGAGACAGCAGGCAGGATCCTGCTTCCAGTTATGCAAAACGTAAATATAATTATTCCTTATTTCTTGTAATTGTGTGATGTTAAAGTTCATCCTCCTCTCCAACCTTTGATTAGCTTTTGGCACATTATTAGCAAATAAACAGCTTTATTAAGTTTGATGCCATTTGAGAGAGGCCTGGACCATGTGGCCCCTTAAAAAGTAAAGCAAAGAGCTGTGATGTAAAATTTGTGTCTATATTGGCAACGAGCCATTTAATCATTCATCCAGTGAATCAGTCCCCGCTTTCAGCTGAGCTGTATGTGTGTCGTGATTCTTCAAGCAGCACTCATTCTTACAAGGGTTAGGCAGCTTGTTAATAAAGTGGAGGGGAAAGGAGACCCAAGACCTTTCTGCGGGAAGTCCAGGCTTACTCTGACAAATGCCATAACAGCGTTTGAACTTGCTCATTCACTCAGATTAATCCCTTATGTTCACGAAGCCAATGCATTCTAAATTCATATTTAAAATGGTGGCTGTTTGGTGTTGTTTTGAGCCGTGCTGATTACTTCAGGGTTTGAACCCCCAATTAAGTGCAATGGCCGACCCCCAGTGGCAGACAGTTTTGAGTGTTATGCACAGGCATGTAGGGAAGATAATGAGGCGTAGTTAACCCTAACAGGCTTCCTCCTGTCTCTTGCTATAGTTTGCATTTAACCTCAGAAAAAAAAGATATACAAGATTTAAAAAAAAAAAAGTGCATTTATATATGTTAATTCTCTTACACGCATAATCATTTTTCTCTCTGTACTCTTTTTGTATTTAAAATAAATATATCCTATACAAATGAGCACTATTAGACCTCATATCTCTGACATGTAGGTCCTGGATTTAATTTCTCTGCAATTATTTCAGTGTAGTACATTTTTTTCCTGTGTGTTTGAAACCGCTGAAGCGAAACGTGTACAAAAATTGATTATCAACAAAATTATGGCTTAAAGCCAAAGGTCCTGAGTGTTGAAACCCTGAAGCATGAGACCACATTTTTCTCTTCCTTTTCCCTCTGCTGCTTTCTTCCCATAGGCTGATGGTATTAAATTGACTTTATCCTTGAAACATAATAATCCTCAGAGTACTCTGACAAACCTACCGCCCCGAGCCCTCCACCTCTCCAATCCCACCCCAAACAAGCTCTTCCTGGCTTTTTATTCTGGATACTGCTGATTGTAGTAGCCAGGTTGAGGTGTACGTTTTTATCGTGGTGTGCTGATAACAGAGCCAAACAATTGGCTGCATTGTTGGTCAGAGACAATGTCTTATATTTGATTCTAACATCACCCCTGAAGCTTGTGGGGAGACTGAGCAGAGCTGAAACACGTGAGAATTTCTGGAGATTTCAGTCCAGATCAGGGAGCAGCATTTTGTACTAGCCATTTAGCACTTGCAAGCAAAGTTACAGTCTACTTGAGAGACTGAAGACTATATGGGAAGCTGGCTGGGACATGGAGCAATGCCCTTAAAGGGATAGTTCACCAAAAAGTGAAAATTCTGTCATTAATTACTCACCCTCATGTCGTTCCAAACCCGCGAGACTTTCGTTCATTTTCGGAACACAAATGAAGATCTTTTTGTTGAAATATGAGAGCTCTCTGACCCCTTCGTAGACAGCTACTCAACTACCATTTTGACACATCAAAAAGTTCATAAAGAGATCGTAAAACTAATCTGTATGAATTGAGCGAATTTTCTGAATAGACACGATCGCTTTACATGATTTGTGCGCCAATTGCTTTATACGCCAATTTAATTTAGGCTTTTATTCACATATAAATATTCATCAACTCGCACATCAGTTATGATAAACGGAAGCTCAAGCATGTTTGCTTGACGTGTGAGAACCAATGAGGTTCATTCTCGAGTGTTACGCAGCACGTTTGAGCTTCCGCAAGAGGTTTGTTCTTGCCTGTCAAGCAGGTTTGGTTGAGCTTCTGTTTATGTTTGCTGATCAATGTTTATATGTGAATAAAAGCCTAAAGTAAATCTGTTCATTAAAGCGATCGAGTCTCTTCAGAAAATTCATATGGAATAGATACAATTTCTTTATGAACTTTTTGAAGTGTCATAGTGGTAGTTGTGTAGCTGTCTATGGATGAGTCAGATACCTCTCAGATTTCATCAAAAAGATCTTCATTTGTGTTCCGAAGATGAACTAAAGTCTTTGGAATGACATGAGGGTGAGAAATTAATGACAAAATTTTAATTTTTCATTGGACTAACCATTGAAATTCTTAAGAAAAGAATAAATGGCTGTTTACAATATTTTAATAATGTTATACTGATAAAATACCATGTCAGTCTTGCATGTAATGCGAGTATGAACCGTTATCTCTGATGATACTGATATTCTGAATGATACAAGCACCAGCCTCGCTCTTAAGTTAGTCACTTTTTCATACAATATTTAACAGTGAAAACAGTGATTGACAATGCATGAATTTAGAAGCTTGCAGAAAAAGGTCTATTTGCATTTTAATAATTTGTAAAGAAGAAATTAGTTAGCATTGAATGTAAAAATCTACTCTGCAGTCAGTATATCTGACCCACCGCACCACCAAGGAGATCTTTAAGTGACTGTAATGAGTTCTGTATATTAAACCGCGATCTACATGGCAACGGCCATGTTGTATCTGTCGGAGGTCAAGCGAGCATGTAGCTTGCCAGCCGAGATGTGACAGGGGAATTTGAGTAAGAGGATCTTTCCTGATCATATCAGAGTTAATAGCTTGAGACCCATGGGAAATAAAATGCCTCAGCACAATAAGCTCAAATCAATACTATGAAAAAAAATTTATGAAAGATGCACAATGTGGCATTTCATCCTACCATTCACAGATAAGCACCATGCTGACTGTCATCTGAGAAAGCTCAGCTGTTTGTGGAGGTCTGAAGATGTTGGTATGATCATTCTGATTAGGGATGAAAGCAGTCTCTGCTGTTGGTGTGTAATCAGAAAAAATATCCTGGTAAAAAAAATCCTTACCAATCAAGTTCTACTGGTAAATATCATGGTTATAATGGCTAGACTAGCACCCAACCATTACTTACCTGAAAACCAGCTGGGCCAAACTCTTTACTTGATTTCTATGCTCTAATGCAAAATAATAAGATGTTAAAACCAGGGTTGTGGACTTGAGGTCCACAGTTTGTCGGAGAAATCTCTTATTTACTCTTATTTACATATTTTGTGTTCCACAGAAAGTCATACAGAATTGAAACAACATGAGATAGTGAGTGATTAAAGAGTTAGTTTACCCAGTAAAAATGACCAGTTTGATGCTTCAAAAAGTTTATAAAGAGATAGTAAAAAAAACAAAACAAAAAAAAACTAATCCATATGAATTGAGCAGTTTAGTCCAAATTTTCTGAACATAAAAAATCACTTTATTTGATAACGTTTTTTAATTTAGGATTTTATTCACATTTTATTTTTATTCACAAACGTTCATCAACTCATTCATCAGTTATGATAAACGGAAGTTCTAGCATGTTTACTTGATGAACCAATGAGGTTTATTTTCATGTGTTATGCAGCACACTTGAGCTTCCGCAAGAATCAATGAGGTTGTCAAGCAGGTTTGGTTGAGTTTCTGTTTATGTTCTCTGATCAATGTTTATATGTGAATAAAAGCTTATATTCAATCTACTCTTTACACACTAAACCAATCAATTCATATGAATTAGTTTTGCGATCTCTTTAGGATCTTTGTAAAGTGTCAATTTTGTGTAGCTGTCAATGGAGAATATAAAACTGACTCAGATTTTAGTAAAAATATCTTCATTTATGTTCCAAAGATGAATGAAAGTCTTAAGGGTTTGGAACGACATGAGTAAATGATGAGAGAATTTCCATTTTTGGGTGAACTATCATTTTAAAGTGAAGTGGAAATTCACCATGACTATTGTTCACCATGTCTAAGTTGTAGGTCAAATGCATGTTAAAAGTCCGCATGTTTCATTTTTTACCAATTTGTTTTTTTTGAGCTTGTAATTAAAATGTCATAATTCGATCTTCCAGTGAAATAACAGACTTCTCTTTGGTGACGTGTGCCGGACAACCATTTAGTCCACTTTAACCCCCCCTTTTTTATCTACCTCAATACAATCAACAACTGATGGATAGAACTTCACCCTACATTTTATTATTTTCCATAATCCATTTCACTCAAATCACAATACGGAAGTAAAATTGCTTTGCTACTTCCATCGCAACTTTGTTGTTAATGTGAATACTATATAGTGTTACTGATAAAGTTAAGTATTTTTATATGGGGGGGGGGTAGTTTTAATTGTGTAATAATATTGGTTTAGTCAAGAGTTTAGTTTAATGGTGTCCCTGGTTCAAGACATGTTGTCATCCTATACTCTGAAATATAAAAGTGCTCCTGGAGATTCTGTGCTCAACCTATGTGTACTATTTTAAATGAAACATGGCTCTAAAAATCAAGACATACTCCCAAGATACATATTCCCTCTGCAAACAGTCTTAATTAGGCTGTTCTGTGTGGAGTCTATCAACTCTTCTCAGAGCTACTTCTGGCAGACAAAGAAAATCACACATTTGTTCTTGTTTATGAGGTCATTCCGCCTGCAGTCTAGTTTAGAAGCTCGGCTCATTGCATGTGTTGAGCAAATAATCTATGAGGGGAGCGAGGGGTTCTTGTATCTTGTGGTCAAAGACGAAGACCTAGCAGGCTCGCAGTTGCTGATAGCACACATTAATTTGCTTAATGCGGACATGTATCATTTTCATCTCGCTCAACCATCCCCCTGAAAGTAGACCGACAGGATTTCGTTTACAGTAAATGAGCGGTTAAATGTATGCCATCCGCATCATTTTTTCAGTCTCCGGGTCTCTAGTGTCATTCGGACATAGACGACTCATTTAGCATGAATACAGACAAGCTTTTATGCCGCATCCTGCACTTGATCAATCATGCAATTAAAAGCCGTTTCAAAACAGCAGCATTTTTAATTTCATCCGGCTTTAGCTAAAGACATGGACTGCGTCCATTTGTTGGGGGTGATTTATGCACTCATCTTAAGAAGGAGAAGTCACTGATCTGCAGGCTCATTAAGATTAATTAGTGACGGGCTGCAGAGTGGCGTGGCTGATGAAGAGGCGCTGGAAATGGCCAGCACTGCCAAGGTGAGGTGAGCAGCTCTTCGGGCTTCTCGCTCTCTTTTCGCTTTCTCTTTTTGCTTGCAGCCTGAGGGTTGTGATGGAAGGGGGGAGGGACTGAGTAAGGAAAGGGAGAAGGGAGGCACACCATCTGTAGACAAGTCCCTTAGCAGAGTTACCAGTCACCCCCATCTGTCACGCTGTGTCCCCCCCCCCCCAACCACCCCAGCCCGTCCCGTCCCCCTGGGCCAAGCTATTCAACCACTAACAGAACCGGCACTGGACAAAGATCAGGAGCTTTCCAGCTCACAAACGTTGACCCTTTAGTAAAACAGACCTAACTGAAACATTGGCAGAGAGACAGGTAGAACAGACATGAAAGAAATGCAAGGAATAGGTCGCCCAAAAATGAAAATCCAGTCATTATTTGTATATTCTCATGTCAGTCCAAAGTCCAAACCCATATGTTGTTATTTTTATGAAGGAACACAAAAGGAGAAATTTTGAGGGATCTTTATGCAGCTTTATTTCATACATCAGTTCATAGTGACCATGTCTGTCAAGCACAAAAAAAAAAACACCATTTAAAAGTCCATGTAATTTGTGCACTGCATTGCAAGTCCTCTGAATTCATTTTATATCTTTAAAGTCACCATTCATTGTTGATATTTTCTCCCACTGAGTATATAAAACATCATTGTTGACAACAGTTTGAATATGCAGAAGCAACTGTTTATTATCATTATTATTTATTTATTTATTTATTTTTCCTTTTCGGAATTTAACAATGTTCTCACTTTGTTGTATTGTTATTGTCTGGGTGTAATGGTGCATGTATTCATCCCGAACCGTACGGTACGGACATCGCGGTTGGGCTTATGCGGTTAGACGATGAATACAGTCAGTCACAGGCGAGCCACACTCCAATCCAGAAGGGGGCGAGCACAGTAATGCAACACTGTTTGCTAACTGCCACTACAGGAAAAGTCCTCTAGATGTATGAACACGTCGAATGCGTCTTTCTATGCTGACGGACAAAGAAGAATACTTTGAAAGGCTCATGCTCTCAACTGTGCGTGAAATGGAGTGGAATGTGGAAAATTAAGTATTGGAGGGTTGGGCTTAAACCTCAAATGTTTAAATATAGTTTAAGTGGAGAAAATTGTTACACTCCTAATGCACAAGATTTATTTTTCATTATTATGATTAATTTGTAAAAAAATATGACCTACTCTATGCAAGAGTACATTCTGTTTACTACTCAGTGCTTAATACACTAAAGGAGGCTGTACTGTACCAACTATTTCATGTGGGACTAAATGCCGCTAGGTGGAATAATCTTTTTAATTGTCTGTTCAAAATAAATGAAAAGAAACCTAGTATTGTGGATTTTTAATAATAATTGCAGGATTGCTTTTTCCAGTATTAACTAGTTGCTTATTAGCATGCATATATTAAGATATTAGCCGTTTATTAGTACTTATAAAGCATATATTAATGCCTTATTCTGCTTCACCATATTCCACATCCCTTAATCCTACCCAATACCCAAAATTAACAATCATAATAAGCAGCATTAGGGGCTTATTGAGGCAGAAGTTAATAGTTAATAGTAAGAATTGGACCCTAAAACTAAAGTGTGACCATGTTTCCTTTTGTACCGAAATCGTACTGAACCGTGTCTGTGAACCGTGACTTCTGTCACACCCCTACTATATATATATATATATATATATATATATATATATATATATATATATATATTTATATATCCTGAACTACAGAAACAGGTTAGCCCTGTATATTTATGAATTAAATTCTATATTTTTGTCTTTTGTCTTACCAGTACCTTAGGACCCAGTTTTTGAAAGGCCAAATGACTGCCTCTCATCTCATTTTGTTCCAGCAGCCCAGCCACCCCCTGTTAGAGACCAATGAATTTTGAGTCTTCACTTTACTTCTCCACACCACAGAGATGTGAACTGGACAACCTTGTTAGGTGACAGAGGATACTGCTGCCCTTCAATCAGACCACCTGTCAGTGTTCATGCTGCTGTTTTCCTGAGGCTGTGTACATTCAAGCTGCCATATAAGGTGATTCATTTTACATGTGCTCATAACAAAAGCTGACATCTGTGGTAAGAGGGGGGAAATAAGCTAAGGTCTGTGGTCATAATCGCAGAGTGACCGCTAATAATGTGCCTGAAACTTCAGCTTAAGAGTTGCTTGAGTATGTGAGAGGGCAACGGACTGCGAGTGAAGTGATCACAAATGCAACAAAAAATACAAAATTGCGCTAATATTTTTAAAAATATATTCTTGTTTGAGTGCACAGCAGTTTTTTATTCACACAACAGTGACCACAGCTCAGGCTATGATGGACATTTGTTTCTTAAGAACTGATTCTTTGTTATGAGTCAGTCAGAATGATTCAAGAAACACTCTTAAATAGTAGTTCTCAGCCTTTTTGGTTTGAAGGCACTTCATTGTCCAACAAAACTTTTTAAGCCCCCCCCCCCATATATAAGGTAAGATACTTCCACTAGTATTTCTGATATAATTATGACACTGCTGCTTGTTTTGTCTTTTTTTTAAACATAACAGAAAATGTATTTCTTAATTTTGAATCATTCTGGAAATTTTCTGATGCCCACTAGTGGGTCCAGGCCGCCTGTTTGAGAACCATTTTAGAACCATTAACCTGGATACTGTGTATAGATTTGTGAAACTGGAAAAAAAGTAATTTGCCTCCTGAATCCTCTCTGTGGACTAAACCACTGGATACAGTTTGGACACATGATCACGAATGCTATTATTTAATATTAGAAACATTAATGATTGCATGCATGGCGTAAGATGGCAAGCAATGCTGAGGAAAAGGAAAAAAAAAAAACTAAGCAAATGGCCCAATGCCTTTCAGCCATGCTCCTTTCAAAAGTTGTTTTCCTGAAAATTAGGCAATTGACTAATGGTGTAAAATGCTGTTAATTAGCTGTACAGAAGCCCAAACAGGCTTTTTTGCCTGTAACTAATAAGAAATCAATTAGCTAATGAATTGGTCATTAAGTGAAAAGCTATCTTAGCCAGGGTATTTTTTAATGATTTTGCCTATGATCCTGTCTAATTGCCGTTGTCATACAGAGCTCTCAGCTTTCAGCATGGCTAATGAAGCTTCATTAGATCATAACTGGCACTCTTGGAAGATTTAGAGGCAAACCTGCTTCCCAATTATTTTTAATTGCCAGACATTCACACAAACAAGCGCTGCACCTTGCAGAACAGGAGAGGAGATCTGGCAATGCCGGTGTCTCCTTCATTACTTCATTTGAAGCGATTAGAGCCATGTGCAGGGTCGCCGTTACACTGTTGTTTTTTTCCCCCTAATCTAAAGAGCCTCATCATTTCAAACCTGTGGGTTATTGTGCTCTCCGTCACTTTGATTTGCACCCAGCAAAAAGCTGTTTCTTCCTGCTCCACAGCTGGGGCTGTGTCACTCACAAAAATGCTCACACACACACACACACACACTGTCTATATTTATTTCACTTATACATGTGTCATCTTGCAACAACAGGAGACAGTGGATTCCAGGCAGCCATGTGTAATTTAGAGAAGACAATGGTTTGTTTTTATTTATCAATAGCTTGACCAAGTTGTCAGGTCCTTCTTTTCATAATCAATGTCTTTTTTAGGGTTAACAGAGAGCCTGCTCTTGACATGTTTTCAGTTTGACCATAACCCTGAATAATATGAATAAAAAAACAAACAAACAAAAAAAACATGTTACACACACACTCTCATATGCTCGTTCAAACCTTTGAGGGCCGATAATTTTTTTTTACATTCACCAAAGCTGCATTTATTTGATCAAAAATACAGTAAAAACATATAAATGTATTATAAACATAATATTGTCAAGTATTATTACAATTTAAAATAACTGATTTCTAATTTAATACATTTTAAAATGTAATTTATTCCTGTGATGGCAATGCTCAATTTTCAGCAGCCATTACTCCAGTCTTCAGTGTCACATGATCTATAAGAACCATACTGATTTGCTGCTAAAGAATCCATTCTTATTATTATCAGTGTTTTAAACAGTTGTGCTACTAAATATTTTTATGGATTTAAGGATTTTTTGATTAGAAGGTTCAAAAGAACAGTAATAGAAATCGAAATAGAAATTATTAATTATAAATGTGACAAACTATCAGGTTTGATTATTGAATGCTTCCTTGCTCTACACACAAACACACACACGCCATGTTGCTAGAGTGTGAACCGGTGTTTCCTTCACACTACAACAAACACATGAGCCTTTAAGTCTGATTCATGAACAAATGACTCTTACGAACCGGTTCTTTTTTTAATGAGTCAGTCAAAAAGATTCATGGAAAACCCTCAAGCAATAAAATTTAATGATGTATTATATAAAATGTTTAAAAATTTGAAATTAAATAAAGCAGTGCATGGATTTCAGTCTCCTTTATTTTATAACAGTTGGACTCTTGTGCCTAGATGCTTTTTTTCAGCACTCTTTCCTTTAAAAGTGAGGTGCTGAGTGCTTGCTATTTTGGACCGTAGACCAAACAAGGTCATAATTGTTCCACTCCAGAAGAATTTCACTATCCAGCTCTCTCTGCCCACTACTGAATTAACAAATATATATCGGGTGAACACAAATTTGTCCCCCTCCCAGTAGCCCAGCTAATATGTGTCTAGTGACATGCCAAAAAAGCATGCCTTCAAGGCACATATTTTTGGAAAATAAGGGCAGGGGTGTGTTTTAGCCAGTGTGTTGATTTATAGTGAAGCCAACTGACTTGCCCTCACTCAGAAGAAGGACGAGAGAGAAAGATGGAGCGTTTTCACCGTGTGGCTCATTTTTGATTGGGGATGAATGGAACACCAGATGTCCATCAATATTTAGTAGTAAACATCACAAACGTGCATCACAATGTGGCAGATGAATGAGTGGTGTGGCAAAGTATTGTGGGTAAAAATCTGCCAACACCTTTCTGATATGTTCCAACTTCGCAGGTCTACTCAGAATGATTGACAATGTGTTTTGTAGTTGAAACATAAGGCCATGTATTATTATGCATTTCATTTACAGTATGATTATGGCTTGGGTGAGCTGTAAGCATTCATTTTATCACACAGAATAATCAAATAACTCATAAAATGATCACTGGTAATGAAACGATCTTACTGTGATTAGGACTTCTGGAAGGCTTCATTGGCTTAATCCAAAATGCTCTGACTTGAACAGATGATGCATCCTAATTGACCGGTGCAAACAAATTTTGAAGGAAAGGTCATAAATTAAAAGTCTGTTTCATATTGCATTTTGCTCTATTTCAAACTCGATAAACTGGATTAAATCAAATTACGCCATGCATAATTTAGCTTATGATTCAGGGGTGAGCATATGTTCATTCATCCGATTGAATCATTTGAAATGTACACAGTAGGGCTTTGGAGCAGCCAATATGGCAGCTGAGATGTGTGTGTGTGTGTGTGTGCGCGTGCGTACTTGCGAGAGTGTGTATGTTTGCACAAATATTAAACTCTGAATATGCAACAGGCAATACATGGAACATTTTTATTAAATTTTGCATAGACTTCCAGACCTATAAAAAAAACTTTCCTTACTGCAGAGATGTCTCGCCACGCATTTCTCACCATTGGCAGTGGACCATCAATTTTGCATCTAGTGAATTTCAACCCAAAACAGCAATTCTACATGTTCAGGCTGTACTAAAATACAAAATTATGTTTTACATGCTGTATTTTTTATTTCTTTAAGTTTGGTAACACTTTAAAATAATGTTCAATAGGTTAAAAAGATTATTTAATTCTAATAAAAGTGTCCGTAATTAATCAAGAATGGGTAATTATTAACATTATATGTAAGTAAGTACATCATCTTAGTATGTTTGTCCAGCCTACTGGGGTCTGGACATCTGGGCCCAGCAAGATATAGTCACACATCCACATACACTCTCTCACACACAAGCACTGGCGGCTGGAACACTTTGCCTGGAAGAGGCCAGTCCTCCCTTGCAAGTATTATGTAAATTGAATTTGTTAATTCAGTGCCCCTGTCTCTGGAAAATCTGCCACCAACACCTGCCACTGTTTCAAACGCAAGGACGCAGATTCACAATGACATGGTCTTCATTAAATAAACAAACCAGGTTCCCTATAACAGCATTTGGTGGAAGGCACCATCAATTCTTATATATTTAGATCACAGCAATTGGAAATGACACTGGGGAGCTCTATCAGCCTGTCTCCAGACACATGGGGTGAAGAAGACAGGCTGTGTGACTGTCTGCGCATGCTTTATGCTTCTTGCCGCACATAGCTTAAGTCGATGACTGACGTATTTTTCAGCCACAGTTCCACTATCAAAGAAACTCTTGTGGCCTTCTGATGCATCATCTAAATTTCATAAAGTCTCCGGCGACCAGAGCCTCTCTACAGCAAGACACTACCGGCAGTGCACTGTCTGTTTGCCTTTAACTTCGACACCCGCTCTTTGTGCTTGTCTATCTCCTTTCTCCTCCACTTATATTGCCCTAACAGGATCAAGGCGGATCACTGACGTTCAGCATTCTGTGGAAGGAAGTCAAAAAGGTCCAGCACATCATGGGAGATACGATACTTATCGGTGCAATGTAAAGTTTCTTGCGGCAACCGTGATTAATTATAACACTACACTATTAAATGCGTCACACTTGAGCACTATTTTTCATTTTTGAGTTGTTTGTATTGTTCTTTGGATGCTAAAAAGTTCTTGTTACATTTATAGGTTCTTCAGATCAGCGTATGGGTTCTAACGTTCCATTAACAGAGAGAACATGAAGCCTTTCTGGGTATGTTCCAGCAGCCGTATGGGAGAGCAGAGAGTGTTGTAACGCAAGGTGAGTTGTAACACAGTTTAATCAATTAACTGAGCAGCAGGGTTGGAATCACCATACACATACATGACTGTCACCTTCCTGACGTGACAGTGGAAGTTGTAAAATCATAAATATGAAAAGATTTTATGGACAGAAATAAAATTTTGAGGTTAAAAATTTCATGTGCAGTTTAATTCAATTTGTGATTCTGTTAATGAATGTTAAATGACAAAATTGAGATCATCCAAATCAGCTGGTTTTCTGATTTGATGTATAACATTCATGCAGGCTTTTTTATCTACACTACTGTTCAAAGGTTTGGGTTTAATACAATTATTTTAAAGAAATCAATGCATTAAATTGATGAAAGGTGACAGTAAAGATATTTATATTAAAAAATATTTCTATTTCAAATAAATATTTTTCGTTTAAACTTTTTATATTTATCAAAGAATCCTGAAAAAAAAAAATGTATCGCAGCTTTTACAAAAGTGTTAACCTGCACAACGTTGATAAATAATAAGAAATGTTTCTTGAGCTTCAGCATATTATAACAGTAATGAGTTATGGCTGCTGAAAATTCAACTCTGCCATCACAGGAATAAATTATATTTTAGAATATAATAAAATGGAAAACAGTTATTTAAAATTACCTTATTTTTCAAAATATTACTGTTTTTATCTAATTAATGCAGCCTTGGTTAGCAAAAATATAATAACACAGAAATATCACAATGTCGTAACACTGTTTTCAAATGTACTGTATACGTCTACTAAACCTGCAAAGGTTGCACAAAATAAGACCATATATAGACCACATTTGACACAGTAACAAGCGAGAGTGACTTTATTTGCTGTAATGAATAGATATGGCATAATTGTTTTGTAGAGAAGTACATTTAATAAAATTTGATTTAGTGGGGTTTGTTGAAGCCACAGCACCCTTTGTACTTTACACTATAATTTGCACAGTTTTCTAAATGACTTTAATTAGTATCAGATAATGTGGGAATGTTGTATGTAAAATTTGAGACAAATAAAAACTAAAAGTAAAATTCTAAAAGAAAAGGTGTTGCTACTCTCCCTGGTCTGGTCTCTCTTATTTTAGATGGTTTTCTGAAGAGCCACAGAGCACAATAAGATTCTCCTATGGGATCAGGCGGTGAAACATTCTGTTACAAACTGTTTAGACTGATAAAGAAAATGAGAAACGCTGTAAAGCTGTTGCAGATTCACACATTTGTGAGGTGGCTTAACACCTCCAGCCCAAGCTGTGAAACTATGAGCTGAGGTTTGCTGTATGGTTTATTTATTGGCTTTGGCTGTGTCTTTAAACATGACCCTCTGGAGCGGGAGACAGCCAAGACATCCTTAATGTTTTTACCAAATGGAGCGAAGAAACCTTTGAAACTGCAGGGATATTAACACTCTGTTAACAAGAACTAATGACAGACTACAGTGCTCAGGATCAGGTTATTACAGCTTAGGCCTTTTTGAGGATGCAGAAACACAGCATCACAATCTCTTACTTCAAAAGGCTCCAGTGATTTCTAGAATAATTCACAAACTCCAAAACAGTTTTTGGATTTGTTAAAGGATAAGTTCACTTTAAAATAACAATTACCCCAAGCTTTACTCACCCTCAAGCCATCCTTGCTGTAGATGACTTTACTCTTTCTGATGAACGCAATCGGAGTTGTATTAATAAATATCCTGACGCATTCAAGCTTTATAATGGCAGTGAACAAGAGCAACGTGTATGAAGCTCAAGAAAGTGCATCCATCCATCATAAATGTACTCCACAAGGTTTCGGGGGGTTAATAAAGGCCTTCTGAAGTGAAGCGATGCGTTTGCATGAGAAAAATATCCATATATAACAAGTTATAAAGTAAATATCTAGTAAATATCTAGTCCGCCAGACTGCCTTACGAAAACGCACTTTTTTAGGCGTAGGACAGAGTGTACTCTTTTTGAACTGCGAGAGTTTATGCTTTCCTCTTAAGTTGAATATGGAAGGCGATCTGGCGGAAGCTAAATATTTACTTTATGACTTGTTGATATTTGATATGATATTTTTCTGACGCAAACGCATCGCTTCGCTTCAGAAGGCCTTTATTAACCCCCCGGAGCCTTGTGGAGTACATTTATGATGGATGCATGCACTTTCTTGAGCTTCATACTCGATCCCATTCACTGCCATATAAAGCTTGGATGCGTCAGGATATTTATCAATGTAACTCCGATTGTGTTCATCAGAAAGAAGAAAGTCATAATTATGAAAATTAGTTAATATAAAAAAGTATCTGAACATGATGTATTTATTTCATTAGGAGTCATTTTTTCAAACATGAATGTCTCTGATACATCATTCTTACAAAGACTGTTTTTTAATTTTTTGTACTTACGAAATCCAAACACTTCTTGCAGATGTAGCAAGCTCTCCCATTGACACATACTTAAATGGACAATTATGGAACTAAACACTGGAGTTTTTGGGGTCATCTGCTCATGATAGATCTGAAGGAGTCAAAATGATCTAAACTGCAAAGTTCTCAATGGTCTCATAAACAGCTCAGTCCCAATAAACCATGCTGGCAAGCTCAGTTACACTAATGGAGCGGTACAGTGCGTACAGATGGTTAAATCAATCATGTGTAACTCTCATCTCATAAACATTAGACATAAACATAATAAGAGAGCTGCAGGAGAATCGGCCCTCGCTATAAAATATCTGCCCATACATCACTGTAGTGTGCTGTTTCAAAACAACATATTTTGATCCTTGTTTGTTTAGGCCTGGTTTGTTGGATTCGGCAACAGGGCCTCATTTGAGCATTTTTGCTGCATTTGTTTCTGCATAAACGTACAGGAATGTCAAGACATTTGACAGGTTCAGCAACATTCATTGCAATTAAAGGTCAAATGACATGCAATCGGAACGAGCTGAACCATCAGCCGCTGTTATAATTTTGAATGGGATTTAACAGTTGCAGCACAAGCGGATGCCTCAGCATTTGAGCATTTCCATAAGCGCTCGCGGCTGTCTCGCCATTACTATTTTTAAATGCACTTGGGCTAAATGCCCTGTCACATCATTTGCGTTTTTGCCAAATGCTGCAGCCATTTCCTAAAGGCCATATACTAAAACAAATGCCCATTACCATGAAGTCTGCCTCAATGAGAGAAACTTTGAGTCCTAGACTGAGATCATTGACAGCTTGATGTGAAGGAGGTCAATTGGAATAACAGGTTTGTGCTTTATTACGAATGTAGCGCCTGTGTTTCGCTTTGAAAGCGGGAGTAGAGAACATTGTGTCTGAGAAGTCAGGTAGCAACCATCCGTGCTCAGTAATGAGAAGGATATGCCGAGCCACACATGGCCCAAACCTGTGATTAAGATTAATCTTTTCTGAATATTTTTAACTGGCCGCACAAGCGCGCTAGGCTGACCTGGAGGCAGAGGGGCCAGGATATGTTTTGTATTAAGTTGCAATTAAAGGGTCATTTTGTTGTATCAATATGTCTGGGTATGCAGACATATGGCTGTAACTGAATTAAGGTATTGTTATAATCAGACAGTGGATTGAGCCTTTTAGCTGGACTGTGTAGGAATCTTGTGTTCAGTATGTTGCATCTAACAAAGTAATGCATTTGTATATTTACTGTTCATGTGACATCTTCAGTGTTTGGTCGACATTTATTGCTCACCGGAGTTGTTTATTTATTGAACAGCCGTACTCCCAACGAGTGAGAGAGGATGTCTGCTTATCCAATTATTCATTATAGTTGAATAATTATGATTTTGGGCCATTTGAGATTTTTTTTTTATTGCTTATTTTACAATGAATTGAAGTACATATTGTTTAAAATAAATGTAATTGCTTATACACTGGGTCTGAGACCACAAGTGAAAATGATTGTATTTTACATTTTTCTAATTTAATAAATCTTTTATATAATATAATATAAACTTATATAAGCAAAATCACACAAGTAGCTTTGCGATATCGCTCTATATCTGCTGCCTCGTGACTATGGCCGAATCACAGCCTTGGTGATATACAGCCATATCGTATGGTTACTCGTGTGATAGTGCATATATACAACAGTTCAACAGAAATAAATAACAAACAACAACAGCGTGTCTAAACCCTCGTTTGTTATGAACTACTTCTTTCCGACACGGATTCAAATCTCAAGTTGACAGTTTAACAGATGAGCCCAAGCCTCCATTACTAATTTTCTCTAGAACTAGTGACGAAGGAATGCTTAGTCACTTCATTGAAGGTTATTGTATTATGTAGATTATTATTAGAGAGAGAAAGATCGAATACCACGCCTCAAAACAATGTAGTATAAGCAGAATAAATGACTCCGGCCCATTGAGTTATTGAAAAATAATGCACACCCAAAGTGTGTACTATTTTTCAATAATTTGTGCATTATTTTTCAATAATTCAATGGACCATCAGTGGACGTCAGTTATTCCTTACTTATTTTATATTATTTGATATTTTGGCTATTTTAATTATTGAGTATAGAATCTAGAATATTTCATATTCATTTTTTCATTTGAGCTTATTTCTTGTTTTTTTTCAATATCATAAATCTTTATTTATTTCCATATTTAAATTAGATTTTCTATCCCAATTTTTCAGTGTGAGCTCAGACCTTTCTACTGAATTGTATTGTTGTACAGTGTAAAATAGTGGTTTGGAGCACAAGTGAATGTTTCTATTTTGAATTTCTCAATTATATTTTTTATATATTACATAAAATTATCTGCTATTTTGATTCGAGTGTAGAATCTTAAATATTTATTTTTAATTTGATCTTGTTTTTGTTTTTTGATGATTGCTCAAGAAATCATATTTCTAGATTTAAATCAGTTTTTGAATCTCAAATATGTTGTATATATTTAAGCATATAAGCAATACCAAGTAAACTTTGCTCTCTAGATATTGGCATTGACATACATGTTAACTGTGTAGGTGTTACTTTTCACAGACTTTGGGGACACTTGCTTGATATTCAGCAGTGTTTTTGATATGCCTACATTGGCGCCGTTGTATGCGAACTGAGCCGAGCCGGACGATTACATCACTGTTTTCTCCAGTGCTGATATACATAAATTAACTTTTTTCTTTGGGAAAAAATTATTTGCCAGTTATTACTGTAAATCTGCTTTGCCACTATTTGCATTGTAAAAAGCACTGTATAAGTAAACATGACTTGACTTGACTTGACTTTGGAGTCTCTGAAATTTCACTTCACATAATAATATGGGTTTCCAGCCGCTTAGCCAGTTCAACCAGTGCCCTTATTTAAATCCCCTCATACGCATTTCTCTGTGGGCTGAAGAACTAATTACAGCTGAGTTTAATCTGTTGCAGTGTACGCCCCCTGCAGCCTTGCCGCCTTCATGCCAATTGGCCATGATGCATTGAGATACACATGGAGAGCAGCTGTCATCTCCTGATCTCTCTCAACACAAACACATAAACACACCCGGTTAAATATTCTTTAGCGTAATCTGGCGTGTCAGTCAGTCTCTACCTTTACAAAGGTAACATGCATTAACGTCAGTCAGAGGGAGTCCCAGAAGCAGGCCTCCCCGTAGCCACCTCACTTTTAAAGTTCCAGCCGTGCCACACGTCACAGCCAGTATGAAGATACAAACAAGATGGCAAAGCGCATCAATCCGCCACTGACTCCCTCCACTTTGATCTAATTCCACGCTTTGCTTTCTGCTGCATGAAGCTGTCAGATTAAGGGCTGTTGTGGAGCCCGCCGTGGCTGTTGAGCCTGACAGCCTGTGTGATGGATTACAGACAAAACAAAAGGGTTATCACCTTCACCGCCAACATTTCTATCCTCTTTGAGAGATCGAGGGAAGAGAATACCTCTCTGAGCCTCTTTGTCAGATAGCATGGAGGGGAAAGGCGTGCCGTGCTGAAACTCTTCCTCCCTTCCTATGGTTCTGGTGCTTTAGGTGCTCTTGAAATGGCCCTGCTCCTCTCAACATCCACAGCTGCTCACGACGTATATGCTGAGAGCTATGAGTGGCATTAGACACCTGGATTTCAGCTAACAGACCCTGGGTGTGTATGTGAGAGAGAGAGAGAGAGAGAGCTGTAGCAGGCCTTTAATGAGAAAAGAGTCATAACCTGTGACTCAGCAGTGGCCAGTAGTTCAGTTAATATCCTGTATTGGTGATGAAATGGTCTGGGAGAGAGAGTTTTGCACTGTGTGATACTTGGATTGTGGGGTGGAGAAATAATATCACTAAGAAGTGATGTGTCCATTCAAACATCTTCAAGTGGACTTTTCAATGCTGGGCTTTTGATAATTTAGTTTCAAGATTATTGCAGTTAAATAGTGTTTGTCTGTATAGCTGTGGCTTAAATGTGGCTTAATTTTGGTCACTGTAACGCAGTTGCACATTTGCTTGAAACTGAAAATGTTGTCATCAGTCGTCACAAAAGGAGGTAGTATGAACATGCATCATGATCACGCCATAAACTCATGAAATTAAGTAGCAAATTTGCAAGGATTTGTATTCATCAAAGTATGCTGAAAAAATATTAAGCAGCTGTTTTTAAAATTGATGATAATAATAAGAGAATCAGCATATTTGTATGATTTCTGAAGGATCATGTGACAATTACAAAATAAAGCATTGCCATCACAGGATTAAATTACATTTTAAAATCTATTTTAAAATAGATTTCTATTTCTATTCTATTAAACATCTATTTTAATTTGTAATAATATTTGAAAATATTACTGCATTTTTATTCAAATAAGACTCACCCAGGTTGTTTTTGAAAGAGACATAGGGAAAAATAAAGATTTGGAATAGATATATATTTTGGAAATTGTACCAAAGGACATCATTTTTTTTTTTTTTTTGGCCACTGTTGCTATCTTAAAATAAAGTGCCACAGCCTACAGTAAACCTTGTGACTCTATCATGACTTCACTCCTCCAAACCTGAAACTGTTATTCCATATAGTCTGCTGACAGGATGTTACATAATGCCATGTGTGAAAGGGCTAAGATCGAGCTGAGAATGATTTACAGTAGTTAAGGCAATTCTGGTGGTCTGTCTCACATTTATGAAAGCGTTCATTAGTCTTGAGAGAAGCTTTCTTCTCCTGTCCTCCTTCAGGTGAGACATCTGTTATTTAAAAAGAGCAGCGTTTGAAGAGCAACGAGAGGGGAGGAATTGTTATTCCATATTGTTGAGCCACTGACAGAGAGAGCACAGTGTTTTAAAGTACCATCGCTGAATGATAATGACAGAGGGAGATAATGAAGGCATTTGATGTGACACGTTCACCAGAGAGATTCAACAAAGGCAGTCAACTGCACTGACGAACCATATTACAGGTCAGTTTACCACACACACACATTCACGTTCACTAAAAACAGACAGCCATGTTTATGCAGAAAGCTGCGCTTTCTAGTTATGAGAACCTTAAAATAGTATGTTGGTTTCACAGCTAGTCTCCAGTCAGCAGAAGAATAGTACTTTCTTATATATTTTTTATAATTTGACTGTGAAATGAAATGCTAGCATACTTCACACAATATAAGACAGTACACGTTATCCAATGAAAAACTATGGTATGCTACATTGTTGTCACATGGCCTCACTATTAGTAGTGTCCAGTTATTGTCTTGGTTTAAATATGATTATTTTGCATCCAAAATTGTGTAATAATTTTTGATGGTCTGATCAAATAATGAGTCAAAATGTTAAAAATAACGGGTCATTCATCTCAATAGAAATGGATGGTCTAGTCGAGAAAGTTGCATTTTTGGAGGCAGTATTCCATGCAATGCATTCTGTTTGTATGATGCACAATGTTGCAGATGTTTTTGGTTTCAGTTTATTTTGATGATCCCTTTAACACAGTCTGTTGACTATAAGTAACATTCCACCTACATGTCTACTAACTCTCATTAGAGTGTTAGTAGAGTATTAGTAGACTGGTAGGGTTAGGGTTAGAATAAGTTGACATGTACTTGCAAAGTTACTTAGTCACTAAAATGTCTGTTTGGAGTTAGACAGTAATACTCTAATGAGTATATATTAATATTAATATTGTAAATAAATTGTAAAGAATTATATATATATATATATATATATATATGTATGTATGTGTGTGTGTGTGTGTGTGTGTGTGTATATATATATATATATATATATATATATATATACACATAATTTCATTTTGTACAATTAATATGGTAGTGCACCATTCTGAGAAAATGCATGAACAGGCTTTCTCTGTAAAATCAGCCCCCACTGGTGAAGTCGCCTGAGCAATTGAATGACAGATGTGAGGTAATGCTGGGCTGTGCTCATTCTAAGTGATGGGGAGATCACAGTGAATCATGCCAGGTGTTGTCATTGCATATAACAACACATAAAAACATGTTATCAGGCACCAGCGCCGCAATCCTGTCTTGACATAAATTTGTGCATAGAATGGAAGATTGGAGATGTAAACTTCAAAAATCCGAAATTAAAACACGTTGAAGATTAGCCATTTATTCTGGAACTAACTTGTACTTTTGTTTTAGGCATTTTGTGGTTTTATTTTTGTGAATAGTAATATATAGTGTCACTAAATTTGATATAAAGGCAGAAAAGTGACGTCATGGTATATGCTTTAAACTGAGCGATTTTAAAAATTACTAGCTTCTTTTAGTAGCAGGTCTTGAAAGCTGTCCATGTTATAGTATGTCACGCTGTGATCATGAAACGGGAATAATTTCTCAACTTCCCTAAGCAGGGGTCTGTGTTCACCAAGGCCTCATTGATCCACCTCTTCTCCGCCACTCTCTCTCTCTTCTTCTCCTTCTCGCCCCTTCCCCTCTTGGCTGGCTGTGAACTCCAGCTGATTAGCACTGACGGGTCCTGGCATCTCTCCTGGGAACCAGAGCAGTCTCATGACTGCCTTTAGATAGAATGATCTAATGGGGTCACACTTTAAGTCAAGAGTCTATTAATAAGAATCAATAAATATGCCATAAGAGATGCAGAAGATGACAGCAGACACCGGAGCATTGTAATGAAGGCAGGAATGGCACGGAGCTGCAGGGTCTTGGCAAGCTAACAAAGTGTAGAGAAATGTATTCCGCATCACAAGGGTGTGCGTGCGTCCCTGTGCACATGTTCCTTTGGCCACACGTCATAGAGCACATCCTGAGTTCCTGCACCGCTCACATTAGAGCGTGTCGTGACGACCCGAACTTGTTTCTGAAAACTTTAAGATACCAAGAGTGTGTAGCCTATGTAGATGGGATACTTCATGTTATCATAGTCTTCCTGTTGTTTGTTTACAGTTGGTCAGACTCTCTAACATGTCACGAGCAGATTTATACTCACAGTTAATGCAATGCATCCAATAAACATTCTTTCAAATATCTTCCTTTGCGTACAGCAGAACAAAGAAATTTATACAGGTTTGGAACAACTTGAGGGGGAGTAAATAATGACAGAATTTTCATTTTTGGGTGAACTATCCCTTTAAGAACCAATTAAGCAGCTTGACAAACACAGTATTTTCCTTTCAAACAGGAAGTTAGGGCGGGACATATTGAAGGGCTTTTCATTTTTTTAAAAATAGCCAACAGCCTGTATTTACATTACAGTCATGAACCATGATTTATTGTTATTGCTAGTCATAAGCAGAGGGACGTTCACATTCTAGAGCGCATTTGACTGAAAAATATTTAGGAATTCACCGATACAAAATGTTTTGCCCATACTGATGTCCCAGTAATGGTAGATAATAAAATTCTATACTATTTTGTCTGAATAAACTAAGAAATTAACCACTAAAAACTAAAATCAGACATTTTAAATACCACAAATGAATTTAGGCATCACAACATTATAATGTACAGTATGAAAAATGGGTCACACTTAAGAGTTCAATTCTCACTATTTATTAACTACAGCTTTTGCCTCAAACCCCTAATTACTGCTTATTAATAGGTAGTAAGGTAATTGGTAGTTTAGATATTGAGTAGGATTAAGGGATGTAGAATGTGGTCATGCAGAAAAAGGCATTAATATGTGCTTTATAATACCAAATAAACAGCCAATTTTCTAATAATATGAATACTAATAACTAGTGAGAATTGGACCCTAAAGAAAAGTGTAACCAAAAATGAACATTCATTTTAAGATTTGCTAAAGATGACATTTAACAGTATTACTAATTTATTAGTGTTATTCAATATTAACTTTAAGTGAGTGTTACATATCAACTGATACTGATCTCTGATATTGTATGATAACTGATATATTGTGCATCCTTAACAAGAATGTGCATATGCCTGTGAGTGCAGGAGTCATCAGTGTTTGTGGTCTGTGATCACTATCGCATGGTACTAGCAAAGACAAGGTCATGGGTTTGATTGCCAGGAACATGAACTGATAAAATGTATATCTTAAATGCAACGTAAGTCGCTTTGGATAAAAGCATCTGCCAAACGCGTAAGTGTAGATGGTCTCAAAGGTAACCGGCGTGGATTAAAAGCCACAAAATGGGGTCTTTAAATAGACGTAGGCTACATGATCTGTGGTTTAAGTGGATGTCATTGTTCCCTGGTGGAAACAAAAAGAGTGAGTCTTAAAGATCATTGAATAAATGGGATCTATCATGCAGGAAACATGTCAAGCCTGGACTGTAAGTGTTAGCTAAAAGATGATGCTAATATAATGAAGACGTCCTCTCAGACAGTCTGTTGTGTTATACTTCACTGGTTAGAGAGGGTGTCTCTTAATTTGGAGTTGCAGTGGGACAGTGAAATAAATCAGGCCCAGCTGATGTGTGTTTTCCCCACGCCCCAGGGAGTCTGGGTAATTGAGCATGTTCACTGCAGCAATATAAAGGCCTTTTAACAGGGTGATAAAACTATCGGTGCTGCTGTATTCTGAGCACTGTGGGAAGTGTGGGCCTAGTCAAATTGAGCGCTTGAGTAGTTTAAAAATTGCATCCAAAAATTGTATTCAAGGTTCTGCTAGTGATCAAAAAATACGGTCGTACAATGGATACGATTCAAGACATTCCTTTAATAGGGAAAACAGTGTGTTGCGTGCTTTAAGCGCTGGGAGCGGCTGTGGAAGCGTGGGGTGTCTATATGTGTGTGTGAAGAGAGTGAGTGTGTGGACCACAGGCATGCATGCCGTGTTGAGTCAGTTGAGTTGCCATACATTGGGATTTCAGCTAGCCGGAGCATGCTCTGATGTGAAGCATATGATATTACTTAGGTAGGCATGAAAGCAATCTTTTTAATATCAGACACTTTGCTGAATGGAATGTCAGGGTCAGTAGAGGTGAGGGCAAGCCTAGTAGTAGAAGAAAAAAACGATAAAATATTAATCGTCCCTGCCCATTTCATATAATAGCCACATTAAAGCTTGTGGTCAATTATTACAAATGCCATATAAAAAGGTTGTGAATCTCAAATGTGTGTGTAATTACAGTAGCTCCATAGAAAAGCAGTTACATTGCAGTTAAACCTTGTAAATGCTGGTCTGTGTAAAGATTTGCTTTTCCTTTATCAGAGATTGTGGTGATAAGCACACACGGTTGTGTGCCACTTAGAATTGAGAATGTCTTCTACACTTGAGTGTTAAAAATTTAATTTGATTTGAGGTAGCAAATAGGATCCAGAGTTGCAATGCAAATTAATGGATTGAACTTTGAAAACTGGCTTGGCAACACTGACTTTGCAACACTGACTTTTTTGGAAAAAAAAAAAAAAGTTTAGGATGGATGGATGGATATGTTAAATTTCTTTGAAATTCTCTGAATTTCAATTCTGTAAATTCCTCTTCCAATCATTTCAATGAAAATTCCAATTCAGCTTCCTGTGGGATTTGGCCGATTCAACCCAACAGATGATTTGAAAGGGAGCCAATTCTTTAATTCTGAATTTTGTGCAACCCTGTTAAGCAGCTTAATGTAGAACTTCTGACTCATTTGATGTGCAAAACATCTTAAAGGTTGACAGATGGGAAATTCTGCTTTGTGTGTAATGGCCCACATGTCTGTCATAACCATAGTAGGAAAAACGAAGCAACAAACAGTTCAGGGAAACCATGAAACAGCTACATTCACATAACAGCCATGTTAATTAATGGGCCTTTCATAGGTGCTGGATAAACAGGAACAGGTTTGAATTGGGCAATAGGTAACTACAATGTGTACATGCAATTGTGGTGCTCCAGTGAAATGTGTGTGAAAGATATGCCCTCTCTGTAGCTCTGTTGCTCTGTTCTGCTGCGCGCGCTTGTACCCGTGTTCTGATGTGATGAAAATTCATGAAGCGTGCATGTTAACTACATTACAGAGTCTCCCGAGTTCCTTGACATGAATAAAAAAAGGCCTCATCTTGATGCCTAATTATTTTTGGACTTGACAGCCTTGTAGCGGCCAACGCGTTGTAGGTCACAATGGTTTCATTGGTTTCCTGAAAAGATGCGCAGCGGTAAGCAAACCCATAATTGCCACCCATAATGAGGACATTCGTGGTACACGATGGCCTATAGAACCTCTAGTGTACTCATGCCTCAGAAATGTTTGGAATTTAGAAAAACACTGTGTTGCTTTGAGATGATCAAGCCCCAACTGTTGTTGGACATATCAAAGGGCCATAAAGCCAAAGTTGTTTATATGTAGCGAGTTACTAAAAAATCTTGTCGGGTTTGACTATCTCTCTCTGTGCAACTGATCTCTTAGGTTTATGATAATACCATATAAAATATTCTTTACTAAAGCATCTTCTGAATACAAGCACACTCTATTAACAGATTGGGCACAGCGCAGATTCATCGTGAAAATAGCTTCTACTGGTGAACGCGGTGGTTTTAATTCTGAATGTGTTTTTTATTGAGGCAGAATGCAGAGTGAAGTCTATGACGGACGCCTGTGGGCATTCAATCACAGAGGATGAGGTTTCCCTGCACAGCCAGCTCAGCAAGGCCCATGTCAGTCACATGGCTAATGACCGTTTCAGTGACGCTTCCTATCAACGTAATAAGAAGCACCTGTTAGTGGAGGAGCCCAAACTTCGAGAAGGGTGTAATCAACCCCGGGGGACTGATTGAATCCTTCCTTCTGACGGTGGAGACGCGCTTCAGCGCAATGCTGCCTCCACCCAGGCCACTGGAAAAGGATCTTCCCGGATTACTCGAGGACGGGCGCGCCGGATGAGCCTTATTCGTTTGTGATTGTTCCACATTAACCCTCTGATTGTTCAAGAAGACATTATTAAAGGCTTCCAGAGAGAAAAATTGCAATCCTAATCATCTCGCTTTCAGCATGACGACGGTAAACGTAACGCAAGGGAAGCCTTCCGAAGTCTCCGTGGAAAACCTGGGATGGCTCCTGGTCGATTAAGGCCATTGTGTAATTTCATGTCTTCCTAAGCACAATGAGCAATGAGATTAAGTTCAATTTGGACCTGCGCTTGGATTTCCCCACCTCCGTCAAGGCTAGAGCCCCCACCGTGTCAGCCTGGGCCCATTGGGAAATCAGCGATCTCCAGACAGGTCATCGCTGGCCCATGTATATATTCATGGGCTTAATCTCGCATCATTTCTATGGTGTGGGGAAAAGAAATGCATTCAATTTACACTCTCTCCATTTGCCTCATACAGTACACACAGGGGAGGCATCCATATGTGTGTCTAACATGCTAAGGATTCATTCGGTTAGCGCAAAACGTTTTGGGAGGCAGAATCCAGTTCATGAAATTCAGCCTGTATGCTTTAACTCAGAGCTGAGCCTCAGTGGGAGTCTGCTGGTTGGAGTGGAAGGCTTCAAGTTGTCTCCGGCAGATGCTGACTGTGTATTAAACAGATTAATTATTAAAACATGCTTGACAGATGAAAAGTGGGACCTCAGGCTAAAGAGAGAATGTTTATTCTTCTGCCATATACTGTAGTCATTTGGCTCCCGCTCACAAGTTATTGGGCACCTTGTTGAGGATTTGAGGCCTTGGTGTCATATTTGCGACGCACAAACCATTTGGGGCTGTCCAGACCCGTATGGCTCTGATGGAAAATATGAGGCCCTTTATAGAGCTGATTTACTGATTTAAAGGGTCTGTCTGAGGGTATTGTGTCTTGACATGGTGACAGGATAGTATAGTCCTCTCTAGAGTAATATATAGATTGTTTAAATTATTTTCACTATAAATCTGTTAATGATTTACATTTTATGTTTTTATTGAATGATTTTAAGTGACTTGCATTGGATTTTTTTATATGCATTCTATCACTTAAACACACTTGTATATATTTTTATATATATATTATCACATGGGGAACTTGGTATTGATAGTGTAATGCTCTACTGTTTGAAAAAGAACTAAAATAGCTAAAAGGTATTTTCAAGAATGTTGAAGAACTGTTTATATCCATAGATAGATAGATAGATTTCCATTTGGATGAATTATCCCTTTAAGCTGGTAGGGTATAGCTTTTGAATGAAATAAATTTTCTTTTTCCTCATAGATCTACTCCACTACTGCAGCAAAATAAGCGGGAACCAGAGGGAGAACATTCTCTTTTGTTGGTCTTCATGATAAATTTTGCATGCATATTAACCAGCAGGGATGGCTGCCAACGTCCTAAACACTGATGATTGCGATTTCTGTTTTATAGAAAAAAAGGAGAGATGTGTTGCAAGTGGCTCTCTCTGTTGTGTTTCAAGGCCAAACCGAGCTGCATCTGGCAGTGGGTCTGAATGCCACCTGCTCCAGCAAGTCCCTGAGCTTTTCCACCAAAACATGTGACCATGCAAATTGGGAACAAATTATTCTGTCCGAGAACGGAGCATTTGCTGCGGCAAAAACGATCAAGAAAGGACCCTTCTCCCATTAGACAGCGAAGACATGTGGTGGCAGCCACCGGTTACCTGGCCTCCCTGTTGACAGGGCTGTTGCTGATGGCCCCCAGCCCCCCTGGACCCTGGGGAATGGGCCTCAGATGCAGATGATCACTATTAGGAGCCGGACAGCCCTCCCCTCAGAGCGATTAGCATTCCCCTGGCGTGACCTACAGGTGTAGCCCAGATTAAGTGAATAAATTCATCGCCCTGAGGATCACGGGGCCTGACCCCTGCTGCTGGCGCCTGAATTAGAATGTGTTTGGAGCTCGCGGGCACGGCGATGATTGCAAGCTAAACATGGATGGAGGCAAAAAGATGGGGGAAGGAATGATGTCGATGGCTAAGGTTTATTTGCAAAACAAACTAACTGTTTCATTAGATTTCTCACCCATCCGAGTAAGAATTGACTGCATCTTTTATTTTGCCGGTGTGTTTGAGCTTCTTAGGGAAGGGGGGAGGGGGAGGGGGGTGATTCAGGTTCGAGTAATTCAGGCTCATGTTTTGTTTCCTGTAATTTAATCTGAAACTAGCTTGTTTTTCTTTCCCCATCGGACTTGCCTGTTCTGTTGACATTTTTCCTGTTATTTGTATACTGCAAAGTGGTCCATTTTTCCCCCATCAAAACCGCTTTTCTCAGTATGTATCAGGATGTCTTTTGAATTTACCTTCAGCTCCTGTCAGACTTTAGAACGGGGCGCATGTACACAGATGAGGGGAAGATTCCTTTGTGCCCTGAGCATTTTCGTGAAGGCAGAGCCTGGCTCAAAGGCTGTCAGCACAAACACTGCTGGTTTGCTCTCAGTTGCACTCCCTGTAAAGGTTGAGCAGTTGAAACACACATGGGTTAATATCTTGCTCATTATATACTTTTTCATCTCAGTGTTGATCTTATTCGGAGAAAAATAGCCAAGGAAAAGAAAACATCACAGTGTTCCCAAAACAGTGGAATAGGGTTGAAGTAGGGCTATCACAATGAAACATTTCATGATTCTCAATTTCAGTAGCACAGCAAAAAAACTAATAAGATTCTTTTTAGCATTTTGTTCATCAAAGAATCCTAAAAAAATATTATGGTTTCCACAAAAATATGAATACAAATATTTAACATTATAATAATATAATAACAAGAATAATAAATATTTCGTAAGCACCAAATCATGTGACACTGAAGACTGGAGTAATGGATGCTAAAAATTAATCTCAGTCATCACAGGAATGAATTCGATTTTAAAATAAATGTAAATAGAAAACTTTCAGTTGTTATAGTATTTTACAGTATTTTGGGTTTTACTGTATTTTTTATGCTGCCCTGGTGAACATAAGAAACTTCTTTAAAAAAAAAATAAAAAAATCTGACTAACCCCTAACTTCTGAACCATATTTCTGACAATATCAACTAATTTTCTCTTGCTCTCAAATATTAAACAATGTACATTTTGGCCCTCAACATGCAGTGTTGCAGTAATAGAGACCAGAATTGAACTTAACTATTTACCAAAAGACTTGGCCTGAATTTTCATAGCAATTTTCCAGGGCATACTTTTATTTCTGCGGTCTGTTGAATGCTGTCACTATCAATTACAGTACCCCTGTATTCATTACACCAATAATGAACCCTTTTATATAATCTTTTTTCCTGCAGTGAATCATCCTCTTACATGGACAAAGTGATTGTTAGTGGAAAAATTGTGTTAGGAACCCATTTGTCCCAAGTCCAGAGTTGCTGTAAGGGTTGGTTGATGGAACCAAACATGGAGAAGAAGCACTTAACACAGCAGATATCACCGTCATGTCAGTCATACAGGCAAAAGAAGAGATAAATGATACTTTTTTTTAACCAATTTGCACTTATTCATATTAGCAGAACTGACTCTTCCTCCTCTTTTCTGAAGATGATAGTGATTTGCCTTTGCATCTCAAAGACATCAAACCACTTACCATCTTTGGCACCCCATAGCCGGCCTGTATTTGTGGTTGTTGTTTTTAACTTGTGAGTTGATATCTGTGAGCTCTCTGCAGAGCCGATGCAATGGAGAGAGAGATCTTTTAAACCACAGCTATGCTCTTGTTGCGTTGCATCACACATAACTGCATATTTTGGTAGAGGCCCTCAGTGAGAGCAGCTAAAATGAGGGTTAACTGCTAAGTTCACCCCATCTCCTCTGGACGTTCTCTGGATACCACATGGTGACCACAATTTCAAACTGTTGTGTAGTCTATGAAAGGAAATTGGTTTAATGTTTAGGTTATGTTTTGTTGTATTTTTCCTTATCCTGTCATCTTGTATTATTCAAAACCCAGATACACCCATGGCCTGTGGGAATAGGCAAAATTCAGAATCGAATAACTGGCTCCTTTTCAATTTGTGAGTCGAAATTTGATTTTGAATTGGCTCCGCCCCACAGGAAGTTAAAAAAAAACTGACAGGGTGAGAAATCTATGTATCTATCTGTCTGTCTGTCTCTCTATCGATCTAATCTCGTACTCATACTTATTCTTTTGAAATAGGCTTTCTAATCATAAATTACTGATCTAGCTTCTAATTCAAAGCCAGAATCTCCCAGTTTGCTTCTCTTTTCATTAGTTAATTAGTCCTTATTATTAATTACATTGAGGTATAGAAATGAGACATTTAAAGTCTCATTTAACCCATATCATTCTATATTGGCCTGTATTAAAGCATCATCTTATTCCCTATTGGATTTTTGGACCCTGAACGGTAAACTTTGGGTCTTAGACTCATCTGCTCTGCCTCTTCATATGCAGTATTAATTAAGTAATGATATAGTGGCGTGCTGGAGATTATGTCAACAGAGGTGCATTTATTTCAATAGAACGGGGTGGATTAGGGCAGGTCTTGCCTGCATGCAGCGAAACCTTTGAGAGCTCAACTGGCCAAAGATGAACATAAGGCCCATTTGCATAAAGGTCAGACCATTTGTGTGTAGGTTTCTCATCCGGATCTCACCAACCATCTCCACCAATTTTCAGGTACAAATCAAATTACGCTAGAAGAATAAACTGGCGGAAGATGAGATATTGAAAAAGATATAGAGTGATCGTGAGACATATTCCAGTCCCTTTATCCGTCTACTTCTTCAGCTCTTGTTGTTATCAAATGATACAGTTGCTCAAGCACAGCGTTTGAATCCTAAGGACCTTAGGGAGCGGATTTGTCTCTCGCAAACCCCCTTCTAACGGGGATTAAGGGGATTAGACACCAGAAAATGACCAAGCGCAAACTCCCTGAGCAGCCTGGGCCTTCTCGGCGCGCCCCGTCCAGGGATGGACCTGAGGCTGGTTTACAAAGTTGCTCTCAAAGGCCCTTCTTACCATGACAAAGGGCCCAACAATTCACAGATCTGCCAGAATGGCAGACAATGAAGTTGCTGCAGTCCACCCAGCTCATTTTCATCTGAACAAATGGCATTACACTTGGCAATGACATTGTTCTAAATACGAACATGGCGCTCCTCTTTCTTCGCGGAGCTCAAGGTGTCATATTAATTATTTAAATCTGCAGAAAATTTCCAGCTCTATTCCTCCAAGGCCTTACCCAGTGCCAGAAGGTCTGGAATCTGCATTAGTTTTGTTAATTAGAGCTGAAACAAGGCTTTGATCTCAATGAAAATCAGAAAAAAGGAAAACTTCCAGAATGAATTATTTTCTTTCTAACCTATTTTTCTGCAACGATTCTTTTTCCCAGTCTCACGCATGTTTATTCCTGCTGTGTCAAAGTTTGATTCAACTGCAGATAATGGCAGGCGCAAGGTCAAGGGTTTGCGCAGTTAACCAGCTTTATGAGGTCAATGATGCACACAATCGCAATACTACTTGCACTATGATTCTGTTAATTGACAATAATAATTGTTTCATTTTATAGAACAAAAATATGATATATTTTTATCAATTTTACATCTTTTTTTTTTTTTAGTTTAGCGCAGTTAAAGCAATTAATTGAATCTTCTTAAAGAGTTGTTTTCTCTATTTCCGTCATATATGTTTTCTGTAGCGTCCATGACCTTGTCAAGCTCCGCTTTCTCAATACCTCATACTTTGTTGACTCTCCCTCAGCGAGGGTCAGTTTAATCAACGTGCTTGCCGAAATAAGTGTTTGTCCACTCAGACAGCGTGGCCAATTTGGTCCCGCTTTATCCGCAGCTTAGATGGAGATCAAACTCCCTCATCTCCCGGTTTTCCCCTTCTGTCTTTCAAATCTCTCTGTTTATGTATACCCCCTCCCTCAGCTGCCCACGTAAAGATTTAACGATGGAAAGTGAAATAATTACACTGGAGCGCAGCTAGCCCATGGCACCGGGGCTTGATGTTGACCCTCCGAGCCCCGGAGTCAGCCCTCTCCCAAAGCTCACGCGAACAGGCGTCAATGAATACAAAGGATTGAGGGGATTAGCCCATAAGACATTTGGTAGGCATTGTTCTCTAGCCGTAAATGAGTTTCGCCAGTCGCATGCGGCACGGGCCAAAGTCAGGACATCTCGGTGAGGAATTCTTATAATTAACCCTCTCTCTCTTTCTCTCAGAGAAAAAAAAATGACAGCTTTGGCCTCTGGATCCTGAATCTTGGACATTAGCAATTGAATAGAGAGCTTTCATACTGTATATCATTTTAATCTTTCATGTTTAGATCCACCAGATGGCTTATTATTAGCAGAGCTGAGGAGAAAGAGAGACAAATGGTCTTGTCTTTTTTAGGTAGAGATCAGCAGGAAAATGGCATTCATATAGGCTGAACATTGGATAATTGTATATGTGGCTGTTCAGAGCTGCATCCAGCCTCTGCCTATAAATCATAAAACTATTAATAACAGACAGATGCAGGTCCAAAGAAATGATGTGCCGTTTGATGGGGAACAAGAAATATGGGTTGGAAATGGAAGATATATTATTGCCACATAATGTCATATATCTCATCCCAGTTTTGTGAAATATCATGTAAAAATGGCTTAACTTTTTCCCCAACGAAATCCACATATTTGAAAGTCAACAGTGGAGTATGACAATGAAAAAGGTCACTCATTCGCAGACACTACGTTTGAAATTAATATGAAGATGAAAGTATGCTAAAAAAAAAATGAACAAGCATAAAAAATGTATTAATGCATTCATATTTTAGAGGTAAAAATGCATGTTTTTTTCGTAAGTAACTTTTATTTGTATAGATTAGGCCATTCATAATTTACAATTTTAGTATATTCAGAAGCATTTTATTGAATCTATTTATTGCAAGATACACTAGTGGATTCTATGAGCTCTGGATCACTTGGCCCTGTTTGATAATTGAATTTCTCTAAGATCTGGTAATGACATACTTTGGCAGACGTGTAATGGTGTGATGGTATTCAGGGTGGTGTGCCTGGGGGGTGGGGGTCTCTCCTCTGTTTTATTTCATCTCTGTGCACTTTGCATTTGGCTGTCCCGCTCTCCACCTCTCTGTCGGCCCTCCAAAAGGAAACAATAAGGTTTAATCTCCTCCGCTGACAATGATGCATGGCGGGATGAAAAACACTTTTCAGGTGTTGTCATTAAAAAGCCATTTCTCCATAGCCCTGGTGAAAGAAACCCAAAGAAAGGCCCCAAAGTGTAATGCTTTAATACCCCTCAAGCTTTTCATTGGCATCTGCAGAGAACAAGCTGTCGGGATTGTCTTCTCTTTTTCAATTACCTGATCTTTTCAACTTTCTTCGAAATGAAAAACGCACCCACTGCGGAGCTCTGGTGCAGAATCCCCGTCCCTGCTTCCAACTGTTCTCATTCGGTGTGTGTGTGTGTGTTGTGTGTGTTTCACTTAATCAAATTCTTATTGTTTATGAGCTGTTTAGCTAGTTGTTTTGAGCTGCTATAACTGTTTTGTGCTGATTCTATACTGCCAAAACAGATTCAACATTTTTGAAAATAAAATTCACTCTTGTCAAGCACCAAATGCAAATAAACTTGGGTTACTTTATTAGGAACCACAATGTTTTAACCTTGATGCACGAGAGATTCACAATTTAAATCAAAAGGATACATATCCTGAAGAAAACATCTGTTGTGTACCTTGCTTGCACATATATATGCTTAATGGTGAATGATTCGGTTTATCAGAGCTTTAATGTCTGTTGGTATAGCTGCATTTTTTTTTCAAACTTATTACATACTTATGTTATTCTGAACTGTTGGAAATGCACTCCATTGTACTGTATGAACACAAACTATGATGATGAAATATTGTGCAAAAACAAGTGGTTCTGAACACAGCCCGTAAATGGACTACACACTCAAGGATTTTGAATTTGATGTAACCTGTCAAACCTTTCGTTCACAGTGCGAAACGTAAATGAGCTCCTATGGGCTTCTCACTATTAATTTGTATTAAATCTGTCATTGATATAATCCCAATGCATCACTAAAAATTAGATGATCAGTTTTTCCTCACAAATGAAGGCGAAGCCTGTTACCTCAAGCTGAAATAGAATAAATGAGTATAGTTTGAGTTGAAAACGAGCCCACTGGAACCTGTGCAGACTTGTGTGTCGCTTAAGGTGAAACATAAGACTGAATATCTCCTTTAAGACGTTTGACACCTGTATCATGGTGAGTGTTTTGATCTGAGAGGGGCAGGTGGTTAAGTGCGCAAAACGTAATCCATGCGAACGGGGCACGCGCTTTGGCAATGAGATGTCGTTTACGAGATCACAGCTCCGCAAATATTTATGTTACACGAGATGAGATTAAAGGAGAGCTTTTGTGAGAGTGCATGAACTGCGGTACAGATCAGATGAAGAAATGCCTTCTTCTCTTTGAGCGCATCCATACGAGTTCCTTTATTCTACAAAAGATGCACGGCATTTTGCAAAACAAGTGTGGGTTTACACCCCTGCAGTCTTGCGCCAAAGCAGTTGCATGATGCTTTGGGGCAAACAGTGATACAGAAACCTTTTGATTTCAAAATGAAAAACAAAATGTGTATTAGTGTGTCTGTCTGTTTTTTTCCCCTCCCCTTTGTGTATGTTTTTTTTTTTTTTTTGTTTGTCTGTGTGTGTGTATGGGTGGGTTGACTGCTGAAACTGTACTCTCCCCGTTCCTTTCAAAGACACAAATTTCTTTATTTTTCAAAGCCAGATGCAACCACAAGGGTGCCATGTTTTAACAACTGGTTGAAGTTCAGACTTTCAGACTGATGCACATATCGAAACGCTGATGTGGGGGCGTGCAGATGCACGAGACAGATGAGAGACGTGAGGAAGAAAGTACGAGAGCATTTCTCTTCATCTCCCATCTTCCCGGAGCCTTAAACCTTATATACGACTGTTTGAGCTTATTATAGGCGTAATCCTAACTAATGAACATGTGTTTTCATTTAAGCAAGCTTTGTGAGGAACACCTCGGCAAAGTAACGCCTCTGAGTGCGACATCAAACGGCAACACAAATCGCAACTGCACTACTTTCTTTGTAAAGATGCTGTTTGTGTTGGTTTAACGCCCCCGTGTTGTTGCGACTCCGCTTAATTTCCCGCCAAACAAGTCACTTTATTTATAACGGCAAAAGTCTCCAGTGGCTAATTACAGCATGGCTCCCACAGTTAGAGAAGCTGCACCCAAAAAATGAAGTGACGTTTTGCCAGTGCCATATTTGTATCTCGAAAAGGGCCTGTGTCAGAGTTCTGCTTGTTGCAAGTGTTTGGCCAACAAATCACTTTACACAGCTGCATGAAAGTGAGATCACACAGTGGCAAGGTTGCTTCCTACTGTGCTGTATTAAGAGGATCTGAAGAGTCTACGAGAGCAGGGCTGGATCGTTGGCTCTGTACTGAGCTCCAGCACTTAGTAGATCATTAGTTGGAGTTTTATTGGAAAATACACACACACATACTACGCTGCACACGCTGAAATGTTCGCTCCTGCTGAGGTTTGGGGAAGCCATGATGTCGGCCGCCAGATGGTATAGGTGCAGTTGGGCAGTAGCAAAGATCTATACAGTATATAATGGAAACAAGGTATCTTACATTCTTAAAAATAAAGGTTCTTAACAGGGGCTTTCACTGAGGTGCCATGGCATAGAAGAACCATTTTGGGTTCCTCAAAGAACCTTTCACTGAATAGTTCTTAAAAGAACCATCTTTTCTTAGTGCAAAGAACATTTTAATAATCTAAAGAATATTTTTACTGTAAAGAGCCTTTAGAATGAATGTGGAAAGGTCCTGTGGATGTTAAAGGTTCTTCTTGGAACTTTCGAAGCCAATAAGGAACTTTTATTTCCTTAACACTCCACTTTAGACAATCTATTGATTAGAAGTAACGCTGCACTTTGAGTACATGTCAACTAACTCTCATTACTGTATTAAGAGAGTATTAGTAGACTCTGCTTAAAATCTGCTAACATTTTATTTTGATGGTACATGGCAACTTCCTCTACTAACTCTCACCCTACTCCTAACAGTCATGATCACCAAGAACAACATTCCAGTCAGCCAATTAGATTTGAAGGACAAGTTTAGGCTTACAACCAGGGCTATTTGCTTCTACATCAGTTTTATTCACATATCATTTAACTCTGATTTTAGGGATAAGCAATGGATAGGGTTAGGACTACATTTTTGGGAAAAGAATGTTCCACGATCAATAAACTATGTTGATCCAGGGACATGTCTTATTTGATAAAATCATAATACTGTACTGAGAGTTAGTTGACATGTAGGTGCAATATTTGTCAACAGAATGTCTAAAGGGGACCATCAAAATTAAGTGTAACCACTATTTCTAATGGTGTTGCATGCCCATTCATCTCAACACAAAGTATGTGATTTGAAATTTGCCATTTTTTCTTGATCAGAGACAGTCAGGTCTACAGATGAATGACATCACAAGAACAGATGACACCACAAGAACATGCACAGTCCTACACTTCGCTGGCGGCTACATCAGGGAAAAAGTCCATTTTACTCTTTTACAGCCCTCCAAAAACTGCTATCAGAATTCAGAAATTTTTGAATGGCTGTCACTGGGGGCGTTGTTTGCAGCCAGAGGGTGTAGTTACAATAACTACCAGCAGGGGGTAATGAGGGTACAGAGTGACTACACAAAGTTAAGCTAACTTGCGAAGCACGATTTGTGTATCAATCACACTTTTGAGGCAGTTCTTTTCAATAAATTGGCTAAACAGTGTGGTGATACCGTGAATCAAATGGTGATACTGTGCTGCTTTTACATGTCATTATATGCATTTGGTATGTTTTCTAATAAACATGTATTAAATCAAATTACAGCTTTTTAATTTTTAATATTTTATATTCATAAAAACAACTATGAAGTAGCGTAGATGTAGCAGGCTCCATTAGCCATATAGCTCTATGGTGTAACTAGGAACTTTCTTTGAATGATATACTGTAGGTTTCAGTCTCACTTAGCAGAGTAGCTGCTAGCTTAGCAAGCTTGCCCTGTATGTACATGAGTGAGACGTTCAGGGAAAATGTTAGCTCAGAGCCGGACTATGTGCAGCATGTGTCATTAATGTGCTCCCAGGACAGCAGCCACTCCTAGTCTCCCACTTTATTTGTGACATCACTAACTGGCAGATACCCATCCCGCTCAGAGTAGCCACCTGGCTGTAGAGAAGTCCAGTCACATACACATACACAATCATTCCTTTGCCACAAGAGGAGGGCAGGAAGAATTGGCAGGCCTGTCCGCCTAACGAGGAGGGGCTCTGGGATCAAACATAGGCCCGCTCTGTGTCCCGCCACGGCCGGGCGTATGTGTCCACGGCACCCAGACACCCTGCCAGCACAAGGCGATCCATCAGCTCCTCTTAAATTCCTTGCGTCCTGGCCCACAATCATACACCTGCCAAATTGCTCCTTGATATAGCTATTTTGAGAATAGAAATATGACGGCTGAGATGTGTTTTCCCTGTCGCCGTGGTAACTGTGGCAGGGATGGTATTTAATTGGCCTGGGTTGTCCATTTCTTCTGCCTGAAAAAGACCAAACAGAATAGCTCGCGGAACCCAAAAGCTCTCCCTGCGGTGATTAAGACGCAGAGTTAGACACGTGTGAGATGGGTGTTCGTGCCGTCCGAGGCCCTTAGCCTGGCTTCCACACGAGTCAAGCAGGTGCTGAAATCAGCGGCGTTAGATCAACTGACAACTGTTGCTTTCGTATGACCCTTTTAGTCTCTGATGAAAACGTTGTGTTTTCATCAGCACCACCATAAATACGACACCCCTCGCAAGCACAGACGCAAATCTGCCAATCCGTCTCTGCGCTGGCCCTAAAACACCCTTTCAAAAACATCCCTGCTGTTGCGCTGAATAACAAACAGGGTGCCGGGGCACATGGGGTTAGACCCTGCGTTTAGGTTATGTCTCATGTGCAACAGAGCTCCTCCATAATTCAGCACTCTGCTCTCTGCCTAGCTTTCTGTTGACAGTGGTGTGATCAAGGCCCATAATCACATCTGACTTAACCGCGCCAAAAGTCCCGTTTGATAGCGCCCCGGATAGGGAGCTCGCACGTAGGAAGTGGGTCAGAGTTCAGCTCCAGTGGCAGGTGTGTGATTTCCCCCCTGAGCAGGTCCAGGGGACAGCGCCACGGCCCCGTGGGAGCGGCGAGCTCTGAGAGACGCGTGGGGTCAGGGGGTGGGCGGCTCAGTGATTGATTGGACGTATCAGCGGCAGGGTTATTTTCAGTGCTAATCCCTCCACTCGCTACCTGCTGTGGCACCGCATGCCCGCAACTGACTTGAAACAAGTGTTGTGTGCCAGTTATGAGGGATGACATTGAGCTTAAATTAACTGCAGCTGAAGGCCTCCCTCCCACGACTGAAATACTATCTCTTTCCTAAAGGATGAAAAAAAAAAAAAGTTTAATATATTCAAAAGCATATGTATTGGAATGTGCCATTAAGAACATGCTGCTGTTTTTATAACGTGTATGGAACTGATGCAATAGTCATATAAGTGTGGCGTATGGATGTCCACTTAGTTCGCTAAATTTACTCAAATGCTGCCAGAGACATCCCACAGAGTCTTCCTGATATATACTGATGTGAAAGGGTTGGATTTATATCCCACATACCCAGTTAAAAGTGAATGTCCAGTTGTTACTGTAAGGAACTATTTCTTCCTTATCCAAAAAAAAATTAAAGATCAATTTATTGTATTAATAATAATAATAAAATATAGACAGATTAAGTCATGTAATATAATTGAAAATATTTTATATTTAAAGCTATTTATTATTATTATTATTATTATTATAAATTTAACCATTAATGTTTTGTAATAATAATATTATGTTAATAATTAAAAAATAGATATGTAATATTACACCAAAATAATTTTGAAAATAATTATTTAATTTTTTTTTATTTAAAATGATTATTCATTTATTATTATGAGTAGTAGTAGTATATTAAGTATATTATTTGTTTAAAATTAGTACTTTTATTAGTTCATATTAAATATTATATTATCATTTATTAAGAATCATAATAAATTAAATGCATGATCTTCAAATTAATAATAATAATAATAATATGAACAATAAATACATTTAGAACAATTAGAATGAACAATAATAAATAATTAAATAAGAATAACGTCATCAATTTGAATAAAACCACATGAATTTGTTTACTTTTTGTTTTATAGCAGATTATATATTAGATTTATTGAAATCATGGGGAATATCCTTCCAAACAGTACATTTTCTGGCTGCATCAACTTCATAATGTTTTATTCGTTTGACAAAATAATTGTATAATTCCTTGTCTGCATTTCATTCAAAGCTGTTTGTTTTCAGCTTTTGTTTCAGACACTGGTTGTGGATAGACACTGTTGAACTGCAAGTTGTGGGTATGTTAAGGATGTCATGGCTTGTTGTCTCACTATATCACATGTTTTCATGTCTCGGAGAGGAAGGGTTTGACATTGCACTTTATAGTGACAGTGCACTTTGTGTCAGCAGGGTTTACAAGGCCACCTCTGCTGACCCAATATGACAAATAAGATGATATCTCTGACAGAGTAGCCATAAACAGACAACCACAACACTTACTAACACCGTAAACCCTGTTTCACCTCCAGCCAGGGTTAGCCAAACCAGAATGTCATGCGGCGTTCATGTTACATCTCTAACCCCAGGATCAAAACTCTGATTCTCTCCCTCCCTCTTTGTCTCCCTTTCTCACCCTCACACTTTTTATTTTCTCTCTCCCATTAACTTGTCAGTTGGGTGTAAAGTCACCACTGCCTGTGGCGTGTGTGTCTCTCCCATGGATGACATATTTCAGCCAGCTGCAGTCACCTGTATTATCAGTCTGTGCAAGAGATATGAACATACTTACATGATATATTGCCTTACTCAACATCTACGCTATTCAAATATTAGTTTCTGTCCAATAACTAATTTGCTGTTCTGTCCAGTGGCTAATTTGCTGCTATGTCAGACATGATGATTTGATGCAGAATTAGAACATCCAATCAGGACTCAGTAACATGAGTTAAGAAAAGATTGCTTGCATGATAGACAGGATTGTATGTAATGACTAGATTGTACTGACTTGATTTAATTAATGCATTTACTGTCTAAAATATATATGAATAAAAACAGCTTGATTTAAATCGAACTCATATCTTGACAAAACACATTTTATTACAAGTTCAATTTATTTTTTATTAATGAATAAACAAGTAATTAATATTGAGTAACTTGCATCTAAACAAAATATTGCCAGTTAATTTGCTTATTTTTGTTCTGCCAAAAAATAGTTCCAAACGAATTGTTTTTGAGCGAATCATTTGAATAAATGAGTCAATGACTCACTCATAAAAACATTGTGGAAAGCTATTGCCCTTGCACACTAAATGCTTATTTGACTTTTATCTAACTGCTTTTTATCACAAAATTAGAAGGAGTCTACTAAACAGACATTTAGAAGTTTATTTTAATGTGCAAATATTAAAGATCATAATATGTAAATAAAGCTACTTCCATTTTTACATCATGCCGTAAATGTGTCCCATCGGGTTATCAAACGTTCTACACACACTTAACACTTAGACTTCAACTGTGGGTATTGGAACAGGCCGATTTACTTTTTTGTTTCTGAATGAATCAATCAGTATTTTTGAACAAACTGGTTAAGTGAATGATTCAATGATTCACTCATGAATGCGGTCAATTGGCATAAAAATGTAATATACAAAAAAGTGTCACTGAAAGCCTATATGGCTAATGCACTGTCTGGAATGCATGAGAACCGGAAATAACTATTGTACATTGTATTTAAACATATTTAAATATACTGTAATTATCAAACAAACTGAAAATTGATGGATTTACAATATTATAAACCCAAGTAAATGACACATTTTTACATATCAGCTACACTTGTGTCATGGTATAGCTGGATAGACACCAGAAGAAGAAGATATTACTCTAATTTGGTATTTAAAGTCAATAGTTCCAACTTTGACAGCAAACACAGTCTTTAAGCGTTGTTGTTCATTTCATATACTGGTGAAAATACTGGTGGCTATATGAAACTAAATTATGATTGTTATTGGCACAAGAAACCTGAAATAAATTAATATAATTTGACATGAAAGGTATAATATGATATCCAATGCAAGCTATTTTTGATATCTATAAATGTTTCTTTCTATGTTTATCTGTTCATCTGTTTCCATTCCTCAGGGCAGCTGAATGCTAATATCGATCCTATCCTGCAGTACTTTGCCATCAATAATACGAGACTGATAATGAAAAGGTCTGGAACCATGTTCAGATTGCGTGGTATTAGCTGGCCTCTCTCTCATCCTCTCATGGACTCAGCAGCAGTGTCCAGAGAAAGTGAGATAGTGGCCTGGCCGAGTGATAATCGATAGTTGCCCGCTCTGCCTGTATTGTGTTTCTGTTCTAGGGTTCTGTTTTAATGTTGCTTTTTTCCCCTCGTTGGCCTCATTAAAGGATCTGGTTACTCTCAAACAGCTTTTTAATTTAGCCTAATGATTTTTTGCATAATATAAGAGATATGTAGTAAGCCCCAGGGAGCAGACCCCTATCTTCAAGGTGCCTTTAATGTAAGTGAGCTTTGTGTTTTCATGAGGCTTTATTATTTTTATTTTTCAGTGATGAAACAATATACCATTACATTAAATTTGACATTAAAACAACACAACATATTGTATAACATTATGTTGCAATAGTAATTGAGCCTTCGCAAAACCCGCCCCCTGTTGCAATGTCCGACAACACATGCGCTCTCACACCACACATCATGTTCTCCCGCAGTTAAAAATACATCGCGGAGCAAAGTGGACACTGACAACATATGAAACAGTTTCATATTTAAAATATTGTAATTTTTTTAAAGCAGTTTAAACCCTAAATACCGTATAGTGGCTCCTTAATGTGTCGTGACATATCCTTCAAACTGCTCATGAACTGATCTTCTCTTCATACTAGTTCATTTATAGCATCAAATAAACATGAATAGATATCAGACGGAATGTTTCAAGTGCGGAAAGACATGAGTACACACAATATTTCAAGTTAACCAACGTTAATCTACTCCCTGACAGCTTTGTCGGATAAGATGGCGATTCGGCGTAAATCATTGGTTAGATCACCTATCAGTCAAACTGTTTGCGAAGGGTCAATTGCAATTGGCTACAAGACATATTTAAGCACTCATTATGATGCAATATCTCTCACAGTGCTTTCCCAATAACAATCAAAGGACAATGTATCAAACTTAATTGTAGTTTGGCCACATTAACAGATAATTCTATTCCATCTGTTCCATCTGTCATATAGCTAGCTTGCTAGCTGATTTAAGGCCATCATGTATCTATTTTTTTATGTATTAATAGGCAATACAGGACATGGCCAAAAGGGGAGAAATACTAAAACCTCTAATAGCTCTTAATATGCAATGTGTTAATCTAGATAAATTATTTTTTAGATAATTTCAAGTTAGGGTTCAAGCAAAATTGCAACTGAACATGACAGCTAGTGACTAACATAAAAAGCTGCATAAAAAAAGAGCAGCTTGACATTTTTAATACTACTCTAGTTTTACACGGGGAAAAATGGGGACGTTTCGATTGACTTTAGGGTGGTTAGATGATGAATTTTCAGTTTAAAGCAAATGATGTGCTCTGTGAGAGATTAGACAAACATTCTTTACCTACGATAATCGTGTAAAGTATTTATCAAAGCTTCAATAGTGATATTTTTTTGTTATTAAAGTCCCCGTGAACCAGAAGTTGCAAACGACTTTTCTCCAGTGTTGTGATGTGTTTCCAAGTGAAATGGAATATTGAATAGAGGGCAGTGTTTTATCACAGTGCTCCTCCTCTCCGTCTCTCACTTATAGCAGACTCATGGTTGGAGGGGAGTGGTTTAAGCGTTTTCAACCCGGGCCGTCAAACTGACATCATCAGAGAAGGAACTCCATTCCAGGTCGGAAGTAACTTTTCAGATTTTGATTAAAGATTACCACGACAAAAAAGTTTTTCTGTGTGTTGAGTAGTAATATGCACGAACAAAGTAAATGGGGTCAATTCTAATTTCATGATGACTTTAAGTTGGATTCAAAGTCTATGTTCCCCTTCAATTTGAATGGCCATGATGCTTCTGTGTGAATTTTTGGAGCATGTGAGTTTGCTGAGACTTGGGGAAGGATGGGCCACGCGTGGTTGTGAGCATTAGTCAAACAGACGGGCCCAGTCCCTGATCATCACTCATCCCTACTTCCTTTGCTCTACATGATCCCTCCCTGTCATTAGTGTGTTTGGCGTAAATAATTTAGCTGTGCACATGTTTGGCGAAGTCTAAACACAACCGACACTCAATGAGGCAAAGTGCTTTCAAGCCCCAGTTGAGAGCTGACACACTCACAGAAATGGACTCTAAACAACAAACAAACACGCGCGCCACTTCAATCAGGCCCAAATTAAAGCAGGCTCTCAATATTCGCTTGCAGACTCGTTGATGCGTTTCATGCTTATTTTGGCATGCCATTATCTACATGCCTCACAGACTGTGTATTCCCAGTCATGCCGTCCTGCCACTCAACATGAGTCCTGCTTCTCTCTGTCTGTGAGCGGCACTTTTAGAGGAAATGATGGCTCTCAGCGGACAAAAAAAAAAAAAAAAAAATCCATCAGCCTTTTTCTGAGCTGCCAGAGCTGAAGATTTGTGTAATCACCAACGTGTGCATGCTGAATGAGGCTATTCCCCGCTGAAGAGCATTGTACGGCGGCTGTGGCGCTACAAAAGATGACATCACACGCAAAGTGGGTAAACACTTCTTGACATGTTTTCAATATGATTACATTAGAACAAGCAGTGTTTGATTGAAAAGCTAATATTCAAGCCATGCAAATCATCAATCACAAGGAGCGCCATATTAATTATTCAATAAAACAGTCTAATTCAAGAATCAATGTTGGGACTGAGAGCGATACGAAGGGGCTCCCAGCAGAGAGACAGAGGGGGGATAATAAAAAAGGAATAGGGAATTACCCCTCTCTCAGAGCTGTGGCCCCACTCATCCCCAGCTGTCAAAAACAACTGCCGTGCCTCAGTTTCATCTCGCCAAGTTTAAAGATGACTTTGGAAACACTTGATTTTCCCCACCAAACTCGTTAGGTCTTTGTACCTCATTAGTTGCGCTTTTTACCCCCTCTCCTTTCTCCTTACCTGCCTCTTTACATTTCCCAATTCCTTTTCTTTCCGTCAAAATCATCATTATTCACTCTAACGCCTCACGCTTTCAGTTTGAAGTTTTGAATTGGGGGCTGTGATCTCCAGCAATTACCGACCAGGCCACAATTAATCCTAGGGAATTCATTATTTACATTCCCTTAAACAAACTGATCAATCGGCCCTTCTGTATGGGACCACTATAACGAAGGGGGCCGGAGCTGGCAGGTCTAATCTCATCTAATACAAAGCCTTATGATATATTCTACTGATGTACAACCTCAAAGCTTGTTCTCACCAAACTCATATGGCTCATTTTTGGGGTTGTAAGGGTCTCATCTATTAGTTCTGAAACATGCAATATTGATGTCATAATTGAACCCAGAAGTCCATTCAAAGTTTAAGACCATTAAGGAGCTTAGTTTAGCTTCAGTCCCCTAACGAATATATCCTGCCTTCATGATTGACTTGAGTTGAACACATCCCAAAGCTTTCCTTGATCACACTTTTTAACTTTCCTACATTCTAGTGCTGTAACCTCGAATCCAAGCTGCGGTAAACCACTGAAGTCATTTGTAATTTTATGATTGTGCTTATTTGTGCACTTATATATATATCTATATATTTAATAGAAACTACGCAAAAAACTAGAAAAGCAAAGTTTGTCATGACAAACTTTGAATGTTAGCTAATCATTTTTTTTAACGAAAGGTTTAACAAGCCTTTAAGTTTGAAGGTTTATAGGTCATGGATGGATGAATGGATGGATGGATGGATGGATACATACCTACTTATCTACCTACCCACCTACCTACCTACACACCTACCCAACTACCTACCTACCTACCAACCCACCTACTTACCTACCTACCTAACCTACCTACTGACCCACGCACCCACCCACCTACCTACCTACCTACCTACCTACCCACCTATCTAACCTACCTACTGACCCACCCACCCACCCACCTACCAACCGACCTACCCACCCACCTACCTACCTACCCACCTACCTAACCTACCTACCGACCCACCCACCCACCTACCTACTTACATACCTACCCACCTACCTAACGACCCACCCACCCACCTACCTACCTACTTACCTACCTACCCACCTACCTAACCTACCTACCAACCCACTCACCCACCCACCTACCTACCCACCTACCTAACCTACCTACTGACCCACCCACCCACCCACCTACCCACCCACCTATCTACCCACCTATCTACCCACCTACCTACCTACCTACCTACCCACCTACCTAACCTACCTACCAACCCACGCACCCACCTACCTACCTACCTACCCACCTACCTAACCTACCTACTGACCCACCCACCCACCGAACCTACCTACCGACCCACCCTCCCACCACCCTACCCACCCTCCCACCTACCTACCCACCCACCTACCTACCCATCTACTTACATACCTACCCACCTACCTACCTACTTACCTACCTACCCATCTACCTAACCTACCTACCTACCCACCCACCTACCTACCCACATACCTGCCTACCTAGCCACCTACCTACCCACCCACCCACCCAGACTTTGTATATCCTTGTTCATTATCCTGCAAGGTCAGAATCAGTTGCGATTTTGAAATGCAACTCAGGTCCTCAGGGTCCTTGTATAAACAAGGTCATTGTCTACGGGAGTAAGAAAAACCAGGACCAGGGGCATTAGAGCGATTCTTTGACCAGCCTGGAGCCTCACGCACAGAGTTGCATCTGAAAGGCAATACAACAGCCCCTCACCGTGCATTTTAAACTATAGTCTGACCGTCAACAATCACACGTTTATTAACAGCTACAGCCTCCATTGTATTTATTTCTATAATTATATCCCTTGAGGGAATCTCCATGGCATGTCAGAGCTAGCCGCCTGTGGTATTTATGTGAAATTGTTTGTGTATATGAGGGTACACTGTTAAACTGAGCAGCCTGACGATATAAAATGGAAGTGTACAGCTGGACCTACACTGAATTAACATCAGATTCACAGATACGGTATTATGTCATATTTCACTGTCAGACCACAATCCACTGAGGCTTGGAAAGGGCTGAGTTATTGGCTTGCTTCAGACTGATGGATATATAGAACGTTTCAGTCCTTCACAAAGGGAAGTATTGATTGGTGTTGGCTTTGTATTCGCTCTCCATTTGTTGATCAGGCTTTGGGCCTGAACAGCATGATACATAACAGCTGATGCTGGGTTTCAGACATTGGTCAGTAAGTTGTACAGAGTATGTGGAGGGCAATGAACACAAAAAAATAGTGCTGATTGAATACTGGTCATTTATATGGACCAACGGCAAAAGTGCTGCTGACTTTGCATCTGTGAGATTTTTTCATTTAAGCTCTTACATAATAATAACCATATGTGCAAATGTGAAATAGATTTACTTAATACCACACCAAAGTGAGATTTCTTTTGTGTTTCTGTTTAACAAAAACTGTTAAAATATTTAAAATATTTAAACTTAAATATTTATTTATTCATTCATTGGTAACTACTCCTACTCCTAATGTGTGTGCACTAACTGAATAGGTTAAATGTAGAGGACAAATTCCGAGTATGGTTTACTATACTTGGCCTTCACATATCACTAAAATAAAAAATAAAAAAACAATAAAAAAAAACAATGGTGCTGATGACTTTGTATCTGTGAGGTATTTTCTTTGCGTAGCTTTTACGTATATCCAATACTCATATTTCTGTCCGAATGTGATGTATATTTGCTTAATACCACTCCAAATTGAAATTTCTTTCATGTTTTTATTTTACAAAAAATGTATCTTATTTATTTATTTAGTAGTTTGTTTGTTTGTTTGTTCATTTGTTAGTTTATTCATTTATTTAGACTACCTGGATTGAAGATTGAGTGGAGAATAGTTTCTCCATAGTTTTCAGTCGATTCATATTACTTTATTGCAATTTGCAACTTTGCTTATGGAGTCCTTACCCATTTTTTTTTTTTTTTTTTTTTTTTGCATGTCTAATGTAAAACTATATAGCCCTATATATCACAATTTTATTTATTCCCCATTTAAAATATCATGTCATTTGCTCAAACTCTAACTTGAAAAAAAAAAAAAAGCAGACACAGAATTGTCAACACTTGTGTCTATGTTCCCCAATTTATATACAAAAAAAAAACTGGGTTCTCCTTTTCATGTCTGTTCTTGGAAATAATTATAACGAGATGAAAGTGTTTAAATTCTTCGCCATGTTCTCTGCAGTTCAGAAATGTCCCCATTGTCAAAAATGGAGATTGTGTTTTATGTGGCTGTCATCTCCTGTGCTCTCCCTGTCTCCTGTCTCCTCCTCATTCCCACACCAGAGAAAGGGAGCAGGGATAACAGCGGTAGCTAGAGACGGTGAATTCCCTGACAGGGTGGCATGACGGTAGAGGAACTGTATTGGCATGTTGATACCATGCCGAGTTCAATCTAAATGCCAGGCTCTCCGGTCTATGCAACTGCATAGAAAACAGGTAGACTTTGGCTGGTAGTACAATTATTAAAAAAAATATCTGAATATACACAGTAGGAGGTGTCAAGAGGCCTGAACCTTATCCTAACTGGAAAAAAAAAGTAAAAATGCCCAAGAATGTACATTTTGCACCCCCCAGTGATTTTTAGTTTTTTTTTTTTTTTTTAGCTTTTGGCTTTGGGTGTGACATGCCATTTTAATATACAATCATCAGTAGAATATTTGTGTTCATATGTAAATTGCGCAAGCTTATTTTGTCCATTAGGTCAAAAGATCTGAAAAGACACGTATATTTACCCGCCCAGACCCTCCCCTGGAAGAAATCAAGACAGAAGTGGTTGGAAGTGAGCAAAACAAACAGATTAATTACCAGGTGTAAATGTGTCTCCCTCGTCCATTTGTGATCCCATCAACCAAAAAGCATCTTAATACTAGGAGTGAACGGGGCCTGAGGTTGCATTGCAAAATATCAGACTTGTATCTGACCACATATGGACCACATATGGAAAGGCACAAATCAGAATTACAAAGATTCCATGCGGTTTGTGCTGTTCACACTGTTATGAAAAAATAGATCTGAGATCTTGAGCAAGAACAACAACAACAACAAATTGGGGGATTTGAGCCACTTTTGCTCGCAGTCTGATTGCCACAAATAGACTTTCTGCCTAGCTTGGCTAAAACACTCCAGTAAAAATATTATTAAAGGGGTTAATGACATGAGAAATTAAACTTAACATATTGAAATTGACAAACTTGAAATCTTTTGACATATACGAGGTCTTTGTACCTGTAAATTTCAAAGCTTAAAACGTCCTCCTCATTTTAAACATAGTTTTAAACAAAGAGGACAAATGAAAGAGTAAATGAAGGAACATCCTGTTTAAACTGCTCATTTACCTCTTTGTACAAACTTCAGAGGGATACCAATGTCTGGAACAAGTGGATGGTTTGTTTTTAATGTCATCCTGGATCACATTGGAGGATTATATGTTTATTAATAAAGCAAAATCCCTCACCATTGGCATGTATTGGGCTGATTCTGTTTTGGAGTGCCTGCTTTTGAAAGAACTAGAAAGACACTAGATTCTGTGATTGTCTATTTAGTCAGGATTGGCTGTTTAAAGCTGTAAAAGTCATTTTTCTCTGTGCAGGGCTTGTGTGAGGCCCTTGTGTTAGCTTTAAGTGAATCCCCTGTTGCTGGCTCTGAAGTGGAAAATGTACTGGGTCTTATTTAATAGGAAAATCAAGCAAACTGCTTATAAAATGGCCATTTATCATTCTCTGGCCCTAATTGGTTTCCTGTGTCCATGTGGTGCAGTAAATTGAATGTGTCCTTTCTTTTGCAGCTCAAGCGTTGCGAATGTAGTAATCAGCTGCGTTCAGCTCCAGTTCATATGGGCAGAGAAAATATCAAGCTAAACATGCACTGCACATTCCACTGGCAATTAATGTTCATTACAACTTCAAGGAAGAAAAACAGTCAGGTTGCTTTGTGCTGAATTTTTGGCCTTTATTGGAGAAGTGATGCCAGGCTATGTCAAGGTATTTTGCATTATTAAATTTGCATGGATTAGCTCTGACCTTATGAACAGTGACCATGCAGAACTTCAATGAAGTTATCAATGAAGATTCATACAAGATTATGACATGCCAACAAATTTTGACTCTGTCCTAATTACTTTTGCAATACTCTCTGAGACTTAAATATAAGACTATTCTACAGGTTGTGCAAGTTCCTTTGTATGCAATATTTTTCCAGCAATGCACGTTTAACAGGTGGCACAAATCTCCCCATGCAAATCTGTGGTGTTTATGTAGCAAAGTTATAATGAGGTCTGTAAGGGGACCTAGTGGGGTGAGCAAGATCCTGGGGTGTCCCGTTGGATTTATTTGGCAATGCAGTCCACATGCACAACACAAAACTTGTGCCACATAATAGAGGTAATTGGAGGACTTGGTGTGGATAAAGTAATAGGGTTAAAACAGGCCCACGTCCTGCAAATTCCCAGGAATGCTGTGGACTTAGTGAAACCACATGAAAACATAACAAAGCACACGTTCCACAAACTCATTAAGGAGCACCAGCAGAAGTCATTCATCATAGGCCCGTATGAGAAGGCTTCACACCCTTGGCGAAGACTCCAGAGGGAACCAGACGGGGCTCGTAGGTTAATGAAGGAAAGTGGGAGCTCCGGCAAGCCACAGGCTCGGCTCGCTGATGGCCATTCCAGACCGACCTGGCCCACTCGCAGCTCTGGAGAAGGGTATGTGTCAAGGCGTACAGTATGTCTAGATTAGCGTCTACCATATGTTAGAGTCAGTGTTGCTCTGTCCGGTACAAGAGCAAGTTGTCATTTTACAGGTATGTCCATATGGACTCTGTCTTGAATAGATTGCAGGTGTGTATGGAGTCATTGAGTACTTTTGCACTGCAGGCAGTTATAATGTTTGGAGCTGTCAAATTCATGTCTACGTTGGATGTCTCTTTCCTAAGGATACACAGAATATTTTGAAATAAGGGAGATTTTTGGTAGTTGTCACAAGGGCTAAATCTCAGTAACTATGGGGTTTAGTCAAAAGTTGACTATTTTAGATAATAATTGCACAGTTGTATGTTTTCGTTAGCAGTGGTTTTGTATGTTTGTTTCAAGCACCCAATTCAAAAAAGTCTTAAATTAGAATGTTTTGTAATTTTGAAGTTTTTGTGACCCCATCTAAAATGTTAATATTGCCATATCTTTGCTCTAGCTGTTGAGTAAAAAGTAAAAACACTTTGGCAAATATTCAAGAAACGGTTGGCATGTTGGCATGCTTTTTAAATAATTCAAACATTTACTGTTTATTAAAGGCAGTGGCTATTTGGACTAACTGTAAATAACAATTAGATGCTATTTACACTAATTGAAAATAGCATATTTTCTTAGTGATAGATGCTATTTACAATAAGTGCAAATAGCAATAGATTCTATTTACACCATGTAAAAGTATCAGTTCTTTGCAATAAGAATGAATAGTAGCTTAATTAGATGTGATCTATACATTATATTGGCATATACTATTTGCACCTCAGTATTTTTGTACATTAACAGGATGCAATAATATCATAGTGCAAATTATTATATTTATTGAAATTATTAAATGGATGCTGCCTTACTGGGGAAAAAAAACCCTCCCTACACCTTCCCCTAACCCTACCCAATTATCACTTTTAATATTATTAATAATATTACTTTTTTCACAGTTTATCTCCACTTTTAGAAGATTATTTTAATTTTTATTGAAAATAAATTCGAGCTCGGCTAAAGGCGGATTAGAACCCGCGTTGCGTTAAAAGCCAGTTTTGAGAGTGTGTCAATCTACTGCTGCACTGTTGAAGACATTGAATTCTGCATGTCTTTTTTTAAACTTGAATGGCCCATCCAGACATTGGTGGATGGTGCTAGTTTAAATGCCATTTGCCAACAAGGCAAGCTATTTACACTTAGTGTAAATAGACACTCCATTTATAGCAATACATAATTTATTGACTGTGACAATGGTTTGATATTTTTTGATGTTGTCATGAATTGTTTTGGTGGCTTAATGAACTACATCTGTTTTCTTAAGCTTTAACAATGAACAGTATTTTGTAATCAAGACTTTTAAGTTATGTGCTTGAAATTTACTTTAAGCAATGAGAAACTACCAGCCCTGGTTTCTTTTAACTCTCTTTTCTATTTATAATATATGCATTTTGATCCTCACTGATCTTATGAAATCCATATTCTCACATAGCAATATCATCCCTTTTTATTTTTCTCATGTTAAATAAAACATTTGTTGACTGAAAAAAATTATTTAAATGTTTGTATCATTTATAGTTTTGATGTTGTTAAATTGTTTTGGTGGTAAAATAATAAATTGTTTTTAAGGAACTATATCCTTTTTTTCTTAGGCTTTAACAGTGGATATATTTAACAACTTTTTGTAATCAAGACTTTAAGGTATGTGCAAGAAATTAAAATTGAAAAATGAATTAAAAAACATGGTTACTAGCCGCAGTCTCCCCTATAACTCTCATTTCTATGGACAGTGTATGCATTTAGTTCCTTTCCATTTTAGAAAATCCCTATGCTCACATAGCAATGTCTTTTTTTCCTCCCTTTTTGAGTGAATCTATCATCAGATATGATGGAATAAATTAACTCTATTAACTCTAGTTACTAAGCAGGCTGTAAACACTGCATAAACATTGTTTGGAAATTGGAAATAACAAACATGGTAAGAGGCATGGTGTTGAAACAGCTCATGGTCTCCTTGTTGCCCTGCTAGGTCACACAATTTTGTTTCTTTTTACCCTTTTTTACCAGCCTTAATGCTAGTTTACAGCCAAAGGGTAATAACTTCAGAATAGGGCGTTCTTGCCATGCAAGTATGAATCTCAACTAGCCAGGGCCCAAGTCCATTGCAGCGTATACTGAATCCTAATGGTCGGCTAAGAAAGCCTGACAGCAATACTTGACATGGGCATTAAATCATTGCCCCAAGGAATCCTCCATCCTGCACCTCCTGACAGGAACACTGTCATCTCTGCCAGGGCATTTCCTATGCCTCTTGACAACACTGGATCTGAATTAGTCATTGCATTAGATGTAAATTGGTGCTGTTCAAGGATAATAATGAGCACCAAGATACATGTCGGTGTCACTGACATGACGCCATTTTGATACTGTCTCCCACCGGTTTATTATGTCTAATGGTATTCAGGCCGCGGCTGGCCGGAAAGTTTATTTTCAGTTTATGCACTTGTATTTTTGTGTTTGTTTGGACACTTCTCTGCACAAAGTGTCCATAGCGGAGCTCTTCTCAGAGGGTCAGTCTGGCAGTGTTTATCCAGCTGTCTGCATGATGGCTGACGGCTTCCCACTTGACATGGTTTGGCATTAAGGCTGACTAGCCAACAAGTCCAACTGCATGGGCAGCTCCATGCCACAAACTGGCATCCCTACCACTGAGAGGTGAAACCAGACTATAGCTGTTGGCACTGCATTATTCACTGCGCGCATATGATCGCAGCCATATCATTGCTGGCTTATGTTTAAATCTAACCAATAAAATAATGCACAAACACGTATTTGTTAAAAAGAAATATGCTGTGACATTGTCCCATCGCCTTTTTTCTGCACCGAGCTGGTTTACAAACTCCAGCGGTTTATTGAGGATAGCTGTGGGTTATAATTAATTAGGCTCAATTATAACTAAGTGCAGTGTAATTAAAATCTGATAAATATTTGATGCTATTTTTAACGGTAATCGCAGCCTTGTTAATATGTGAGCAATGCTGAATAATGCACTATGAAAATCATTATTTCAAATTGTTTTTGTTTTTTTCGTTGAGTGTTTTCCCCCCCGTCGAACGGCTGACAGACACACTTTTTCATTGAAAAGAATGAAGGGCATAAACCAATGGTTTGAGTGAGATGGACAACATGTGCTTTATATGGAGAGAGGGAGGTCTTCCTGCCAGACTCCTAATTGAGGCCATTTAGCAAACATACATTCAGGAGGCTGAATGCTGAAGTATGAGCCAGAGGCTCTGTTGAACCATTAGCATGTATTCCCAGTTGCTCAAGTTAGCGAAGAAAAAATAGAGGTCTACCACTGAAATAATGTCTGCCAATTACCGCAGTACATAGTAGATAAGGATGTGTTTTACAGCTGAAAACTGACAAAAATATGCTGGTGCGAGAATCCGCCTCAGCGCTGGGAGTGGAGGCTGTGATCAATATCGGTGAACTTCGTCCTCTATCAGGCTTATTCAATATTCAGCTAACCGTTGTGCACCATTTTTGTGTTTTAAAGTGCACCTTAGCTCATAAACAGGGTATTTATTGGTTTTAAGTGTTTTTTATAATAAAATGCATAGTGCAAGAAGGCGTTCTGCTCGTAAGGTGTGAAATCCAGGTGGCCTCGTAGACCGGCAGCGTGCTCGGGTAGAACTGAGGTAGAGCGCTGATGAGTTCCTGGGAGCAGTCAGAGGGCAGAACATGACTTTTGTCAGATTCCCAAATGGAAGGGAAAAATGTGTCCAACGGTGAACAAAGGCGATTCGTCTCTACGGAGTTTGCCCCACATGATTTCAGGTCTAAGTTGTCCTATCACATGTCTGAGTTAATTTCGTGCAACAGTGCAAGACTATGGCAGTTCTGTCAGATTTATGTGGAAGTTGTAGGTTTCAATTCTGGAGATTCATTTCTGCAGGCTAGCACATGAGCACTTGAAAAGCTGTGAGATCTCCCCTTTCAAACATTATCATTCTCCCATTGTATAGATTTTCCTCCCTGACGGCCACCATTTGAAGAATTTATTTTTCTCGCTAATTACATGACAATATGATGGATTTTTCCCCCCAATGCGAACGCAGAACCGAGTAGACGGTTCAGGAAGATGTACACTCAGTCTGCCCTTTATGCGTGCTTTCCTGGTGAATGTGCTGATTGTGTTGCCTTGTTTTTTTGTTATGTTGCTGAGCTTTGAAATCCCATCCTCTTGCGTCTCCTGCTGTTTCCCTGTGTTTTAAGTATCAGTCATACAGGTTAAGTACTGCGCAATAGTGACTTGGATGGCAATGCGTCTGCGATGGAAAAACTTGTTCTCTTCCAACTCTAGCACTCTGTGTGAAAAGTGAAATTGACATGCCTTTCAATACATGCTGAAAGTGTGTTATTGAAAGAGACATCTTTTATTCTCCAGCCCTTGCATCACATTCACTTGGCCACATGCTCTGATCATTGTTTTCCGTAGGGGGAGGTGGGGTCAAATTCTGCAGACTTGGTCTAATAAATAAATAAACAAACAAACAAATTGATTGATAAAGTATGTGTTCTAAAGTTTACTTTTTTAGCAGAAAAGTTCGCTTCTTTTTTTCTCATGGCGTTGACAATATTCTTCCTCTGTTTTAATGGGGTCATCACAAAAGATAATCATGCATACAGAGTATGATAAGAAGCCTATACGCTGCCCAGATTTTCTTGCTCTTATTAATATCTGAGAATTTGCGAGAGCCAAAAGTTGACTTTGGTCTTTGAAGGTGCCCTTTTGAAGCTAATCCTATTCAGAAGCGGATTTTCTTTCTTTGTGTTTTATAGCTTGTGCTGTACACACACAATTCCTTCTGAGTTAAAATAATGTTCAGATGTGTATAAGCACAAATAATGTACATACATACATAATTTGTATATGTAACATAATTAATTAATATTTATATATTTAATATAATTATTTAATTAATATTTTTAATTAATATTATCTCTGTGGCTAACAATTGGATACCTAATTTAATACATCTGACTTTAGACTGACCAGTTAAAGCTATATTTTTGAATGTTTTAAAAATTATATATTTTTGTTTATTTTTTGAGCTTGCGTTGGTGTTAATCCTGTTCACATTGGCAGAGATGAAATCGCTGGAAGTCACCAATTCGTCATGATGTCAGCCATAGGTGGCTGATCATTGTCTGCACTCGGCAGTTGCCATCTAACATTTTCTGATGCTCATTTACATAAAGTTGAACTTTGCTCATGCCACTCATGTCACCAGAAATGGCCAACTCTGACTGAAAAAAATGAATGGCTTGTTGCTGCAAATTGCTGTCACTGTGAATGCTCCTTTTATTGCGATAAGAAAAAATATTGATATGTAATTATCCTTGATTTGCTGTTGTTTGCCCACTTTACTCTGTAAACAAATAATTATGAATTTCTTTGTGTTGTTTATATAAATATATTCGCACATAAGTAGTGAGACGTTTCAGTAGGTCCATCACAATGTCTGGATGTGCAGGTGTGGTGGGCAGCGCATGAGAATGATGGATCTGGAAGAGAAAGCAATGAGGAGAGGGTGGAGCCTCGTCTCTCTCTCTCTCGCTCTCTCTCTCTCTCGTTCTCGCTCTCTCCAAGATGCGCCTGAGATGCTGATACAGGAAGAATCTGACACGTGTCTTCCTCACGCATTTTAATGAGTGTACTGCTTCTGTGAAGCTATTAAACGAAATGAACCATTTGAAAGTGAATTTTAGATTTCCGGTCAAAGCGCTCTCTTCCAAGAATGGGTGAGGGGATTGGCGATTGTCAAGTGCCCCTCTCCTACCCCCCAGTATCCACACTAGAACCTCTCGCACACAGCATGGATGATCAAAAGAGGCCAACGGCGGACGACCATTATGCCAATGACACTTTGAGTAAGAGTCTAGAGAACAAAATGACATGACAGCCATTAGGGTTTGAAAGTGGGACTTTAAAGAGAGGCTGAAGGATGAATGTCAGGAGCGAATCAAAGGGAGAAAGTTAAATCTTCATAACGTTCGCCGCTCTCCACAGAAAAATAAGTTCTTTGCAAACTAGCTCCCATTCAAGTCCAAAAACACGAAGACGAGTGTGTCCGCGTAGAATAAAACAGACGAGGAAGTTGAGTCTGGAGGTTCAGACATGAAAGCTAATAGGGCAACGAAACTCCATTGTGCAGGTGGTTGATCATTAGTGGACAGGTTTTAGTCAGCGAGACGAGATGCACAAAGGTACACTGTGCTCAAGTATCAGGAGCTCAAATGATGTGCTGGCTTCCAGACATGAAGTTACGAAGAAAAGAAAACATTGCCAAACAAAATTGCCAAGTTCAAAATCAATTGCATAGAACAATGAATTCTGAGATGCGTCCCTGGGCCTTTTTCTACTTCTAAGCCTCCTTTTTAACTTAATTGCCCATAAAATCATAGGCCTCTCCGTAATGCCGTTTGTGCAGTTTCTAATTCCCCTCCTCAGTCAAACACCACATTATGCCAACGAATGTGGCTGATCAGCTGGATTTTCTGGCGCTGTCCACGCGGCTCATCTCTCCCTGCCAGTGCAAGGAAAAATGCATCTAATGTGTCTCCATGTCACATAATCAAGGATTTTAGAGTGTAAATCTTTGATCTGGGAGAACATTTTCTGATAGGATCAACCCCCCACCCCCTCTTGGCTGAAACCTTCTGATCTCCCTCCAATTACTGGTGTCAAATGAGTCTGTTTACAGGCTGATTGGATGAGTGCTGTACTGACAGTGCCCCTCCCTCTCCCTGGAAAGCCTCGTTCCATCCTCGGCCACGGTCGCACCGATGGCGAGGGCCCCGGCACACAGCTGGAGCTGTTTGGAGCCGCTTCAGAGCCAGTTGTAAGGCGGCCAAGTTGGGGGTCTCGAGGGCCTTCCATCTGGTGTGACAGGGCAGGCTCTAGGGCTTGGCTGACAGAGTGCGAGAGTGAGAGAGCCCACAAACCTTACAGAGCCTCACAAATCTTTTATTTATCGGCCTGCTCGGCTCACATTTGCAGTAGTTAGTTAATATGCAGACTGGGCTCCAGGACTTCAAATGGTGCTGTGGAGTGAAGCTGGCTGGAGTTTAGGGTAGGGTAGGTGGGGGCTCCTCAGCCAGCCGCCCCACTGAGAACTAAAGGGGGGAGGAGGTCACTGTCCAGCTGCAGGGGAGATCTGGGGCTCTCATATTCAACCATCTTCATATTCATCACTACCACCACCATCATCATCATCATAATGAGAATCCCAGCTTGCTTGCGATGCAAAGGAGATCTTAAGAAGCATACGACTTGCATCATCACTGATTTTTATGCTGTTTGCTGTGCCCTTAAGGGCAACTCCAGAGGAATTTGTTTTTACATGCAACAAACGAGGTGTGCAATTAATGTCTTTTAATTATTCTAGCCTGATCTAAAGGTGATACATGCTTTAAAGGGATAGTTCACCCAAAAGTGAAAATTGTGTCATCATTTACTCCAAACCTGTATGGCTTTCTTTCTTATGCAGAACACAAAACTATATTTTGAAGGATGTGCAAAAAAAAAAAAAATTGTCCATACAATGAAAGTCAAAGGATTTCAAAACAACATTGGACTCGATTGACTTTCATTGTATGAAAAAAAAAAAACATTTTTCAAAGTCTTTTCTTGTGTTTCACGGAAAAAAATGCCAGTTATCGAATTTTCATTTTTAACTATCCAACCCGGGCTCATTAGAAGTAAGTGACTACATTTACAGGTGACGTCCACAAGAGGCACTATGAGCGATCTCCATTGCAGATGTGGGTTTATTAAACAGCTCAGTGTGATGGGAAAAATGGTTCAGTTTCAAAGGGAAATGTCCAGTGACTGGGGCTAAAATAGAGTGTTCAATTTACTCAGAAACAGTTAAACGTGACTGTGGCAACATTTTATTACATTGCTTAATGTAGTGGTTCTCCTCGGGACCCACTGCTCTGTACATTTTGTATGTCTTCCTTATTTAATGCACCTGATTCAGATCATCAGCTCATTGGAGAGAGCTCCATGAACTGAACTGAACATGTCAGAAAAGATACAAAATGAGCACAGCAGTGGGTCCCAAGGACTGAGTTTGAGATCGACTGGCTTAATGCACATATCATGCAACATTTTATTACAACATTGCCATTTTAGCTTCCTTCCAGCAGACTTTGAGCTCTTTTTTGGAGTGTCGTGACTTGTTTCACAGGACTCATACCTAAGCGCTTTGACAGAAAAGCCTTACCGTTACATATGAAGATGGTTAGCCTATGTGATGCAAAAGTCAAAATGTATTTGTTTACAAATCATGCAATGTGGTAAAAGGTTTGAGGAAGATAAACGTTCTAAATATAAAAGAATAGCAGAGTCCACACCACAGATTTAACGATAACGATACAGAGAAACGATATGGTTGGGATTACTTTCAGAATTTTTTTTTTCCAACTGTTGAATGACAAAACACTGACAGCAAATAAGAATCCGTTTTAATTAAAGGGCTCGCGCATTTAAAATGGCCGACGATATTGTGGAGAAGTTAATCGGTGAGGTCCAGAAAAAGACATCACTTTTTGACAAGTCAGCCCCTCTTTTCAAGGATACTTTAAGGAAAATGGATATATGGAAAACAATCGGTAATACCCTCGGAGTAAATGGTGAGAAGTATTAATGATGCTAGGCTAGCAAACAGTGTAACAAAACTTACCTCAGATCTCCAGCGCTAGTTTCGACAACATTGTCTTACGTCCGTTGACGTTGCGGTGAAAAAGACTAGGCGTTGTTTTTATCACACTATATTGATTTCATCAGCTAAATTCACTTAGATTAGATCTATTACACTAGCCATTCACTCGAAACATAGCATGAAGACATCTGCTGATTAAAGCTGTATAAATGCAAAAAGAACAGGAAAAACATGTTGGACTTTGAAACCGCGGCGCGTGAGATAGAATAAACAGACCATTATCGTTCGGTGGTGTGGAAGCAAATATAATTACCGTTATAGTTATCTTTTATCGTTCTTGGTGTGAACGGACCTAGGCCTATAGTATTGTTCAACGAACCACACGAACATAAGTCCTTTATTAATCAATAATCTGCCCATGTAATCATAACTTGTTTTACTTCCTCAAGTTTTCATTTCATCTGGAAACTCCAGTGAAATGTATATACTGTATAGGGGCATTTTTGCAGAAATGTAGACAGAGTCACGTATTGGAACTATTCCTTTAAAAGTAGTAGGAAAGCATGTGCAGTCCTCATTTGCATAAGTGTCAAGCATTAGCTTGAATTATGGGATATTCCGCACTGCCACCTAATGTTTAGATAAGTGAGTGCATGTGGGTTGACGCTAAGTATAAGTAATCAGTGCTGGGGAAAAAAATGTGTAAGAAGTCTGGATTAGAAGAAAAAAAATAATGCTAATAATAGTTATTTTTTCACACTTAGTGAGAAAAAAAAGCCCAGACTCAAGTCAAAATATTAACATTTTATTCTTTCACTTACTAGAAAGTACTGTAAAGAAAAACATTCTGTCCCAGGGAGACAGTTTCATGCTAAAGGAAGGTCAACACAGAGCTCCGCGTGACATTTTCTTCAAATTTATGGAGTAACAGCGTGTCACACTGTATTGTCATGCGATGACACCAATTTGATGTGATGGCTCTTTACGGCTGTCCCTTTCCTGTCATATAGTGCATGCACAGCAGATACAAGAGTTCAACAAGCGCTCCAAAGGGGCTGTCTCATCGCTCACATCGCCACACACACACATTGACGAAAGTAGATGGCTTCACCGACCTCCTAATGCTGAGAAAACAGACTTGACAACAAATTTGTATTTGATTTAAAATCTCCAGCACGTACCCGAATGCACGTTTTTTTTGTGTGTTTTTTTTTTTTAACAGTAGATATATGTTAAAAACATGGCGGCATTAAGAACCACTCATTGGGCCGCTGGGAATTTAGAAAGAGGTGAAACGGTGCAGCCTTTCTGTGGTGTTCACGGGAACACAGATGCCAGTAGCACGTCTGCGCTCAGAGCAGCCAATCTCAGCAATTATTAACTAGGTGGCATCGAGAGCGCTGCTTAGGCTGTTCAACAGCTCCCTGAGCTCTTTAAGGAGCTCAAGACATATTTTCCAGCAGGCCCTCTGGAGCATCGCTCTTCACACACGCACACTCTCCCTCTCTCGCCTTGTCACTCGTCCCTCTCCTCCTTATTTCTCCGGTTGTGTCCTCTTGGATCCAATTTACAACTTAGCATCACCCTTGTTTGCTGGTTTTCGTCTGGTCTTATCTTATCTTGTTACACACTCTTCAGGCTTTGTGGTTAAATTATGTATTAAGGTCAATGTCAAAACATGGAAGATATGTAATCTACAGGGAGTTTCCTTTTATTCATTATTACAGTGAAGGCTGAGCACAACTGTCAGAGAGCCGAGGATGTGCGCAGCATGGAAGCTTGCTGCACAGCGGGGCTCTTCATAGCCCCCTCTCCCGCCTCTCTCCCAGGACAGACCCCTTGATAGATTTACCCAGCTAACCCATCTCACTTAAAAAGTTCTCTCTTCTCTGCTCCAATCTGAAAGCTGTCAAGCGCACCTATATAGCGGTGTCATTTATCTAAAGGAAGACGCACACACTTGAGACGCGGGAAGATGTCATCCGTTCAGTTGCGTTTTGGAATCTTCTAAAGCGGGACTTGCAGTTGGCTCGGGTGGGAGGCGCTCTCTTTTGGGAGGGTCTCGAGGAACGTGACACCCTTGTACGTATATATGTCTCCGATTGAACTTAAGTGACGTTGGGAATGGGACGTCTCCACTGCGTTTTGTCTGAAGGTGTACAGCTTGCGCGAACCTGACCCCCTATCGTGCTCATGTCCGCTGTAAGATCTGGGACCCACACTGATGGGTAAATCCCATCTCTGCCGCATGCTTAACAAAAAAAAAAAAAAAGAGAGAGAGAGAGAGCTTGATAAATTTGAGCCAACTCTCTCTAGGGCAAGCATAATTATTTTCTGATTAGATTAATTCAGTTATACTTTGGTCCTTTCCAGAGCCACCGGCGTGCCTGGAAGAAGCGCACTCAGTCATGCTAACAATTACACAATTAGCTGTGCAGCGCAACCCATGCAGGGAAATTCAGCTCCAGCTAACAATCCACCCTCCTACATGCGTAGACCATAACAATTATCATTTGTGGGGTTTTATGGTTCTCTGATGCTGATGGGGGTTGGAATAATGCGAGTTCACCCTGATGTTTAACCCACCCACTCCTCTCTCATTATTTCTGCTCCGTTGTGAATACCATAAACGTCTCGATAACCGCAATGATAAACAGTTGAGACCGAGAAACAATCGTTCCCATTATGGGGAGTGTAATTGAGAATATCCCTTTCTCGGAGCTTTATAGATGCTCTTCAGGGACACATTGTCCAAATGGTCAACAGCAGCAATATTTTTCATTTAGATTCACTTGTGAATGTGATTACTTACGGATTCCTTACTGGGTCTCATTATGCCTGTAATATAAAATCATGCTCTTTATTTTATATTGTACAGACACTTTCAAACACAATTACATCAATGTAGAATCTAATATTAGCTCACGAATACTTATTTTCATTATAGCTTCTTTTGTTTTCCACAAAAACAAGTCCTGCAGATTTGGAACGACGTGAGGGTGAATAAATGATGACAGAATTTTCATTTTTGGGTGAACTATGCCTTTAAAATGTAACATATTACAGAGTGTCTGACTGCCACCCTACGAGACTCATTTGACAACACCATAAAAACGGTTTAGATGTTTATGTATTTGTTGACTTGAATACAGCCATGATGCAATTATAATGATGCAATATCTACAGTCTCTAAAATGTGCTCAAACCACCACCCGAACTCAGCTTGTTCTTGCTCAGTGTACCAGCTCTCAAATGACACAAATTTGTTTTTAAATACCAACTTTCTGACACAGAGGCCTCGGAGAAGTCTGAATTTTTTGCTAGACGGTGGACCACCAATACATACTTGATCTGATGTCTCTCTGGAGCATTAGCATCTTTTTGTTTTGCTAATTTGAGTAGTTTGATGAAGTAGTTTGAATAATTTGATGATAAATCCTCTTTAGCCGAGCCAAAATTTTCAGCAACCTGCTCTGAGCTCACCACTCATCCCAAGTTTTTTTCACAGACTGGACATTCGCAATGAACATGCATTTTAAATTAAAGTTGTAATAAAAGCAAAAACCTTCTCATGTGGCCAAACGCACAATGAACGCAGCCTGCTGAACTAATCACGCAACAAGACAGGCAAAAGATAGGAGCCACGTTTTCTTCATATCCTTGCTTTTTCTCCTCTCATCCTAGTGGAATGATAGCACAGTTGCGTTCTTAACCTCGCGTGTAGAGCGTGGAAAATAACTTGTGACTTGTAAGCCTAATTAAGGAATCCTCCCTGACCTGCACACCCAGGCCTCGTCAGAAATCTAACACCAGAGCTGATTCAACATGAGCTACACACCGGGCAGGACCCAGCACTAATGAATACTAATGAATAATAATTACAGGCTCTTTGGCACCCAGACGCACTGCAGGGACAAATGCTAATACGCTTTAAATGTACACCGCTAGGAATGACTAGCGGGTTCAACATGCGGCAGATTAGCCGAAGGGCCGATGCAAACTCAAGGTGAAGGATGAAACATTTCTCGCGGACGAAATTATGAGCATATTGGTTTGTTTTTCGGTGATGCAGGCAAAGCCATTGATCTAGAGAATTTAGGCCACATGAGAGCAGACGAATCTCAGGATGTGGCGCTCCTAGCGTGTCTGTTTGTGACACCTTTTAATTGGCAGCATTAGAGCTCATCAACGAGCAGACTGTTGTTTGTAAGAGCGCTCTCTCCTAGTGCTTTTGTACTCGTTCTCGCATGGCAGGGAAATTAAACTTTGTGGTGTTATTTTTTTTCCCACTGTTTATTCTTTTGATCTGTGTGTACATTATTCGCAGCTCTTTGAATTTAAATTTCACTGTCATGTTTCTCTTTTCATCACACTGATGGTTGCAGCTCTAATAATATTCAGCTTTTAAGTCACTGTAGAATGTTAATTAGATTCTCTCTTTTTTTAATTAATACGTCCCCGCAGGTTTCCTTATCAAATAATTTTTAGCCCTGTAAAATCATGCATTTTGTGTCAATAAATTACTGTGAAATCTTTAAAAATAAATAAAATTACATCAAAAACAATGCAAAAATCCAAGGTGCATGAGAACTGTTTGTGTAATGTAATGCATGTATCATTCAAAAATTTTCAGTACCTCTTCCAAATCAAGCCTGGTAAGTCATAATGCTTAGTGTGCCCTTGCAAGCTTAGTGCAATGCGGTTACCTTGCGCTTGTATTGCGGTGTATTAGTGGTAATGTGTGTTGCTCTGCCTCCCTAAATGCTAGTGTTGTCCAGCAGCTTCTACTGTCCCATCTATCATCTTCAGCGGTGAGCCAAGGATTCTGGGATAGAGGAGCCACGTACTGGGCTGTGATAATGAAAGGTCACAAAGGGGGTGGAGTGTTGAAATTGCTTTACTTTACAATGAAACATGCTCTGCCCAAGCAGTTCCATAGTCGAGGAATGCAGTCGGAAGCAGAGGTAGAATTTCAAATGGTCTCGTGGCCGTCGAGGCGATAGATTTGTTTTCTGCACTGCGCCGAACGGAAGACGCCGAAGCCCATTACACATTCACATGGGTTTTGGGTTGTCGCATTTTGTTTATATTTCGTAAGTGAAATGATTTGTCTAGTTTCATTCATTGGCTTAATTTTTGTAAAATCCTGTGAATTTTGATTAAATGAAATTGAATATTCAGTGCTCGTGCTGGATAGAATCTCTTTGCTGTTTATTTATGTATTTTAACTTTCAAATTTTATGAATTTGACATCATCATATTCTGTTTTTTTTTTTTTTGTTTTGTTTTATCTTAGTGCAATAAACACTGTATCCCAGCTAAAAGAACTTTGTGTTTCAGAGCTTCCACATATTAATGTGCTTACATTTATATAAATAAATTTGCCTTCATTGTCAGGTATAAAATCAGTCTGACAAGTTTCTCCCAAAAATATGAGGTAAAAAAAAAAAGTGGGGAAACATTTCACTGTGCTCACTGAAGAAAACTGATATTCACAGACCAGGAAAAAATATATATATTTGCCGTTTATTATACTTTATAATGAACTGATTCACATCTTGCTGAGAGGTAATTAATACGGGGAAATCTTGAATTAAAGATGTAAATCTTGACACTTTGGCAGGGGGGCCGGTAAGGGACAGTACTCTCTAAGGCCTGAATTATTCTTAGCATAGACCAATTAACACCATGTATCTTCTTTTATGTTCAGTTCAATTAAGAGCCTTTACAGTTTTTAAGTTCTTTTCTTCTTTATAGTTGGAGAGTGTCAGAAACACAGATCAAAGCCAAACGCAGCAGTCCGTGCACCATAGGTAAATCTGCTTTGCATAAGAATCTGCATGTTACTACGAAGGTTTTTATTATAATTTTGCATGAATTAAAAAACAGGAAGGGAGCAGAAATGAGGGAGAGAACCCACAAAGCAGTCTATTAATCTGCTCTCAAATCTCCCTATATCTACTACTCTGACAGCTGAGTACCTCGATAGCTCAAACCCCAGCAGACCGACACCGGCTGTAGAGAACAATTTTACTTTTTGTCATTCCACGACCGTTCCTTGTGTTTTATTTTGATTTTCAACCAAGCTGCTCGGGGTTGGAAATGAATGAATGGACCTATATGATTGTAGTGGATTGTATCTTTTTATAAACACCTCCAGATAGTCATTTGCAGTTTTATTTGTTTATAGTGATCGTCAAGCTGTTATTTGTGTTATTTTTGGAGTGTTTGTCTGTACTCTTCATTCTTTTGTTTTATTTTGCATTATTATTGGACTGACAGTTGTGTTTTTCTCACCACAGGAGCTTCACCCTTGATGTTAAAATTCAATCTCAAAACCTGGTTAGAAAATTACTGCACTCACCAATTTTCCTGCCGCATGGGAAGAGTGTCATGACTGCTTTACGCTTATATTTATTTTACATTGGCCACTGTACATTTCATCCTTAATTATATTCCTCGGGCAGATGGATGGTTGCTTGAAAAGATATCTGCTGCATGCTGTGTTAGAATCGTCCAATGATATGATATGGTCAACATATATCATAATCATATTGAGAGATGACATCCAGGGAGGGGCACAGCCTCAGGGTGGAAAGATGCTTTCAGGGCAACATAATAACACAAACAACCTGTTTTTCAGCACCCCTAATTGCTGCGCTTTAATTGCATTAAGCAGTGAAATATCAATAAATCAATGGGCAAATGAACTGGGCAACTATGAGCAATGACTCTTCAGTGTTGCTCTGTATTATTCTATTGATGTTCCACTAACGGCCGTCCTTGAGATATTGAATGCTATTCAACCCAGGCGCTGACATCATAATAGAAGGCAGCGTTGAGCAGTCTGGCCGTGTGGACGCTCGGCCTCTGCGGCATGTTTTTCTCACTTGTAGACGTGCTTTTGGAACCCCAGACACTAGTTTTATGAAGTGTACATTTGGACTTTTATGTGAATAATAAAAGTCATTTCATCTAAAAAGATTTTATATTTTCATATAATACGCTGTTTTTATTTATAGCCAACATTCACTGTGCAATTGATGTCTCTTAACTGTGAGATCTGGTTATATGGAACCATTTAATGACACCAGAAATTGTAAATATACACAAGTGTAGTTAAGACCATTACTGAATAATTCAAAAATGAAATGTTTCAACTTTCCATCACTATATGTATTCACATAAATATAAGACTGGGGCTAGTTGTTCTCATAACTATAAATTATTTAGGCATATGTTCAATAACACAATTTGTTTGAACACCTAGTTTCTAATGGTCTTAGAATATATTTTTAATTCTAGCCTCCAAACTACATTTAGGCTTACAATATCGTTGTATTTTTAAGCTGTAGAGTGACATAATAAACTGTACTGATATATTAATTCAAGCTGACCTATAAGGGTATTGTTCAAAAAATGTTGGGAAAAGTTGTCACATTTGTTTTAAATGTTGTATTTTCAGGAATTAATTAATAATAATAATTCATCAAATTAATTAATTCATTATAATGTCTGTTGGCCAAAACAAGGGTTTGATTATTTTGTTTATTATCGTTTAAAGTGTTTCTGTTCTTTTTCTTGAAATTTTTGGGCGCTTCAAAAATGTTTTACTGTTTTAATTTTGCTGAAAGGCCATCAAATAAAATTGGCTATTTAATGTCAGGTTCCAATTGAAACAACATGTGCTCAATAATCTGTATAGCTTTTTATGGGTAATAACATTGAAAATATTAAATACATTCCCAGTTAAGACCTTAGTTTGTTTAATAAAAAATGCGCAGAGAAACATTCAAAATGTGCAATATAAAAAAAACGTAAATGTGTGACATTGTGCCCTATATATATAGCTTATATTTTCATTTCAGGACAAAGAAACAGTCAGTGACCCTGTCTCACTTGTAATGAGTTTGACAGAAAAGCTTTTAATGTTTGATATCTAGGGATATGTAAAAAGTCATATGAGAGAATTTTGTCAGCTTGTTCTTGACCCACTATTTTTTAAGAATTTGTATGATGTGTGTTGTAATAAAAGCTTTGATGTTTTTTTTCCTGTGCCAAGTTTATTTTAAGCCTATTTTAGTGCACTTTCACCTTCATGTGAGTGTTTCAGACTGTTGACAATTGCCATTTTAATCCAATGTTCAAAGAAATTTTTTATAGGATAGCAGGCTAATTCAAATATCAAAATATTTTGGCAGGTGTGATTTCTTTGTTGGTTTGTTTTCATAACCTCGGTGTCTCAAAGTATTATTAAGTAAAATCTTTACTCTGTCGTCTGTTTGAAGATATAAATAGCGTGTACTGCCATCTAGTGGAGTAATTATGCAACAGTGTTTTTCAATTGTACTGTATGTGCTAGTCCTTAAACTTCTGACTAGCTGTTCCAGTGAGAATACACACATTTTTTTATTTTTTTGCTTTAATATTAAATCTATAAAAATAATAAATTATTTAATAATTAAACTGTGTAATGGTCCTGTGGCTGAAAACAATTTTAAGAAAGCCGCTGATTATCTGTATCAACATGCGTGTCCTTCAGTTGTCTTGCAATTTGAGTAAACAAGAACAAAGAACAGCAGAAACGAGCAAAACATGTTGCAAATCAAGCATGCAAATAAGAGGATTTATTCTCATATCCTGCACACACACTAGCTCAGTGGGAATCAGTCGGGCTTGTTCTCGGTGGCCCTCTTTTTCCCTGCTGTGAACAACGTGCTCTGTCAGTGATTAGCAATAACACAGACAATGGATGTAATTTCGGTAGGAGGGCAGATTTGCAGTATCAGAACTTGCATAAGCACACACACACACACACACACTCATGCACACATTCTGTTGTGTTGTCTGTGCCTCCTGTACACAGGTACAGTCAGTTTAAGACATGTTTTTTTTTTCTTATTCCACAGTTATTTTGTATGCCAACAGACTCCTGCAAAGGCTCCTGCGGCTCGAGAAGAGCAGAGAAGGCCATCACTGCAGTCTCCACTGTCTACATGCTGCACAGGTACACATGCTGCCTTCTCCCGGGGTTGCTAATGTAATGGCTTTACATTGATTCTGTCCGACTAGATGGCTTGTTTTCATCCTTTTTAGGGAGCTGTGCCAAGGTTTTAGCCTCCTGTGATGTGAAAAGTGTGTGTCCTTTTCAGCACGTATCAAACAGATACTTCCTCACATGATACGAAGGCTGAGAAGGGTACACTGCCCTCGGAAAGATTTTTTTAAATGTTCCATTTTACCATACAGTCAGCCACATCTGTTGCCATGGTACCATACATTTGTAACTGAAGCACTTTGAGTGGATTGACTCACGTCCTAATTATAAGAACCAGATCTTTACATCCATGAGTCAAGACAACGTCTTTGAGAAGGTGAGGTGGAATAATGTTTTAGGAATAAGACAGAACACGTTTTCATGAGATCATGTGATCTGACAGACACAAGGCCCCTGAGCTGCAGATATATGTATGTGTGTGTGTGTATATATATATATATAAATATATATATATATATATATATATATATATATATATATATATATATATATATATTTCAAATTTTAAACCTTTTATGAAAATTTTAAATATGTTGATTACGTGTGTGTGTCTGGTTCCGGTATAACTTATGTTATTGGGACAAAATGTACCCACAAAGATGGCAATATCGAAAATCCTTGGCCATTTGGGCACATATTTTGGTCCCCGTGATGAAAACAGCTTATATTATCATACTATGTGATATTTTTAAAAATACAAAATGTAAAAATGCAGAACATTTTCTGTGATGGTTAGGTTTAGGGTTAGAAGATACAGTTTGTACAGTATAAATATCATTATGTCTAAATAATTTCCGCATAAAACATAAAAACCCAATGTGTGTGTGTGTGTGTGTGTGTGTGTGTGTGTGTGTGTGTGTGTAGAGTTTTACATTTTTAGTTCAGATATAAATTTTAAATATGTTGGTTACCTTTAGGTGCAATATTCACATACAAATATATCCCTGGACACCAACCAGACGGTGTTTTGGGTAAATTGGAGAACTTTTGGGCAGTTTTTTCTTTTCTTTTCTTTTCTTTTCTTTTTACATTTACTGAAGAGGATGCTCACAAATTAGATACTGCTGTGGTCAAAGGAGACATTCTTTGGCAGAGATAAAGAGAATATTGGCTCTATTGAAAGATCACAATTAGCCACCTTTGATAAGACATTACTGAATTTTCTTGCTCATTAAAAAAATTAATTTTCAATGTGTGATTAATTTCATGACAAATTGTGGCCCGTTTAAAATAATAACATAACCTCTCACATTAAATGGTTATTATTAATACTAAGGCAGAAAAAAATAATGTTGAATTACTGATGACAGTCTGCCTCATGTTCAATTCAAGCTCTGATTTTGTAGGTCGTTAATGGTTTTTAATTGCAGTCTCTTTAATTTTATTGCATAAGCTACTTTTTATCCTGTGCATATTGTATTGGTGAATAATAGTTGCATTTTACCTACACAAAAACTAGATTAACTTTTCTAATGTATAATACTAATTGCAGTTCCCACCTCTTTATTGGAAATTCAAACCATTGCCTTTTAGGTTGTCCATTATACAATTTCAGCTCAAATTCTTCAAATCATTTGCAATCTAAAAATCTGAACATGAGCTGTGCTGAGCTCAGACTGTAGCTTGAATTACAGCATTTAAACTGTTTTTATGCTTCTATTGATTTCATGACGCAGAGGTGAGTTAAATTCTCAATTTACACCTTGTCACTCACATCAATGAGATATTACACCACAATACACACATCTGAACCACAGCTATACCACAGTCTGCCTGAGCACAGATCTACTGATAACTATGATGGGAGTTGTTGGACTGATTCTTCACGCAGTCAAATCCAATGCCTTCTAATCTTCTCCTGCTTTTTCTGAATTATTCAAACAGATCTTGAAGCAACAGAGACGTCTCGACAGCGAGCAAAGCTCCCTATGAGAGAGCTTCAGATAATGTGAAATGAATGATGAAATTCTGGGAGCTGAAATGAAAGACTGATGTGATGCATGTTCAAAGGTGGGGCCCGGGTCCCCAGGCCCCTGGGGGGCTCAACGAGCGTCTTTTACCTTTTTTTTTTTTTTTTTAGCCAAGGATGAATGTGCTATAACGTCTTTGGCAAAAATAACCAAAACCTATTTCCACATTCACATGGCATGCGGGCATGTCAGGGAAAGAAACGGCTCTTTGTCCAGCATTGGGGGGAATCGCACAACTTTTCTTCTCATGTTTGAGGGAAAAAGATAGATTGAAATCTCAAGTCAATTAATAGATGAAACACATTTTTCTAAAATAGGTTACTCATTTGTGTAGGAAGCATTTAGGGGGCAATTTAGTTAATGCATGAAATAATTCACGCCATGATGTAATGTCCATTCCTTTTTATCTTGAAAGGAAACTGGCTTATCTGCCTTTAAATACAGTTAATAGCACATCAACAAACAAATAGCTTTAAAAACCGTGATGTTCTTCGATTAATATTGATGACATGCTACTTGACCTTGGTACTTGAGTGTGATTAAGTAAAACAATAAAAGGAATATGCGCATAATTATGTTTATAGTTCAGTACCTTGCTGTAAAACAAATATTAAATTTCTCTGTGAACTCAAAATGGAAATGTATTTTAGTGCAGTTTGCGTGCAACATGCTTGTAAGTCAGTGAAGTCAAAAATCTGAACGTTTTCCCAAAGTTAGTCCCAAAATTAGACATTGCAGTCTTGCCTAATGACTGTAGCCATAGAAAAAATTGTTTTAGATTTCTGCTCAGTCATCTGGTGTGTGTGTGTGTGTGTGTGTGTGTGTGTGTGTGTGTCGCACACTCATTTCCTATTCCTGTATTCATTGTTAAATCAGACACTTATTTTCTGAAAAGTAAAAATAAAAAGACAGGTGCAATTAGAACTCAACTAGATCATAGTGCTTGTCTACTATCAGGAACATTTTCTTTTTTAAATTATATTGGGCAATGAAAGTTCCTCCTCCATATACCATTAACATCAATATAGCATGAGAAAATCTCCATGGATTTTCAAAGGCATGATCATCATTCCCATTCCCCATTGTGATCTCAAATAAAGAATCCAAACATCTGAGAGCAATTGAAGTGTCTTGTGAAATCCAGTCTTCCCACCAAGCATTGATTTATTATGTGAATTACAAATCTAAATGTTTTTTTGAATAAAGAGGGTGTCCTTTTGTGCTTTTATTAAAAATCATGAGGTACAGGGTGGAATAACCATTAAAGGATTTCAGACTGCGCTGTAGATCATATGGTTTTCTGTGTTTCCCTGTAAGCATAATGGTATTACAGCAGTAGTCTAGTTTAAACAATTTATACACAGCGATGGCTGTAAGGAAATCATTATATGAACAAGAAGTTTCTCTCTGTTAAGTACAATGTCTAATGTGGTGTTACTGTAAATTTCAGACACATTACAGGGGGCTCCATATTATAGTTTGATCAGTCTAACATTATTGGCCTTTAGAATTAATTTATCAGGACACCTCTACATGGCACTAATGCAGTAGTCTAATGCAATTTCCACTGCACTTTGAGACCATTTTGTTCACTGTCATATTTAAATAATGGTATAGGCCTACTCTTAAACAGAATATGTCCACATATTAAATAAATCAATAAAGCAAGTGAAAGTAGAAGCATTCTAAGAGAAACTTCTTTTATTTAATAACAGGGCTGGACATCAGATGAATGCACATTTTCTAAATATATGAGTAAAAATCATAGTATCATTGAAAATAACTTTTCCCCTCATATAAAAATCTTTTACATTTGCTGATGATGGAAAAACAAGGGAACTGAGCATCTAGCTAAATTAAAATAGTTCCGGAGCATTGGAGAAAATTATCGTTAAAATAGAGATTTAGACACATTTAGACTGATTTTTTCGTTTTAAACAATGATTCATTTCGAGTCGAACAAACGTTCGCTTTAGCCAATGGCTTGTAGCATTCAACTCTTTACTCTTTCAAACGGCAACTCACAGGATTCGAACGCTTTCTTCTTTCGAATCGGTTTGATTGATTCTTTAAAAGAACCACTTCAAAATGAACGAGTCGTTCGCGTATGGCCACTACTCTCGCGATATAAACTTTTCCCGGTTACCTGAGGAAACGAGAGTTTGATTCAAAGTGTTTGAATGAACGATAACAACCAAAACTCGTCCTAATAACAGCAGGTAGAGTAATGCAAACTAGTTACATTTTATTCTGTACTGTTTATCGATTAAAATACATTTCTTTAGCTTTGTTGTGGAATACTGGCGGTGTTTATGTTATTATTTACTCGTCGTCCGTTAGCTGTGGAAGTATATGCTGCGTGTAGTCAGCTAGCAACTGCAACAAACCAGCCTATTTCTGTCATATTTGAGCGATGGTTCTGTTTAAACACTTTCTTCTGGCTTATGTGTGGAACTGTGAGGAAAAATAAAGTGAACTTAATGAGACATTTACGGCGTGTTCGCCAGTTTTGTCCTCCGCAGTGGTATGTTTAGTTACCATAGTGTCGATATTAATATCATAGCAACTGCATATATTGATAAAGTTAGTTGTTAAACCATAATGGTGTTCATGCGACAAATGTAAATCCCCATTCGCCATCGAGTTAAATTTGTTGTATTTTTGACACTGGAACCGAATACCAAGATGCCACAGTAATTCAGCGCTAACAGAAAAAGTGACTATAATGATTGGTAGGAATTTAATTAGCATGGTTATTTTTGTAATGGTAAGTTGATGCAAGCGTCTTGTTAATGAGTGAATATTGCCAAGCCATTGTTTGTGCTGTGTTTATGTTCTGTTTAGGTTATGTGACGGCTGAAAAACAAAATTATAATAATTTCAGTAAATCAATTTTCTGCTAAAACTTGTGCATAGTGTGGGTAAACTATTTCCATGTTATTTTTTATATATATTTTTCAATAACAATTTATATGTCTTATTTTCAAATACATTCACAAACATACTATCTTAGGCGTACAGTAGTTGTTCAATACATTAAAAACTTAAAAAGAAAAGTTTAAAGGACAAAAATATATAGTGCATGTTCAAACATCTAAATTTGGAAAGGAGTTTGATGATCTTTTTTGCTTTATTCTTTAGGTCATTTTTATCTGTTTTGGGGGGAGGATCTTGGCTGCATGAAGCTAACCAGAAATGGCATCACCACAAACGCTTCAGCCTGTCCTGAAGATGAAGGTCGACGAGCTCTTCCTCTTTTGGTTGAGTGAGCCGAGCACTCAGGTTATGCTAAAAGACTACCTCAACAAAATCAAGAACGGGGAGGAAATAGATCTAAGTGATTTTAAGAGCACGAGCTCTTTATTAACAGAAAACAACAACAACAATATTGCATCAAAGACTAATGCTACGGACAGAATGACTGCGGCCCTTGGTGCTCCATGCAGCCCTCCATCCGCCACACTGCCATCTGCGAGTGGCAGCAACAACAGGGCAGGAGTGAATGCGAGGGCCTTGCGACGCTCCGTCAGCACTAAGAAGGTAAAGCACCTGTGTTCAGCAGCATTCTCCTCACAATGCAGCATGACCCCTGATCTATCACCTTGCAGACTATTGTGTCCAGGCCCAATTAATCTAAAGAAATTTGTATTCTACCAGTTTTTGGACAGTCTCAAATCCCATCAATTCCTCATATCACAAAGACAAACATAACCCAGTTTATTTTATTTTTCAAATAGTTGTTTCAACACTTTTTTTTGCTTATTTTAATATAGAAACCACCAGTTGAAAGTGATTATTTAGCACATACTAATGTTTTGTTTAGTATAAATTTCAAGAAATGTTATTTATGATGGTGCTACATGTCCGTTCTATTAACATCCACTTAGGGAGGGTTAAACTACTTTTTCCTGGTTTAGCCACAAGAGGATGCTGAATGGCCTTTGCAGCTCTCGGTCAGTGCATGAAGGGCTCCTGCTCTGGTCAGATGAGCTCTGTGAACTCTGCATGTCTTTTGTGTGAAGAAATGCTGTTCACGTGCTGAACCTTGGCCAAAGGTTGACGAATCCCAATGCTGTCAATCCCTGGAATGGGAATAATGACTGTCATCATGAGCTGTCCAGTGATGCTGGTGGACTTTGCTGCTGAGGTTTCAGAGCTCATAAATTGGATTATGCAGGGATATCTTTAATTAAAGCAATGCCTCCATGATACTTCCTGCTGTCAGTATCAGATCAATGTGTCATTAAATTCACACCACTCTTATTGGCCCAATAAGAGAAAGCTGATATCAAGAAAACATATTCATAAGTAGTATCAATGCACCTGTGGGAAATTAGCTTCTGTGAAATGCAAGAGGACTTTGTTGTGTCCACATTACAAGGACAACTATATTTTCTGACATCTTGTCTGGTTTGTGTCTTGGAAATAATATCTTATTTCAGTCACATACCAAATTTGTTGAAAGTTTGAGGGAAGATCATATAGAAAAATGTGAAAGAAGAAACTGCAAACTTTCTTCAAGGATAACGAATAAAATTGAATTTTGAGGAAAGACATCTGTTTGCTGTGAATATAAATCCTGAGTAGGGGACATTATCTGACCGGTGTGATTCTTTATTGTGAAATGCTAAGCAGATGTGTGTGGAAGCTTTGATTCCTATGTCCAGTTATTCTCACATGCTTTGGTAATCCTTCGTGCTGATGGAACAACTGTTGGGTATTTTGTCTTTTCTGGCATGGTACAATCAACATGTGCCCACAACTTGTCACAATGTATTATAGAGATTTTGATCCCGTATGTTCTATTCTGAAAGGCTGAAGGAATTCCAGAATACAAACACATTCTCTAAAGTATTAGTTAAAAATTCAATTAACGTCATTGTGATGCTCATCGGAGCAACTGTTCCAGCGTTGACACAGGACACCGGTAAAGATAGCCTTGGTTCCTCTGTGCAGGAATTAACTACTGGGAATTTGGCTTACACTTCATAGGCAGTTTACATATTTGTCCGTGGTGTAATAAAGTATGCGTAAACCCAGTCAGATGCTGTTAATGGTCAGAATAATTTGTTGTCTGTCATGCTTGGCTCCTGGTTGCAAGGTGAGAGGTCATTAAGACATGTTGCTTGGAAAAATATAGGATAATTAAAGAATTAAAGGGATAGTTCACCCAAGAATGAAAATTCTGTTTCATTCATTTACTCACCCTCAACTCAAGTAGTTCCAAACCTGTATGACTTTATTTGTTCTGCTGAACACAAAGGAATATGTTTGGAAGAATGTCAGTAACCAAACAGATCTCACCCACCGTTGACTACCATAGTATTTATTTTTCTTACCATGTTAGTCAATGGTGACCGAGATCTGTTTAGTTACTGATATTCTACCAAATATAGTCCAAGGATCCGTTTTTGTCATGTGTTGAATGTTAAGTTGTGTATCAGAAATCAAAAGCATTTTGTTTTGCTTTGTGCACATTTCTGCCTTGATGAAGTCTCGTTTTGGTTCTTCTCCCTCTTTTTTTGTTCAGCTGCTAATGAATTTTGATTTGTGGGTTCTATTTGGATGTTTAGTTTGACTTTAGTTAGTAGTTTATAGCCTTATATCTGAAGATATCACATAGTGCTTATATTTTTCTCCCCTCTAGCACTTGAATTGTAGCATGTTTGTTAGCGCTTCCCACTTTTGCCTTGCTGGTCATCCTCTTTTCAACCACTTGGCTCTACTGACTGGACACAGAGCTTTGTTTGGAAATTGGCACTGTCGACACAGACAGCTGCCACCTCTTGTTCAGGCAGATCTTTTTCTCGTTCTGTTAGTACCAGCTTACTCTGACAGTGGAGAGTTGTTTTACGTATAGCACAAACACTGAGCCAAATGGAGGGGAAAGTGCTGTTAGGAGAAAACTTTCCAATAGGCCCAAATGACAAACAAAAATATTGACAAGTTCACCAGCGAGTTTACTTTGGCCCTTTGTTGTTTTTCCATATTTTTTAATAGACTGATGAGCAAAGTACAATAAAAGCAGTTTGGAGAAAATTTGGCTTATCGTTTGTGTGCAGTATCCTGCCATTGGGTGACAACAGGAACTGTTTATACAGGATTGAGTGGAAGAATGTGGACTGGATGATCTGACATCTAAAAATACATATTTAAGCCAGGCAGAGCTTTATTTTCACACCACTTTGTTTGTTAGATGCTCTGGCTCCCAGCCTTCGGTGCATATTCACTCACTTTTATGGCAGATCAGTTGTCACTAAAGACTGCTTTTATTAATCCAATTAGTTACAGTACTATATGTGCATAAGAAAAGGATTTTCTGATGCACAACGCCCAGCCTCAGAGGCTGAGTTTCTTTGGATCAACACAGTTAGAAGGAATTGATGTAATTGCAGTCAGTCTGGAAACGGATGTTTGTTAAAGGACTAAAGATACATTTGTTTCTTGGGGTTGCCCAAACAGAGCATGTTGGGTCTTTTAATAGTCCTCAACTGCTTCAGCCATCATTCTTTGAATTCAATATTTCCACCCTGTGCTACTAACTAAGACTTGTCATCTATAATAAGCCACAGAATGGCTGGAAGCTGTAGCCTTGGAAAGCAAAATAAACAAAACAGGCAGTAATACGTGTAGGATTTTTTCGCATTTCAAGGAGGGCCAGTTCAGGCTTTGAGTTCTGCATTTTTGCTATACAGGTTTTAAATTGACCTTGGAGATGTAGATAGTAATCAGATTTATTTATTTGACCATTTTGCAATAAACAACTATTTAGAGTGTATTTACATCAAGTTACATATGTAAACATGGATGATATAACACGTAAACCACTGTTGTCTTCTTAATTGTGTGTTATGTGGGACTATTTAATCCACGAAGACAACATAGACTGGTGCAAATTCCATGATACAAATTAAACTACTTTAAAGTTCAGTTGTACAGTTTTGTTGTTGTTGTTTCCATGCTCAGAAACTGTTGTTGTGGTGATCCACATGATTGAGGTTGGTTGATTATTAGAGATGCACGTATATATCGGCCAATAATCTGTATCATCAGATGAAAAAGGGGTGAGAAAATATCCGACTGCAACTCATACGGTCTGTAGAGAAAATCTCCTTTGTTCAATTTAGGGCAAGTTAACATGACAGTAACGCATTAACACTTGAATGTCTGCCATTTTTCTCTACACCAAAAATTATTATTATTTTATTTATTTAAATATTTTGACAAGTGCAAACAATAGGACAAATTTAATATAACAAAAATATGAATTAAAGGCACAGTTTTTTTTCACAGCAAGGGGTCGCTAAACTCTTCAAAACAATAAAAAATGTAGATTGAGGACGCAGTGAATGAATATGGAATCATGGAACTTGTCGTCGTATAAGGAATGAGGACATTTCATTTTACTGAACTACTTTAAAGTGCTGAAACACTACTCACAGGTCAGTTTTTTTGACGAGTTAAAATTGAGGAAACGCAGCGCTGTTTCACTTGGTCTAACATTACACTATCATACTAAACTGCATTTGAGTGTGTTGAAAGTTGTAATGTTATTCTATTAGTTTGTTGGCTTTATGAGACTTAACAGTAAGCTACATCAACATTAGAATATCATACTGATGATATTTTATCGTGTTGAGCTATATAACATTGATTAGTCTTATGTAGCCTGCATTTGCTTACCTTGTCTAATAATGTGCAAAATCAGTAGTGATATGTTTGTGTGATATTTACATACCGGAATGTACACGATATAGCAAAATCTCTAATGATAGACATTTTATAGTGTGATAACACAATGTATCGTGATGCTGTCCAGCCCTACTGTCTCAGTCATCCTATGCAGATGATTGGTTGATGTTGCACATTTCAGCTGCGAAGTGCATTCAGCTCTTACCATATAAAAGCACTAAACATGTAATGCATATAATTAAGTTTGCTTTGCAGGGCAAAATTTTGTTTAGGTGACCTGGAATTTTTAAAAAATCTAGTTCTAAAGCCCTGCTAATTTGCAATGCATTATCACGAACATCCACAAGACATGAAAAATAAGAATGTAGACCTACTGCCCTGCATTTCAGCCATGTTTCAAGGAAGCTGTGTAATGAGATCACACAACAGAATGTAGGCTGAGAATGAAGGACATTGTCCTTTTTGAAAAAACATGTTTAGCTAATGTCATGTATTTTGGATCATGCGTTTGATTTAAGGCTTAACGAAAGGGATGGTTCACCCAAAAATTATGGTTCCAGAATCCAGACCTGTATGACTTTCTTCTGCGATACACAAATTATATTTTGAAGAACACTGGGAACCAAACAATGTCTGGACCAACTGACTTCCATTGTATAAAAAAAAAAAAACTGATATTTTATAGTAAATTGTTCCACAGAAGGAAGTCAGCTTTGAAACAAAATGAGTAAATGATGACCGAATTTTCATTTTTGAGTAAACTATCTTTTAAATAGTTAATTAATTTTTTTTGCTTGTGTAGATGAGAAGTATGCTGATCTATCAAAATGTTGCATCCTTTTGCAGTTCAGTATTGTTTTTGGCTGCTGCAGTGTCTCCTGTATACAGAATCACAGGGTTCCAAGTGAACAGGTTTGTGTCTTTACATAACCTCTATGAGAGCTGTGGAATGCACTCTGAAAAGGGCAGATCCACCCCCCCCCCCCCACCCCCTCCACCTCAGCCACTCTCACACAAACACCCTGGTCCTATCTGTCCACAGTGACTTTTCAGGATAGGAGTATGTGACCTCTGCCAGCCACTATTGGATGTGTGGAGCAACAGGCAGGGCTGCGATTCAGGCTACCACACGGCTGAGGACAGCAGCTGCCGCTCACCATTAAGAGAGTTCCAGCTTTGATAAAGGCAGGCAGAGGAGTGTCCTGTGGCGAGACAGTCGCTGAGCAAGATTATCCTGACCCCAGAGTGCGTACTATCTGCCACGCTGGCTCCATTAGCTGACAGCAGCATGAGAATGAAGGAGGTCTCTTTACGGCAGGACCCTGACCTGAGGAAGGAGTTGGCGCTGCTGGCTCGCGGCTGCGACTTTGTGCTGCCCTCTCGCTTTAAGAAGAGGCTCAAAGCCTTCCAGCAAGGACAGGCAGGTTGTCTTATGTTCTGTGTGAAACCATTAAACTGCTTTGTTTGCTTATTGGTCACTGTCAGTCTCAGTGACGATGTGATCTGATGTTAGCATTCTTTAGATGTATAGCCATGGCACTGAGCAAAATTGTCCATTTTTAAAATAACTTGAACTAGAGGGTTATCAGCGGTTTTCAGCATCCACATGTTGAGGAATGAGCAGGAGGCTCTGTCTGCCCTGTGCTGGATGATGGTCATTCCCTTTTATAGACATGGCTGACACTGACTGGAGAAGGCTAGATTAAATGCATTCGTCTCTCACAGTGGCTTACACTGAGCAGAATCCCCTGCATACCACATCAGAGAAAGACTTTCCAAATGCGTTAAGCTTCCAAACTTCCATACAGGGTGCTAAAAGTTAGTGTTTTTAAAAGCAAAAGCTTAGTTTGTTGCATAAAAGTTGTCACTGCTTTTACTGATTAATAGCTGTGGTTTACTGCTGAACATGCATTATGGTTGTCTCTAGAATGAGATGAGGTAGTGTAATGGCTAATCTATTGCAAGAAGTACTAAAGCAAGAAGTAAACAGTCAAGATTGCTTCATGACACCCAAGCTTATAGTGTCATCAGATTTTTTTAGACATGTAAACAGTTCGTGAAGTTGTTGTTTACTGAGAAAAAATATGGCTGTGTGTCCATGTGATGTTTTTATTGCCACACAAAATAGGGCTGCACAGTTGATGACAATTGAAGTTGCAATATGGACCTACATGATTTATTAACCACTAAAAGCTATATTCTTTTGAATAAAATTTGTAATTTTATAACTTGCATATATGAAATTAAAAAATGATATTTATTGGAATAAAATTTTTTTTATTAATGACTATACAATGTGATCTTATACAATGTCTTTTTTTTCAACTGCATCATTCATAATTCTTCATGGAATGAGTAGAATAAATGAGAAAATAATACAATTACAGAGACTTGTAAAATTTGTCTTTTGTTCTGATGTTCAAATACTTTTTTGCTTTGTTTAAAATTATAGATTCTGGACCATAGAAATCTTTAATAAAGACGTTTTTGAAATCCCAGTGTAGAAAATAATTGGGTAAAATATGTTGGGAACCAAAGTTACTAAAGAAGTGGGCATTCACTGTTGCTTTCTATAGCATGAAATGTGTTTGTGTATGCAGCACACTCCAGGTCAATTTATTACAGTTCATGAGTTTTTTTTTCTTCTTTTGCCATGCTGAGTTAGTGAAATAAATGAAATGTAATGTGAGGGTACCAGAGTTTTGTGGACTGAGAGGTTGACAGTGAAATTAGGAGTGTATCATATTAACTCAAAAGTGATCCTTCATTTTTCTGCCCAAATAAATGCGTGAAGGGTATGATTATCTGCTTTCATCTCACAATAACCAAATATTGCCACCTTCTTCTTTGGCTTGATCTGATATTCAAAATTTGCATCCCTCTGGATAAAACCGCTGTACAGAAAAGGTCAAGTTGTCTGAAGCCTACACGTGTTTGTCTAATACAAAATGCTAAATGGGTCTTGTTCAGTATAATGTTGCTTACACAGAGAGTTGGCTTTGGAGTTTTTTTCTCTGTGTGGAAGTTCTATGGGGTCAAGATCTTCACAGCTGCAGCCTGACACTCAAATAGTTGAGGTTTTAAGTTACTGTGGGAAGCTGAGCCTTTGGAAAATCAGTAATAGGAGGAATTTAACCACAAGTGTTCCCAAAACATTTGGGCATGAAGGACGTTTTGTCATTGAACAAAGACATCATACTGGTATTGTGTACACTTGGGTGACGTTTTCTCAAAGTCCCCCACAATTCTTCTTAAAATGTAACTCTTTTTAGAGCTTTCAAATTACCACCCAACTCTGCAGTTATTCCGCCTGTTCTACAAATTTCAAGGCTTTTAAAACTTAAATGTTTCAGTCAGGCATGGCTTTGTCAGTCCAACACCAATATTTATCTCTGATTGTTGTTTCTCTTATTTTTATAAACTCTCTGTCTTTTAGATTGATTGATTATTTTTTAGTCTGTAACTAATTTGTTTCCAACAGTTATGTTTACAAGTCTAAATGTGCAGTCCATCACAAGTCAGCTGTAACTGTTTAAAGCTGTTCTTTCAGAATATTCTTGCAAAATAATTGACAAGGGAAATCTGGTTAGCACAGGTTCACACTGTAGAAAGTTTTCTTTTTTTAAATGTAAGCTTTGTCCATGCCCAGTCAAAAGTCATAGTTATTCATAACTACAAAAGCAATTATGTCCTAGGCCTTTTTTCTATCAACAGGTAATTTTTTTTATAACCATTATCCACTTTCCTGTCCTTCCTGTCTTGTGTACTGAATTACTTGGAACAGGCATCCAAAAAATAGCCTCTTGCGAAAGTCATTTGCGAGGTGTGTGTCAGTGTCTGTCAGAATTGTTTCAAATTGTGTTTTACGCATACTGGCAACGCGACTTAATTAAGCCACTGTGAAATACTGATTAAGGTGCAATTTTCAGAGCAACCATACATCTCTCCCACTATGAGTCTTGTGGCTAATGGTTATTATTTCTGTCTGTTTCAGCAGGCGCAGGCAAAGAAAGAGGAGCCCCTTACACCAGCCTTAAGTGAAAGCATTCCAAAGTTTTACTTCCCTCGAGGACAGCCCCAGGCCAACATCAACATAGACAATCTCATTTCCAAGATAGAAACAATATTTTCTCAATTTCCTGATGAAAGAGTCACTATTAAAGACATGGGGCTAGTCGCCAAGGTAAGTGTGGTTTGTAACATGCCACCTTTACCTGCTCACCAAATTGTTCATTTGTGTAACTAACTTATAACGGTTTACAAGTTGGAACGTTTTACTTTTCCTGTAGACAGTGGAAAAATATCACCACTGTTTATATGTCAAATTATTTATTCTGAGGAGAACCCTTCTAGGTAAACGACAGGATTCAGGAATTTAAACAGAATTATTTATAAACATAATCTTTGCTAATTAGCCCAATTTATAGTTCCTACAGCTCATTTGAAAGATGTAGTCATAATGTCAGAATCCTCTGATTGTGCTGAATTGCTTGTTTAAGAGAGAATGATTAAAGTCTTGTAGAAGTTACTCTTCTGTAACTTTCAGATCTCAACTTTTCAAAACAGTTTGATTGGCACTTAATTATTTAGATATATAACGTTCATTTTGAAATGCGTGACATCTTGACATGTTTTGTCACCCTGAGGTCTATTTCTGTGTGACACTTTTGTCTCTTTGCAGGCCTGTGAGTGCCCACTCTATTGGAAAGCTCCATTGTTCCATGCTGCCGGAGGAGACAGGAGGGGATATGTGTCCGTTCACAAGTTTGTGGCAATGTGGCGAAAGTAAGACAATAGTTCTCTTCACAGTGCCCTTTCACAATTTGAAATGTCCTCTTATCAAGAGCTGAAGTGCAGTGTGCTCTCTGTGTACAATTTTGGTCTGATTATTTTGTACAATGATACTGCAGTTTATTTTAGGTGTCCCTGCAGAGGTTTTTGTTTTTTGTTGGGGGGTGGGGTCTTGTATACATTTGCTCAAGTTTTCAACTCAGGGTCTATGAAATTCCTTGGGTTTTCTTTAAAATATTTGAAATGGGAGGGGAAAAAAACTGTTACCTTCTAAATCATTAATGTGCCACATCTAAAATACATTTATGTAAATATTTTTTAATGAGATCATTAGTGATTATTAGAGTACATGGTGTGGCTGACCATCTGGTTGGGGAGGTCCCGGAGTCTGTAAAGGTAAAAAAAAAATAAAAATGTTTTAAATCATTTTTCCTCTATCAATGTACATCAGAACTGGTTTAGCGGAGCCTCATTTGTAGATTCCATTAATCCGAAGCCACATATTTGAAGTGAAGGGTTTTGGAGAATATATTGCTCTTTGAAAGGGTGAGAGGGAGCCTGAAACCATCTGTTTCCTCTCCACAGAGTGCTTCAGACCTGTCATGATGACGCATCCAAATTTCTTCACCTTCTGGCCAAGCCTGGCTGCAATTATTTGGAACAAGAGGACTTTATTCCATTCCTGCAGGTACAGAGAGCTGGACCCACCACTGAGAACACAGACACACGCAGGTCAAAACACGCTGAACATCGATGATTTTAGCTTCATTTTATTTGCTCTCATTCCTTGTTGCTTACAAAATTCCAAAAGTGACACTAAATGTAATAATAAAATAATTGTGCGCAGAAGTGCATTGAGTTCAATGATAGACATATCATTTATATTCACTGGCAGGACCGGCCGTGCACAGTGGAGGAGATGAATTCTGGCGTTCGCACTTTAATTTGTATTGTGTAGCTTTAGCAATTGCTTTGACCGTTTTGATGAATGAAAAAAGTATTGCTGTGGAGTAGATTGGCCTGTTCCTGTCTGCTCCTTTACAGTAGTGATTTATGTGTTTTTCTATTGTTTAATTTCACATGGGGAAGGGTCAAAGAGTCTTGCACCTCCCCCAAAATAAGTTGTCGTAATTTATCACCTCTTACGCATATATACAATATCTGACTATAAAACGTGCATGAGAGAATTGCTTCTGCTGAAGAATTCACTAGATAGGAAAAGTCAGCGGGCCATATATATATATGCAGAGAGACTGAAGCTGAGACACAAGCTAAAGGCTGAGCTTGGCCTTAAAATCAGCCCTTTGTTCTTAGAAGTTTAATACCTTTAACATTTCCACACATCTTGTATCTACACATTACCTTCTGCAAGTGGACAGAATGAGTCGCCTTTTCTCTGTAATCTAATCCAGAGCCTCTTTGCACATAAATGGATTTAACATTGGTCTTTTTTTCTTCTGTAAGCAGTGTCAGTTATTATATGCTGACTTTGATGTTATATTGGTGTATGAATCATTTTTATACTTTTTATTTTTAAGGATGTGGTGGATTCACATAAAGGTCTGGCATTTCTAAAGGAGGCTTCAGACTTTCACTCACGCTACATTACCACTGTAAGGAATACTTCCAGTTGTGTATTTTTCTAGTTCTTGACACACTTTTGGTGTATTAAACATAGATTTGTACCATTAACTGAAACTTCATATAACATGAACTGACTGTATATACAATTATTGTCTTGGTGCACCATTAGTCTGGACAGTTGACCGATCAACATTGCCATGTTGAATGACTTTAATGAACCTGATGTTCAACAAAGTGCTGCTTCTGCCAACAGGTGGTGCAAAGGATATTTTATAACGTAAACCGCTCATGGACTGGAAAAATAACATGTTCAGAACTCAAGAGAAGTAGTTTTTTACAGGTAAATATGTTGAGTCTATCCAGGACTGTAACGAGCATTTGGCAGTTAATTGTCAAAGTAACATAAAACAGAAAATGCTCAAAAAGATAGTTTGCTCTGTATTCAGTGTTCTAAAACTCTGCTAGTGTTTTGGATCCAAGTCCACATAAATATTATTTTACATGAGTGGCTGATTTACCCTGTGTTACACTCACTGCATTTAAGACTGTCTGGTTGAAGCCCCTAGTTTTAAATGCAATATGTGACTAGAATTTATAGTGCTGATTTGATTTTCTAAAATGATCACAATTAGGCTGGCAAACCTATAATTTATGTGCCTAAGCTTTTCTGTTGTGTAATGGTGAAAATGTTTCCCAACAGAATGTGGCATTACTGGAAGAAGAGGAAGAGATTAACCAGTTGACAGAGTTCTTCTCCTATGAACATTTTTATGTCATCTACTGTAAGTTCTGGGAACTGGACACAGATCACGACTTGTACATAGACCAGAGAGACTTGGCGCGACATAACGATCAAGGTACATGTCCACCCGCTGCGCTTTTAAGACCATCACACTTTTCTGACTTGCTGTTTAACGATGGGATGCTTATTGCTGTGGGTGACGTTAAATATCCATCCCCTCCAGCAGCACTTGACTTCATGTGTTTCTGTTTGGTGCAGTATGAGTTTAGTAAATTGAATGAAGTGCACTGAAATTTTAACATCAATTTCCTGTAGCATGACGGCATGTCTGGCACTCTAATAATTTTATCTCCTTTCATGCGGGGTCAATAACCGTTGTGTTTTAAAAATGATAAAATAAGGATATTAAATCACTGTCTAGCTGTTGCAATTTACAATATTTACAACCTTTGACAGTGAATTATTACTGTCTTTTAAGCATAAAGGATAAGACTGTGATGTGATTTTCCTGCTCTCTTTGACAGCCATATCCCACCGAATGATTGAGAGATTATTCTCAGGAGCTGTAACCAGGTACTATCTTTCATTTCTCAGACATTTTTTTTTCCGTTCCCTCTCAATTTTGAAAGCATGCGTGTCATGTAACCTATTGTTATAGATTTTATGAGTGCTGTGGTTAATTATACTCTTTGTGGTTAAATTTGCTCAGGGACAGAAAGGTTCATAAAGAGGCCAAGATGAGCTATGCTGACTTTGTATGGTTCCTCATATCTGAGGAGGACAAAAAGACAGAGACCAGGTAACTGAAAATACCTTAGTTAATTCTTCTTTTATTGCTTGTAGATTTCCTAAATGGTTTAGTGAGGTTTTATTAAAATGGTTGGGCTGCAACTGCCTTGATCATTAATTAGTCAATTATTTCTTTGATTAATCTGATAAAACCATTTTATTTTTCTCCCAATGATGTTGCTTGTGTAGCATAGAGTACTGGTTTCGCTGTATGGATCTGGATGGGGATGGAGTTCTGTCCATGTATGAACTTCAGTACTTCTACCAAGAACAGTGTCAGAAGCTTGAGGCTTTGGCCATTGAACCACTGCCTTTCGAGGACTGCCTGTGCCAAATGTTAGATATGGTCAAGCCAGAAATCCAAGGTAGTATGTGAAATTATGAATAACTTAAAGGGATAGTTCACTCAAAAATGAAAATTATAGATTGATTTAGTCACCCTCAAGATATCCTAGGTGTATGATTTCAGCTAGTTATTTTTAGAGCCCAACAGATTTATCGATACGAACGTGTCGCAGATATATCTGCATCAGTGTATAGGTCACTGATAAAAACATTTTCGGCACGCGCTCGCACCACGGTTCATCTCAAATCTGTTGACGCATCTATATAGTATGGTTTGTTGAAAATGGCAAAATCTAAAGCACGGAGTTCAGCTAATGTATGTTTCCGTCAATGAATATGCATTCTGGTTTCCCAATATATTAAAACGGAGATGATCAAAAAGTGTGGACAGAACAGTCACTCTTTGTAAACTTGGTTCACTGCGAGTGGCGTGTGCTCAAATATGTGCATTCATTTACGTCGTCATCACCCGGGTGTTGATAGCACGCGAGCGAAGTTGAGACATGAACAGCACACGTTGCTATCTGTGTTTAAACTAAACTCCGTTAAGCCTTGCTAATTTAAACATTCATGAGCAAAAGAGAACTCATGCTCTGATTCACTGGCTTATCTCAGACAGCGCGCAAATACTGAGTTCTCTTTCAAGTCAGTATTTGCGCTTGAACGGACAAATTCACACAAATTGTCAGCATGTCAATTTTGGTGAGTATCCTAGCAAACATAGTTGGTTATGTCTGAAGTGAACATATAACAGTCGAGAAATACAACGCACGTGTAACAGTATATGTACTGCATTTTGTCTTAAAGGGAAAGAAGCCTAATATTCCTGCTGTCTGTGATTTTTAATGTTAATCAAATAACAAATGACAAAGAGATCACTCATTGCTCTTGACTGAATAGGCTCTAGTTATTTTAGGTTATAAAGTTTTAAATATGGATATTTTTCATTGCTTCGCTTCAGAAGGCCTTTATTAACTCCTTGGAGCCATATAGATCATTTTTATCATGGATGGATGCATTTTTTGGGTCTTCTTGCGGAAGAACCAGGATATTTTTAAATATATCTCCAATTGTGATCGTCTGAAAGAAGATAGTCATATACACCTAGGATGGCTTAAGTAAATCATGGGCTAATTTTCATTTTTGGGTGATCTATCCCTTTAACATCTTGGTTCAAACTTCCTAGGTATTCTTTGCATGTTCATAGTCAATGAATTAGACAACATCCTCCTAACAAAAATAAGCAAAATAGTGAAATCACATGCAGCATCTTTAACCAAGGGCTCTAATTTTTTTTAGGAAAGATCACTCTCAGGGACTTGAAGAGATGTAAGCTTTCCCATATTTTCTTTGACACGTTCTTCAACATTGAGAAGTACCTAGACCATGAACAGAGGGACCCCTTACTGGCTGCAAGGGTAATGAACAACAGATTATTTATATCATTTTATTGCTGATATGGTCACTTGGATGCTGTAATAATATTGGTGTTCTTCGTATATAATTTTATAGGATGCTGAGACAATGGGACAGGAGATTTCTGACTGGGAGAGATATGCTACAGAGGAGTATGATAACTTGGTGGCTGAGGAAACTGCAAACGAGCAGTACAACGATGGGTAAGAGTGTTTCTCGCATCTGAACTTACCACAGACCACATTTTTATCACAGCATAATAGATGAACATACAGAACTCAACTTCTGCTGGAAACAACCTTTAAGCTGCATGTATAGACTCAGGACTATAGCAGTTTAATAACATTAATCCACTTGTGTTATATGCTGCATTGTCATTGCTGTGATTCGGTGATCGGAGGGCTGATGGGGTATTGTGTGACCATTTTAGAATCAGCACAGACTTCTAATGGCAGGATGAGTAGAGTTGAAACAGGTAAGACACCAGGTGCAGGTTTGAGGTTCCTTCCGTGTTCTCCCCCACATTTGTTCCTTGTGGGTACCTCCACTTTTTGCTCATCAGATGTCGGACTAAAGTTTGTTTTACGTGCTAAAATTTCCGACAAACACTTCAGTATTGTCAGGTGTGTCTTTTCAATGGCTTGCATTCACGTCAGTTCCTTATACATTTGCCCTCCAATTGATTGTGGAATTTTTTCCATTTTCTCCATGAGTATTGAACCAAACCCGCCAGCTCTGAGATGAATCACAGCATTATGACCTAGTCTCATAAAATGGTTTTTGTTTTCCAATCATAGTACAAGACTGTATGTAAAATTATTTTAGAAAGGATCGAGCTTCTATTAAAGTAATATTGTGAAATATTCAAACTGAAATATTTTGATAGCATACATTATTTGCAGTGCTTCATGGGAGTAGGTATTCCTGTTTGAGCTCTCGCTGCAATTTCCATTTCCATAAGTGCAACTTCTGGATTTCTCTTCACAATAGTTCCTGGAGAATTTGGCAACTAAATCGAATTGATTTTTTTATAAAATTAAACACTGGCTTGTTTAATCAGGGCTCCTGGAAGGTTTGTCTTTAATTTATGGAGAAAAAAAACGATTTTTACTTTGAGAACCTTGCCATGTCTTCTTGTAGACTCAATATATTCTAACAAAACTTGTTTTTTTTTTTTTAGCTATGACCATGTTCTGGACCCAGTTGATCACATTACATGTGCTTTTGACCTGCGGAGTGAGAAGAGACATCTCTTTGAGATTCCCAACCCTCACAGTAACCTGGACCTGGATGAATATGAATACGAGGATGATTTTGAATGACAACAACACAAGTATAGGCCACCTAGTAGTGTGTAGAACAGGATGTGGACGGATCCTGCTGATACTGCCTGGTTTAGCTAACCAAGGCTTAAGAATGTACGGATTCGCTGTTTTAGCCGCTGGATGCCAGACAGTAAACCAGTGGTCTGGCGAGGCTCTGTTTAGAAAGACGGATTGTGCTGGCCCAGTCTGTCAGTCTGACATCTATGCACAACCAGGTCTAAAAAAACAAATGTAGCTGCACTGTAGGTTTCAAGCAACTTCACTGAAACCAAACCGGGACACTTGAAATATTGAATGTGCACTAACTTTATAAATATTGAAGGTTTTATGCTCAGAATTGGTTTATAAGACATTCCAGAGATTCACCAAAGTGATTTCAGCTTCATGTCATGGATGGCTTATTTCTCATGGGGCTCTGTCAACATGCCTTATGTGTTTGAGGCTCATGCAAATATGAGAGAATGCAGTGATCAGACTCTGACATGTCTATGTTAGAGGTGTCTTTAAATTATAATGTATTTATATGTATTTGTAAATATGTGTTGTCTTTGCTTGTTTGTTCAAAACTTTTAGGCTTAGTCCACTTAATTGTTTTCAACAAATCATGTTTGTCATTTCTATAGAAGTGCTTCCTAAACTTTTATTGTAAAAATGGATTTTCTGCCTTAAGAGTTCAATAAAGTATTAAGACAGAAGTAGTTCAAGCATTCTCTGCTGGATGTTATTGCTGCTTAATTAAACTTTATAATGTCCACATTTCCCATTGCTTAAAGTATAGCTACATTTTAGGTTTTTCTTTTTCACCATGCAGTTCTCCTTGCCAATATAGATCATTTCACATTCAAAATACACTAAAAAGAATTTTCATACATGTCTCAAATCAACACATTCTTCCATAACAAAATTTGTCACCCAACAAGCACACTTTGTCACTCATAAAAATAAAAAAAAATTACAATGACCCTTATAAATTATAAGAATTATTAATGATCTTTCCCTTCATATAAAGTTAAGCAGCTGGATATAATCTAAATCCTGCTGAAATCTCTCTCTTGATAGAGTTATGTCATTAGCATAAGGAAGAGTATCTTAGTCAAAATCAGTCGAGGGACAAGTTTAGATTTTAAGAAAATATTAATTTAAAAAAAGTGCTTCTTGACTCTTACTTACAGTAAAGACAACCCCACATGACGTGTGGCTTGAGACATAGCAACAGTAACTAAAGGGGGCGGGTCTTTGTGAACGGTCAATGACTGTCTTTTTCAATTTTGTATTATGTTAGGTTTTGAACTTGTTTAAAAATTTTGAAAAGAATATGTAAATATGCAAAATGGCCTGTGGGACAAGTACAAAGAGTTTTGGTGAGTGAGAAAATAATTTGTTTAATTTTAAAAATGCAGTCATTCCGTGTATTTAGTGCCAAATCGATGGAAAATGATCAACAGTTTAGCCCGCATAGATTACTGTTGCGCTCACTCTAGTGAGTGCTTTGAAAAAGTGACCTAAGTGTACATAGAACAATTCGGTAACACCTCTGAAAATAGTGTTTATAATTAAAATGTTTAATTTTCTGCAAGTCAAATTTGTTTGGAAGGGAGTAAATCATAAATGTTTCAATGTTTAAATATTACAAATATAAAAAAGGATAAATGTATTTTACATAATGACAAAAAAAAAAAGAGCACCGTGTCTTCAATTTACAACATAAATGTAGCTTATTTAAGTACCTGAATGAACCCAAACACATTATGATTCAGAAATATGCAACAAAATGTGTAATTTATGGTCTTAAAGTAGACAGGTAAAAAAAAAAAAAAAGATTAAAAGGTTTTAGCAACAGTTAGCTATAATTATGAATGTTTTAAACATCAAAAAGATTTGAAAGTGCATTATTCAAAATTGTAAAAAAAAAAAAAAAAAAAATCAGCAATAGCAATGCATCATTCTTTGCAACAAAATTTCAGCAACAGCATACTAAATCTGAATCAACTTATTACTACATTTTAAATGGTACAATTTTCATATACAGGATATTACGCAATAGTGTTGTCCACCAATCAAGATAGTAAATACAAAAACAGGTGAGAATTACAACATTACAGATCAATATCTACAGTATCAACATCCACCTCATCGCTGCTCTTTGGACCGTTATCAGACACGAGACTGCTGGTCCGCTGCTCTCTGCTCAGTGGGGCTGCCTGGACCTTTGAGTCTTCAGAACTACACATGGAAGAATAATACAATATTGTGTTACTCAAACGAATGACTCTTCTCTCAGTCAATAAGTGTTTATTGACCTCACCTTTTCAAAAGCTTGTTTGTTTTTGATTCTGTAGAGGGTGAAAGAAACCTTTGGTCCCCTGTTAAAAATAGAAACAAGTGAATTATAATAAACTTTATAAAATATGTTATTTGTTAACAACTCTTTTACAAATTGCATTATTTAAAACCTGGGCCTGGTTGCATGAATGCCCTTAAGTTAAGAAAACCCTTAGTTATAAGGGTTACATGGGTTGCAAGAAAAAAACCTTAAGGCTGTCACTAAGTTCGGCTATGCGTCGTAACAAAGTCCTTAATAATCATTTAGCCCTAAAAAAAATTAAGGGATCAAAACAGGTCCCTTAAATCATCTGCTGAACTCAAACACAATGGTGATTTCATGTTAACCGAGGATGAGGAAGTACCGATGTGTATTTTTAGCGATCAAAATCAAAACTATGACATGAAACAGTGTAAATTGTAAAAAAAAAAAATTGAATGATCACAGCGTTTTCATATTTTTATCACTTCCACTATGCACTTGAATTAACTATCTCATGCCAGGCTTTTGCCTTGTGTGCAAGAGTCTTTAAAAAAAAAAAGAATAGCTTTTTTTTCTGTGCTACATACAGGTCACCGAAAGCATCATTCAGTGAAAACTCACCAAACAGGCAAAGTGGCATCGATGCGCGAGAACAATACAATAACAATGAGTTGGTTTAATAATGTAATTTAATGGAAAGCTATGTGAGTGGCGCGGCAGGATTTTGAGTATCCTCCGGTGTCGTAGCTGTACTCATAGAAGCAATGTGCTTGAATTTTAGTACGCTGGTTCTCGTCCAATCAGGCTTCCTTTAACAATCTCCATAACTCAAATATTGAAGAACAGTTGTTTAGTAAATGTTAAACTCGTTTAAAAGTCAGTGGTCCGTTGTGTTCTGTTTATTGTGGGAGATTTCGTAACTATAGCAACTGCTTCTCCATTGCCGTGTTTTACCAGATAATATCACGAAATGCTGTTGCAACACTCTTAAAAGAAATCCCTTGCCTCAGGGATACTCTTACTTAAGAGGTTTCGTGGAACCGGGCCCTGGACCTCAGAAGTGACCGAGTGAGCGCTCACCTTCAGCGTTGACTTGTTTCACAGAGGGTGATCTGGAGCGGTTGGTGAGCGAGGGCTGTTTGTTGGTGTCAGAGCTGATGAAGGAGGTGGCATCTTCTCCCTCAGCCGTTCCCATCAGAGATGCTCTGTAGTAGATCAGCGGCATCCAGCTCTCCTCTCTGTTGTTGATGACCTGCTCACCAGCAAACTTCTGCAAATAGCTGTAGCTAGAGGGGAGATGACCCGTTTATAAAAGCAATATGTTAACTGACAAGACTGAGACAGTTTTAGCGAATAAAGAGGCTGAGAAGACCTAGACCCAGAAGTGCAAGAAGTCATATGTGTGGAATTCATTTAGTTTTAGCTTTAACTTACATAGTCTTCTTGTCCGGTTTGAGCAGTTTGCCGGAGAATTCGCTGAGGATGGTGAGGTATGAGATGTACGGTGGAGAGTGTTTCTCAGACTGCTGAATGAATCCTTTGAAAACGAACTCAATGCCATCCCTGCACAAAGAAACCCACTATATTCATTCACACTAGTAAGAGGACATTTCCTTTTAAGACTTGAATATTCCTTCTCTTATCCATCTATATTTGAATTCTAATATGAGATCAGAACTGCAGCTGACAAAATTAATCCTCAGCACTTAAAATAGCCATAGACGAGACTTTTATGTACTGGCTAAATGAAGTACAGCATCTTGATGTAACTATTTTTATTTGAGGACAAACATAGCAATCATTTAGTTTTAGCTCTATCACTATGCCAGACATGTGAAGTGAACTTCTTTGACACTGAGTCAGCAGTGGAGTCGGTCGAGTGGACTGCGGCACCTGTGGATCATGGCCAGGGATTCGCGGGATTTGATCTGGTCCCATCCGAAGGTGAGCGAGAAGCGTCTGGCCAGCTCCTTGATGCTGCTGTAGGTCTGAACCCGGGAGCTGCAAGTGTTTCCTCTGTCCTGCTCCTGTTTCAGCCTCAGATACAGCTGAACACACACACACACAGAGAGAGAGAAATGACTACAAGCCCATTCACAAGATACAGTTTCGGAAAACTTGCCCTTATTTCTGTGTAATTTCAATGATCATCAAAATATATTGCAGCTTTATTTGCCTCAGTTCAGAGGAGGGAAACAATGTGTATTAACATGTGCACAAAATACATTCATAATATTGATGTGGGGAGCATGTTGGACATATGGACTCGAGCATGAGAAATCTGATATATAATGAAATACACATGGTTAATTTCACTAGTTCAAGACAAAAAAAGATATTGCTCAGATCAATATTAATGAAATAATAGTTAATAATGCAAGATTAATATACTAAATTTTTTTAATAGTTTTAATTTCACAAGTTTTGAGCAATACTAATGAACACCACTATTTAATAAATAATAATACAGAATAGTTTTTAATCATGGAGCAGCATATATATTGCTATTGCTAGTATTATATTGTAATTAGATTAATAGATACTACGGTAGTCAAAATTTTCAGTGCACTAGATATCAAAGTTTTATGGTCAAAAGTGACAGTAAAGACTGAAGAAAGTTCCACAAAAAATGTTTTAAAAAAAATGCTGTTCCTTTGAACATTCTTTTCTTCAAAGAATTCTGAAAAATATTAATATTCCAAAATATTGAGCAGTTTTCAACATTGATAATAATAAGGAATGTTTCTTTAGCAGCAAATTACCATTTTATAATTTCTGAAGGATCATGTGACACAGAAGACTGGAGTAATGACTGTTGAAAATTCAGCTTTGCCATCACAAATATTAAAATTCATTCATTCATTCATTTATTCATCTTCCACCGCTTATCCCTTGAATATAAATATTAAAATATATAATAAAATTAAATAGAAAACCATTATTTTAAATTGAAATATTATTTATAATATTGAACAATATTTTACTGTATTTTTGATCATATAAAAGCAGCCTTGATGATTCTTTTCAAAAACAGAACAGTAGTCTGCATTGTACAAATTAAATAAATCTTACTTTTATTCTAATGATCTACACAGTCTAATGATCTGTGTATGAGTATGTGTGTGAGCACTGCTTTCATTTCCTCCCTCAGCACACAATCTACTATTAAGCTATTCAAGGAGTGGAAGAGCTGCTAGAACATTCCACACAGAGCATGATGGGATGGTGGGAGAGTGAATTCATTGTGTCTCAGAGGTGTCGACAGCTGCAGGGGCCCATCAGAGAGAACAGGGTCCTGGGACAGTCAGCTGAGCAGATGTGGCACACAGAGGCACGTCACATGACAGAGAACGCTCGTGCAGGACTGCACCCTCCATACCTGCTGAAGGCACTGAACCAGTGTGCGCGCGCTTTCGATCTTGTCCATCTGCCGTGTCCTGTTCAGGGTCTCTTTGATGATGTCGCCGAAGTCATTGTAGTACTGCAGGGGAGAAATGACAGCAGTGAGCCATACAGGCAGTGAAGAACGCTCATTGTGGCTCCATGTCTACCATATGGCTTCACCCCTAGGAATGCAAGCCTGTGGCATACTGAGAGCACATGTCTGGCTCTCAGGATAAGACTCCTGTCTATTAGTCACGAGAGGTTTAAGATTTTAAGACAATTATGGTCAAACATGCCCCCGATAATTCTTGGAGGTTCGGTAGCGTGTGGGGGACTTCTGAAATGAGGAGTCAAAGTTTTCTCTCTGGATTTGGGGTTTTAGTTCATTATACACTACTGTTTAAAAGTTTTGGGTCAGTAAGATTTTTAAATGTTTGTAAAAGATGTCTCTTATGCTCACCAAGGCTGCATTTATTTGACTAAAAATACAAACAGTTGTATTGTTAAATACTGTTACAATTTTAAAAAACTGTTTTCTATTTGAATATATTTTAAAATGTAATTTATTCCTTTGATGGAAAGGCTGAATTTTTATCAATCATTACTCCAGTCTTCAGTGTCACATGATCCATCAGAAATCATTCTAATACACTGATTGGGTGCTCAAGAAACATTTTTTAAGGTTTATTTTTGGTGCTTTTGCCTTTTTAAGATAAGATAGTATGGAGAACTGACAGAAAGCAAAATGGTCAAGAAAGTGGGTCGGGATTGGAAAAGGACCACGAGCCGGAACTCTAAATGTCTAAGCGCTGCCCACGAGACTGTTGGCTCTGACAAGACACCTTTCTTATAACAGCTAATATCAATGTTGAAAACCGTTGTGCTGATTAATGTTTTTGTGGAAACCATGATATACAGTGGGTACGGAAAGTATTCAGACCCCCTGAAATGTTTTTGTTAAATTGCAGCCATTTGCTAAAATCATTTAAGTTCATTTTTTTCCTCATTAATGTACACACAGCACCCCATATTGACAGAAAAACACAGAATTCTTGACATTTTTGCAGATTTATTAAAAAAGAAAAACTGAAATATCACATGGTCCTAAGTATTCAGAACCTTTGCTCAGTATTTAGTAGAAACACCCTTTTGATCTAATACAGCCATGAGTCTTTTTGGGAAAGATGCCACAAGTTTTTCACACCTGGATTTAGGGATCCTCTGCCATTCCTCCTTGCAGATCCTCTCCAGTTCTGTCAGGTTGGATGGTAAATGTTGGTGGACAGCCATTTTTAGGTCTCTCCAGAGATGCTCAATTGGGTTTGTCAGGGCTCTGGCCATTCTAGAACAGTCATGGAGTTGTTGTGAAGCCACTCCTTCGTTATTTTAGCTGTGTGCTTAGGGTCATTGTCTTGTTGGAAGGTAAACCGTCTGCCCAGTCTGAGGTCCTGAGCACTCTGGAGAAGGTTTTCGTCCAGTATATCCCTGTACTTGGCCGCATTCATCTTTCCCTCGATTGCAACCAGTCGTCCTGTCCCTGCAGCTGAAAAACACCCCCACAGCATGATGCTGCCAGCACCATGCTTCACTGTTGGGACTGTATTGGACAGGTGATGAGCAGTGCCTTCTCCACACATACCGCTTAGAATTAAGGCCAAAAAGTTCTATCTTGGTCTTCCGTCGGGCCACTCTGCCATAAAGCCACGACTGGTGGAGGGCTGCAGAGATGGTTGACTTTCTACAACTTTCTCCCATCTCCTGACTGCATCTCTGGAGCTCAGTCACAGTGATCTTTGGGTTCTTCTTTACCTCTCTCACCAAGGCTCTTCTCCCCCGATAGCTCAGTTTGGCTGGACGGCCAGCTCTAGGAAGGGTTCTGGTCGTCCCAAACGTCTTCCATTTAAGGATTATGGAGGCCATTGTACTCTTAGGAACCTTAAGTGCAGCAGAATATTTTTTTAACCTTGGCCAGATCTGTGCCTTGCCACAATTCTGTCTCTGAGCTCTTCAGGCAGTTCCTTTGACCTCATGATTCACATTTACTCTGACATGCACTGTGAGCTGTAAGTTCTTATATAGACAGGTCTGTGGCTTTCCTAATCAAGTCCAATCAGTATAATCAAACACAGCTGGACTCAAATGAAGGTGTAGAACCATCTCAAGGATGATCAGAAGAAATGGACAGCACCTGAGTTAAATATATGAGTGTCACAGCAAAGGGTCTGAATACTTAGGACCATGTGATATTTCAGTTTTTCTTTTCAAAAATGTCAACAATTCTGTGTTTTTCTGTCAATATGGGGTGGTGTGTGTACATTAATGAGGAAAGAAAATGAACTTAAATGATTTTAGCAAATGGCTGCAATATAACAAAGAGTGAAAAATTTAAGGGGGTCTGAATACTTTCCGTACCCACTGTATATGTTTTTCAGGATTCTTTTGTAACATTATAAATGTCTATCTATACTATATAAATGGCAATTTTGATCAATTTAATTTAATTATTTTCTTTGAAAAAAATCTTACTGATTCCATACTTTTGAACGGTAGTATTTGACATGTTGAATGTTCAGTGTTTACATAGTTTCCTGGTTTATGGCTTATGGAATATTTATTGCCAAAGAACAACCTCAATTTTTTACCCTCTATTTGCTTTAAAACATTAATTCAAGGTGCTTAAATTGGTCATGAAAATTGGCAATGCCAGACTACTTATTACCGAGATGAAGCTGTTCAAATGAGGGGTTTGTTACATACACCAACTTTACGATATTTGCCTCAAAACTAAAAGCTGTCAATCAGATTAGTAATATGTGTGTGTAGTAGTAGTAGTAGTAGTAGTTGTTTTCTCTTTGAAAGCCTCATCAGGAAGAATGCTGCTAAGAGAATGTTGGCTGCTCTGTGCTGGCCGAGCCATGCAGGCATTCCAATCATGTCAGCGAGTCAAACACACACAAACACACAGCACTGTAAACTCTGCATATTAGCTCATAAATTCAAAGCCTAAGAGCTCCAGTTAAGAACAGAGGAGTCAAATGAATAACCACCAACATCTAATACTTAACTGCACATCATAAATTTAAAAGAAAATACGGTAACAATTTACAATAAGGTTCATTAGTTAAACATTAGTTAATGTATTAACTAGCATGAACTAACCATGAGCAATACATTTGTTACTGTATTTACTTATCTTTCTGAACGTTAGTTAATGAAAATACAGTTTTTCATTGTTTGTTCATGTTAGTTCACAGTGCATTAACTAATGTTAACAAGATTTTATTAGGTTCATTATTAGTTCATGTTAACTAATATAGTAAACTAATGAACCTTATTGTAAAGTGTTACCGAAAATACTCGGCTTAATCCAATAATCAACATGCTAAATATATGTTTTTATATATTTTTTTTAATTTATGCTTTTACGCAATAAAAAATATAGCATTTACTATGCATAAAATGGTAACACTTTACAATTAGGTTCATTAGTTAACATTAGTTAACTACATTAGTTAACATGAACCAATAATGAACTGCACTTATACAGCATTTATTAATCTTTATTAATGTTAATTTCAACATTTACTAATACATTATTACAATCTTGTTAATATTAGTTAATGTACTGTGAACTAACATGAACAAACAACGAACAACTGTATTTTCATTAACTAACGTTAACAAAGATTAATAAATAACTGTAACAAACGTATTGTTAATGGTTAGTTCATGTTAGTTAATACATTAACTAATATTTAACTAATGAACCTTATTCTAAAGTGTTACCCATAACATTACATAAAATAAGTATATAGTACTTATGTATATTGTATATATTTATATATATTATATAATATTAATATAAAATAAATAACATATATTAAATAATAATAATAATAAAATATAAGTAAATAAGATGCATCATTTATTTTAACTACAATACTCTAAATTGTTCTGTGATTAATATAAAAATATTGACCAAATTGATTAACAGATCTCCGCTTATCTCGCTGGTGTTTGCCGTGGTCAGAGAGGCAGGAAACTTGAATGATAAGTGAAGTGTCATTCTGTACCTTCACATACTGCTTGAAAACCTCAGCAGCCATGCTCATCTCTAGTACACTGTGCACTATCAGCTTGCAGTATGCTGCCAGAAGATTTCTCCGCCGGTGCAAGTCTTCCAGCCGTCCTTCTCCACTCTCACTCTCACTGACTGCGCAGACAGACACAGAGAGAGAGAGAGAGAGAGAGAGAGAGAGAGAGAGAGACAGGTTGAAACAGAGAGGTACAGATTCAATAAGAGAGCGGTATAATTATGATACTCAAATCTTATAAATGAAATGCTTTCCTGAGGTGAGCTAAAGTTAACAACATTTTCTGCTCTGGAAACAGAATGTGTCTATCGTCGTCCTGCCTGGTCCTGAAGCCATCACTTAATAGAGAGGTTTCATAACAGCATTAGTGACGTGATGAAAATCCAATAACTAAATTGCTTTTTATTACATGTTACCAGCAAAGGCTTATATTGCATTTTTCAAGCGGTAAGGAATTTGTGCCACCACAAATCGACGACTCTCTGAAATATTTATAGAATTGATCTGATTTGCTTCAGTCATGCTTGATTTCTAATCAAATACCACAAAATCTGATGTTATCTCATATGGTGCTTGTGTTTGTCTTAAAGCAACACAAAGGCCAAAAACAACATAAAAACTAGTTTAGGAGAGATAATATTGATTTTTTCAGTAGATGTAGTCATTCTGTATATGCCTACTAAAGCTTCTTATATTTCATGTGGACTTCTAAATATTATTCCACAAGGCTCTGTTCTGATCTAATTACCCGTTCGTTTACAAGCGCAACTTCTGTAAGATCTCACGTAATAATAGCATAATGGATTATTATCATAATGCATTATCTGTTGGACTCACACTCCTTGATTCAGTGGCAACTTTGATAGGTCAGTAAGAAGGTGGGGGGTGAAATCAGATTAACTATCCACAAACAAATACTGTGTTCTGCAACATTAATAGAGGGAGAATGAGGCTGATTGTATTTTTTGTGTGATTATTTTGTTCCTAGCATAGGCTGGTGTAGTGACTGACTGCCATCTGCTGGTGAAATTGAGACTATTCTCTATTGATTTATCGGGACACCTTTGCAAGTACATTCAAATGTGTGTTTGTGTGTGTGTCAAAAGTTTGGGGTCAGATTTTTTTTTCTCTCATTCTCACCAAGGCTGCATGTATTTGATAAATAAGTAATTAAAGAATGAACCGTTTTCTATCCTAATCTATTTGAAAATGTAATGTAATTTAAAATGTAATTTATTCCTGTAAAGGAAAAGCTGAATTTTCAACAATCTTTACACCAGTCTTCAGTGTCACATGATCCTTCATAAATTATTCTAATATGCTGGTTTAGTGCTCAAGTAACTTACTTATAACGTATTATTATTAATGTTGAAAACAAATTGTGCATCTTAATATTATATAAGTATATTTTGCGATTTTATATTTTTTACTAATATATATATATATATATATATAAATATCATATATACTATATGTTTAAATGTATATATTTTTTAACAAAAATAACACGAATATATAACATTAAGAAATATGAATTATGTAGCTGTTTTTCCTTGCATATTTCTGACAAACAGCACATGTCACAGTGTCACTCAAAGCATCATATATAGAATGAGACAGTCTCTGTCTCCCAGGGAAACTACGTCTGTCACAAAAGCATCAAGAGCCGTTGTGATTTTGTTCCTCATGTTTTCGTCTCAGTGGCTTAATTGGGCCCAGGGGAGAGGGGGGCCCACACCCACACATAAAAAGTTTGTCCCGGGCCCTGTGATATTTAGTGACAGAATATGATACCCTAAGGTATTCTAGATAATTTTATATAGGGTAAATTTTCCACACACACACACACACACACACACACACACACACACACACACACACACACACACACACACACATACATAAATTGCATCAGTTGTTTTCTTTAAATGAAGTTTGAACTCCGAACTCGTAAGATACTGTAGCTCATAAAGTTACGGGCCAATTGGGAAGAAATTTCACCATTTCATTGACTTCCCACAGCCATTTTTTACTCGCATTTGGCACTTAGTGAGTGTTAATTTTGGGTTCCAACAACAAGAAAGTTTTCTGTTTCATGCACATTTTCAAAGAAAACTCAGTTAAACGACAAGAACATGCAAAAAATATTGAGGCATGCCCACATGTCAGCCCACAGCAGAGCACAAGGACTCTTATGATTTAGTGTAAATGAAAAGAGAAGAGAACCTTTACTGCTGTGGGTATCCAGCTCAGGGCTGGTGAAGACATGCTCCAAGACGAAGGAAAGTAGAGCTTTCTGGAGTTTGGGATCAGGGGTGTACAGCAATGGAGTGCCTGCAGACGAATCCCACATCTGAAGCTGGTAATTATGAGCTATGAGAACGTCACTCAGACACATGAAGGCCTTTGTGAAAAAAACATAAAATAGATAGTGACTGATCAACAGATGTGATATAAAGTAGACAATAACAAATTCTTATCTTATCCTTAGTCTAATTAAAGGTGCATTTACACCACGTCAGAATTACTATAATTACAAGATTCCGACTTAAAAAGCATGGACATTCTTGAAGGACTAATAATTACAACTTGTAAATTCTGAGAGCCGACTTGTACCATGTGACAGCAGTACCACCTGACCACTGCAAATTCATTTAGGTGTTGATTGTGTGGCGAAAGAAATGCATAATTCAGGACGTGAACAGTTCTTAAGTAGAATGTCACATGTTGTCATGTCATCATTATGACATGTTGTGAACGCAACATAAATAACCACTTTCCGAAAAAAAAATATATTAATGAAGTAGCTTATTTTGGAATTCAAAAAACCTAATACTGTTATATTTCCATTATATCACAAATATAAATATGCTAATTTAGTGTAATTAATTCTATTTAAAAAAAATTGAATAAACACAATTAAATCAAGCACTCGTGATAAAGATGCTAAAAACAGCAAGATATGATACAACGGCCAAAGGGGTCAGCCTTCTAATAATTAAAATTCAATGCTTTACTTATCTGCTACAGTAATGCAATGACTGCGAATTATTAGGAAGCTTTTTTGGCATTAATTTAATTGATTAATCGACACATAATTGATTGAATAAATTAATTTTCATTAAAATGACAGCTCTAAAAATATGTGACATCAGTTCACTGAGAACATTGGTAATTCGAAGCAGTCTTGAAATAAACAGATTGCCGGGAACTTCCATTTGTTTTAGTTTCAATTAGTGTGTTTTTCTGCTGTCAGCTTGCCCTGGCATGGAGTGGGGATTCATTAAAACACAACGCAGGTGCCAAGGGCACTCTGCAAGAAATTAAAGTCAAAACAAACAGGATTCAAACAATGCCAGCGCATCGGCCCACTGGCACACATGCTACTGCTTAACACACAGACAATACGCTCTGATGTGTTCGGAATAATCCACTTTGAAGAAAGGGCTGAATCGAGTGGTATGCCATGAACAGAGAGAGAAAAGTGATGCTCACTTGCTCTCGTACAACCTGCTCAGCGTGAGAGAGACAGCGGTGGCATTTCTCACAGAACGCACGTAGCTGGTTTCTCTGCTGGAGGGCGGATTCCTACAACCACACACAAACACACACATCCATAACAATGACAATTCTTTTCCTACAAGGATTCTGATTTATACTAGTTTTTATGACCATGCTGATTGAGAAAATACACAAAGCTTTGACATTTGGGGGAAAAAGTCATGAATTTTGAGAGACAGGAATGAGGAGAGTATAATTAAGCAAAATAACAGAAACAGAAAGAAGCACAGCGGGCTCTAACTGATGTAGACTGATGAGAGCATCATTGCGAGCAGTGCCGCCAGACTTGTGTGTAAAATATTCTTTCATAATTACGTGCACGTGGAGCTCCGAGGTGAACGTGCCGGATCGGTTCCTCCATCCCACGTAGTCGAAATGTCAATTCAGCTAAATGACTCTTTTGAAATGGACATCCATCCCAATTTTATGCTGAACACGTCTTTTTATCCCCTCACCTCGGGTCGCCATTGATATTTGAATTGCAGATTGAGCCGAACTGCCGCCTGGGCCAAAAATTGCCGCCTGTGCTGTCAGTTATTGATGACGAGGCCAGAGGAGAAAGCGGCCATTCCTGAGCCAGCATTGAGAACCTCTTACCTACAGCAGTCTTAATGGCCGCCAATATTTCACTGCATAAAGGTTAGAGTTGGGGTGATATGATTACCCCGTGCACTGCATGGAAACACAGGCCTAATAAAAGGCCCTGCTATTAGCGTTGAAATGTCCACACAATGGCGAACCAGTACGCCCGCTACAATCCATCACCAGCACCTACTTTTCCTAAAGACTTACAATCAATCACTTTCTATCACTTATTAAAATCCACTAGACATAATCATAGAGGCTCTGTGTTGATATCTGAAATGTAATGTGGCAGGTTTAAAGGACACGGCTCTTCGTGATAGATCATACGGCAACTCTGCAGACAGACAGTCTTGCATGCTTAAAAATGTTTGATTAATTAATCGCCCAAGGGAAAACTCCGCTTAAGTCTGTGCATGTAGATATTACCATTCTAAGCGTGATCTTGGCCATCTATGAAAGAAGAGAAAAGGTATATGGCTCACCCTGGAGGTCACACCTTCTCCAAAGGTGTTGAGCTTCCACAGAATGCAGCTACACATACAGCGCAGAGCCTCAGTTGTCACCTACAAGAATTACAAATTAGAAACACGGATCTGCGGAAGGGAAAAAATGATGAAGATGGTTCGGTACAGGGCTAATTATGTCAACCTCCACGGGAAGACCGCCATGTTTTATCTCCGTCTCCAGAAGTTTGGTCCCCAGCTCATAAAGGCTCCATTTAGACAGATCCTGAGCACTAGACAGATTTGATAAAGCAACACAAATAAAATAAGAATAAATATATTTAAATGGCATGAGACAAAATGAGATGCATTAAGAAACTATATTTTGAATAATTCTTTGTACAGTTCTAAACTGATGCAATACATAAACATAATTACTTTTTGAATATTTGCACAACTTTCAGAAATAAAGTTTTTATAACCTAATGGGAATGTTAGGAAAACATTCGTAGAACATAATATTGTTAGCAGGGTATGTAAAACTCACAGAATGATTAGCTTGTACAATGGAATGTGATTAGTGGTAGTGTGTATGTGGAACGAATAAACAGAAACTGCTTACAGGTTGAACGCAGTAAGTTTCTTCAGTGTGGACAGAATTTCCAAAGTGTGGTCCTTGTTTGCAGTGAAACAACCGCTCTTTACATGAAAGGAAGAACTTTTAATTAGACTCTATCCTGTAAGGTACAGTCACTATTAATCAATGTCATAAATCAATTTAATTTTTTATCAGTGTCAAGATCCAGACAAAATCCATTTATGTATCTGTTACAAGCTTGTAAAAGAACATCTACCGCTAGTTCAGGGTTGTTTAGCATACTCACACTCAGTGATTCTCCTAACCATGTTTCCAGTATGTTTGTCCAGTGCTGGATGTGCCGGTCAAATGTGGGTCGGGCCAGGGAGTGCCAGGGTGAATCCTGAGCACAGAGGTTCTGGTAAGAGCGAGCGGCCATCTCCAGAAGCCCCATGTCTGTGTGTCTGTCCACCACAGCCTCCAACTCAGCAAGCAACGCCTGCACATACTACACCAAAATGCATATTAAAACTAAAAGAGAAGTGATCTAGAGAATTGTATCTATTGTTCAAAAGTTTGGGGTCAGAAAGATGCTTTTTAAAGAAATTAATTCAGCAAGGACACATTAAATTGATCAAAAGTGACATTAAAGTAATTTGCAAGTTTGTAAAGTCACAAAAGATTTATTTTTCAAATCAATCAAATCTTGAATAAATGCATCACTGTCAACATTAATAATAATAAAAAAATGCACCAAATCAGCATATTAGAATGATTTCTGAAGGATCATGTGACACTGAAGAATGGAGTGATAGCTGCTGAAAATTCAGCTTTGTCATCACAGGAATAAATTACATTTTAAAAACATATTAAAATAGAAAGTATTTTAAATTAAAATAATATTTCACAATAATATTGTTTTTGTACAGATTTATTACGTTAGATTTATTATTTTGTACAGTGAAGTCATCAGTGCATCAAATGACACACACACTCACCTGTGAGTTTTCAAGATCATCTGTGTCTGTTTGGAAAAACTGAGGTATTCTTACGAAGGAGGTCAGTTTTACAGCATCCTCCGAGTACTAGAGTATGAGATTAGATATCAGGTGATCAGCCATGGTAAATTTATGAGGAAGCAATCATGGTAAAATGAACACAGTACACTTATATTTATTTTACCTTAGATAACAGCTCAGGTAGCACTTTAATGAAGTGTTCAGTGAGTTTAGTGCAGACATCTGTTTGTAACTTTTTCTCTTTAGCGTTTATCACCTAAAAACAAACACAGATAGGCTACTAGCTAATAACAGTACCCAGAATGTGTTGTAAAAAATGACTTAAAGTCAATCTGTAAGAAGGTGAATGGCTGTAGTCTAAATATAAAACTGAAATATACCTGACAGCCCTGTTAAATCAGCGCCATCTAATGAAAATATCCAAATGAGAGATTCAAAAGGAAGTCTCACCTTTTTACCAGCTCCTCTCCCTGACAAAGGTGGACCCTCTGCAGCCTGCCTCACTGACGCCAACATGAGCTCAATCACAAAGGCCTCCTCAGCACTGCTCAGAGCTGCAGTTCATATACATAGACACTCAAATATATGGGCACAGCACAAAAGTGATAATGTTTGAAGTGAAAAGGTTTGTTTTCTCACAGTGAGTTTCAACCAGTGGAGATAATGCAATCAATTATTTTTATTTTTATTTCTATTCCTAGTAATCATTAAAACTCATTAGTTAAAGCTACACTGTTGTTTGAATATTAAAAATTAATGTAGCTGTATATATATATATATATAAGGATGAAAATTTCTGCTAAGGTGTACAGTCGCACAGTGTATACTGCAGTGCACGCTAGTGTACTAGCCTTGTTCCTGACAGGACGTGTGAGGTAAGAGCAGTGAGGTAAGACCGGTCCAATCCTTCAGCAGAGCTCCTGCACTGTCCCACAGACTATCCACGAGGTACAGTACATGCTGGTGCAGCTATAACACAAGGGAGAGAACCAAAATCATCATACTCCGACAAAACATGCTCTGATCCATGTTTGAATATGGCTGTGGTTATTTCCATATCCCACTTTTTTCTCTTCTTCAATTGTTTCTTGTCTTTTCTATCAATGGCACAACAACAAAAACATGCTGGATGCACTAATGATAGCTAAGGCCACTTACAGTAAACACAGGACACATTTTTGCATTCTGCAATATTTTTAGATGACTAGTTAATGTCCACATGCATCATAAAGATGTCTGTGATAATCCCAATGTTTAAAAAAGGAAGCAGGATATTCTTTTTTGAATGTATTTCATAATCATATTTAATATTAATTTTATTTTTTATTACACCATAAAAAGGTTATATTTAATCATTTTATTTAATTTAATTTTTATTAAAAGTTCATTTTGATTTAAATGATTACTGCCCACACAAGCACCAGCTTTGCAAACAAGCAAACGTGCCTCTCTCTCTCTCTCAAAACACATGCAACTGATAAACTTTCACTCTTTGATATGTTAAACTTAGCAATTAATCTGCTAATCAAATGCATGCCGAACTTGGCCTGGTCCGTATCAACTGCAATCCGTTGGACCCTTAAAAGACGCACTTGAAGTTAACAAACCTTGCTCTCAGTGTGGAAGTGGATAAGGGCTCGTACTCTGGCTAAGACTAACTCTCTGTGTCTATCCTGATCCGAGACTCCTTCTCTGGGCCTTGATAATTCAGGGTTACTTAGCAGCCTAAGAGCAGAGAAATTACACCATGTTAGCAAATTCTTAATAGCTATCATTTACATATTTGTACATGTGGAAGACAAATGGGAAGGCTTTTGTAGAATGACTCATAGGCAGTCCAAGACAATGAACACAGACCTATTGTAAAGGAATTCACCCGCAGTGATAGCTAGAGGTCTGTGAGAGCAGTACACAAATTGGAAGATGTTCTTGTGGTCATCAGGACTCAGAACATCCTCACAGGATCTGGCACAAAAGGGAATAATTTCAGCAATTACATGAGGAACAGTCACGAATATGCTTTACAGTCAAAGTTTAGAGGATCACACTTTATGAGGAATAGTCAGCATGAGGAGCAAGGGGGAGATACTTACTGGGAGATGACCATGAGCAATCTCACGGCCTGTATGGCCACTTCATGGTCTTTATCCAGCGTCATAGAGATCATCCTCTCCTTCAACAGAAACAGCATTCAATCGCTCACGTACACACTTTTAACTACCCGCTATGAGAGCAATCTTATCTCGAAAACCTACAAGAGGACTTGAGTTAAAGACCCATGATGCACTTAAACAGCTCTTTAAATCACGCTTGTGCTAATCTGCTTGCTGCCGTTAGTGAGGGTACAGTGAGGGTGGGGTCCTGTGGGAAGCCATCAGGCCAGTGAGCCCAAGGCAAAACCTGAGGGGCTTTCCAGCCTGTCAATCAGCAATCCTGCCCTCCTGCTGTCCCACTATTGCTTCACTGGACCTGAACTTGAATACTGCCAAAGAAGCTTACAGACTGCGTCCATTTGAGGAGTTTGGCCAAAACAGCAAGACTGCAAGAGTTTGAGGACAAACTTACAGCCAGCAAACAACTCTCCATAAAGAAGTTTGCACTTCATTTATTTATTTATTTATTTAGGACTACACGGTGCATAGTACATAGTGTATACTATAGAGCATCATTTGAGACACAACTACTGTGAGAACGTGGAAGTAGTTGTTACCTTAAACCGTATCGTAAAAAGGTCCATTTTGGAACTACTTTGGTCCTGATAAAGTCCCTGTAGACCCAGCACGCATTTCAGACGCACATCAGGTTGCTGTAGAATATAAAAAAAACATGTAGTCAAAAATCAACTCAACTCATCAACAACAATCAAAAAAATAAATTGTACTTTAAACACTGGGTTGCCCACCTTGTCGTGCATCATCCATCCCACATACTTCAGGTAGCTGTCGTTCAGAAACACTGAACTATACAGCTTCATCCACACCATCAGTTCCTCTATACAGAAGGCCCTGATTTCAGGAATCACGTCTCTGAAATTCACCACAGTGATAATGGTACATAGTTTTTATTTTTTTCAAGGAAGTGAGGGCTATAAGTCTGGTTGAAATAAAGATTACCTGTATCTCTTCAGGAAGACTCCTTTGAAAATGGCATCCATCATGTTCTCAATTTCAAATTTCCTGTCCTGTAACTGAGGAATCAAAGTAATTCATTGAGTATGGTTATTCACACGATCCTTGCCGTGTCTTCTGTACTTTTCCTGACTATACTTCAGAAAAAACTATGTAGAAATGTTGAACTCTGTAGCTAGACTTGCTGTCACAGTCTAACCTCACTGATCTTTCTCTGGATCCTGTCCAGCCTCTGAGAAGCCCGTTTGCTGGCCATTTTAGCCAGCTCGACCTCGTACAGACGCTGACTGTTATCGACACTGACACTCAGGTTGAGAGCCACATTCACCAAAGCGCTGAGCAGCTTCACTGCTGCAGAGACACACACAACAGTGGTAAAACATCAGCCTTCGGGATGTGTGTGTGATTTAGATCAAGGGGAATTAACGATCAGGGGGAACTTACCTGCTAGCGTACAGGTGTGCCTGAAAGCGCGAACTCTGGAATCTGAGAGCTCTGTCAGCAGTGAAATGAGTGTGTTCAAGAGGTAGCCATCAAAGATTACAGAGTTCTGACACTGGGCCACTAGCACCGATACAAACTCACAGAAGTGTGACCGAAACCGCTTCCAGTAAAGGCCGGACATGATGAGGGGATACTCGCCACTGTCCTGAGGAGGATGGAGAGAGGATAAAGATGGAAAAATAACTTTAGTTTTAAATTGTATTATACACTACCATTCAAAAGTTTGGTGTCGGTAAGAATTTTTTTTTATACTATTATTCAGCAAAAGTGCCTTAAATTGATCAAAAGTGACATTTACAGTATTGCAAAAGATTTCCATATCAAATAAATGCTATTCTTCTGATGGTTTTAACAAAAATATTAAGCAAGTACAACTGTTTTCAACACTGATAATCTGAATTGTTTCTTGAGCAGGAAATCAGTATATTTCTGAAGGATCATGTGACCCTGAAGACTGGAGTAATGATGCTGAAAATTCAGTTTTGCCATCAAAGGAAAAAAATGCATTTTAAAACATATTAATAAAACAGAAAATTAAAATTCATAATATTACCGTTTGACTGTTTTCTTGATCAAATAAATGCACCATTGATGAGCATAAGAGACAACATTACAGTGAAAATTACATGAAGTCAAATGACTCGTACCATGTCAAGAGGCCACGTGACAGTTAAAATCCATGGAAATGCAAGGAACTTCTTATATTGTAAGCCTGTGTCCTGTGATATAAAAAACAGACATCACTAAGAGCATGGGATCATGGGAAAGCATTCAGTGATGATTCTATGCTGGATGTCTAACCTCATCCAGATCTTCCACCATTTTACTCATCACGTCAGAACCCTGTTTGCTCTGAAACATCTCTGCTGTGACCATCCCTACAAGAACACACATAGCATTCACATCCTGAACTATAATATTTATTAGACACAAGCCACAAAACTAAACCACTAAAATGAACCAAGACCATCAAAATTGTCCATTTTAGCTGTCAATACTATTTTGAAATAATATTCTATTATGAAAGAGAGTACAGTTGCCTTTGCATCCTGAACACTGGATAAAGAAGCTGATGAGATCGAGCAGTGCTGTGTCTCTGTCGACGGTATATGCATCAATCCAGTCATCCACCACAGCCTTGCAAAAAAAAAAAAACAGACCAAACATCCATATAATATAGATTTCTTTAACTTTATATGACCTAAAAAGAACTTTGTGACCTCCCAAAGAGTTATCTGTAGCAGGGCTAATCTAGATGGATGTACCTGCATGGCGCTCCTGCCCATGCTGACCACCTCAAACAGGGTGACGGCTTCCACATCTCCATTTTTGAGCTGTTCGTTCTCTGCTCTACCCAGGCTGCCATTACTGCTCTTTGAATGCTTTCGCTTGGCATTTTCAGAGCATTCTCTGGCTTTCCTCTTTCCTCTCTGCACACAACAAAAAATACTTTCAGATTACAAATGATGGGGGGAGGTTTGTTTTTACAGCAACATGTCTTTTAGTTTTTGAGAGAAAGGAGTGGTACTCTTACCACAGTCTTCTGTCTGTTTTCATTTCTCTCACTTGAGACGTGATGCACCGATGCACAGGAAGAGACATCGACTACTGAGTTCTCTCTGAAAACAGGATGCACAGGCAGTTGTTTCTATGTACACACACCAGACCTTAAATATGAAATGTAATTATGAAAATAATGAAAATGCAGAGGTAGTTTTCATCTGTCTCACTTTTGCACCGATCTGGACAGTAAAGTTGGCTCTGCTATCATCTCCTCTTAGATCATAGTTGGACTAGGAACTTATGCAATTCTGATTTCAAAAGACAAACAATTAAAAGTTCATTATTTATATGTAACAAATGAGATTTTAAACAATTACAGTACATAAACTGAATTAAAAACCAATAAAAATCAATTCTGAATTTGTTAATGTATTATATGTTATATTTTGAATGTACATTGTATATATTTTATGCCAAAAATCATTAGGATATAAAGTAAAGATCATGTTCCATGAACATATTTTATAAATTTCCTAGTGTAAATATATTTTAAAAAATTATTTTTGTGAGTGGATTGCTAAGGACTTCATTTGGACAACTTTAAAAGCGATTTTCTCAATATTTAGATTTTTTCTTCATCCTCAGATCCCAGATTTTCAAATTGTTGTATCTCAGCCAAATATTGTCCTATCCTAACAAACTTCTTTGAATTATCAAAGCTTATTTACTCAGCTTTCAAAAAATTCACCCTTAAGACTGGTTTTGTGGTCCAGGTTCACATATTAGAATTTATTTGACTTATATTTAATGATTATATAAATTAAAAGTTTCATAATGTCACTATCACTTAAAAACTCTCTTTTAGTACACTTAAAAGAGTTACTTTTCAGCATAAAATCTTCAGTGTTGTTGATACTATGCAGTCTAACCCAGTGGATCTCAACCTTTTGACTACAATTGTTAATATAAGGCAATATTTGAAAACCCCCTATGTAAGACGCGACAGTATCTAGTACTGCTAATGTTGACAAATTTAAGTGCTTTCAAATGTTTTATTGTCACAGAAACTAGATAAAAATATGAAACACTTTACAGTTAAACACTTAAAACACTCTTGTTGCAGTGAGTTTCTGTGATTTTTATAACAGCCTGCAGAAAACCCTTCATTTAAATGGATAAATGCAAACGTGCAACATGTTTGTCAAAATATCTTTTTAAAAAAAACGTTCCACTTCCATTTTCATTGATACGGACATGAACATAACTCGGAAAACATACACAAAAAACATTAAGTGACAAGTTACCTCTTCTTGCATGCCATTGGCTGAGATACACGTCAACAAAACAAAACCAACAACCTGATTGGCTAGTGTGAGTGTCAATCAGAATTCTCTTATTCCTGTTACCGTCTAATTTTGAAACAAAAGCCTCAAATGAGAAGAACCTTTAGTTTCATTCATCTGAATCTATGAACGGCGCGAACTGTTTTCGGTCCTGTCAGGATAAGAACACACCTCACATGCCATTAGGTTTGTATCAAACCAATGAGCACAGAAAAGATAATCGAGGTATTAAGTGTCTACTGACCTCTCTGCTTTAGTAGACTTTCTGCTCATAAATCACAATTATGCGAAAAGGCAAATATAGCTTGATGAATCTTACCAGTGACAGGCGTCATCTGGATTGTAAGATTAATGTAAACTGCACATATAGATTTGGCTACTTCCAGTTCAACATTGTCGCGTGCACGTCAACGAGAGCGCGCTGTACGTCTGACGTCAGCCAATGTGAGGTAGGCAACCAGACAATATTACATAACGAGCAACTTCGAATAACTTAAACAGCCTTTTTCGTAAATACTGCTAAATGTATGCATAAATACGTTTAGACAGTATTTTAAATATATACAAAAAGTGATATTATGAAACTATAATGAATAGGCCTAAACACTATGATAAATAATATTAACTTTAATGTGTAATAAAACAGTCTAATATATAATAAATTCAGAGGGTTAGTGTGAATCACATCTGATTGATTCTTCAGCATTCTCAACATATTTTTTTTTTGTAATGACCACTACACTGTAAACCGACATATCCGCTTCTCCTGGTCACCTCATTTGAGTTTATTTTGTGACAATGACCAGGTGACCATACATTAGAAGGGTGGAGATATGAAATCACATCACCATCATAAGCACCATCATGTACAGAATGGGAAGAACATGTGCAACAGTCACTTCAAGAATACAGATGCATAACGAAAGATGTTATTACATTTTTTTAAGAAAAAAAAAATCCTCTATTTGTATGAACTCAGAAAACATGAGCAGACAATGCATAAAATACTTGAAATGGCTAAAATAAAAAACTCACAAGTGGTAGTACTCACAATGTAAACTTTTTTCTTTGCATTAGCAATATTTCAAGGTCTTGAAATAGATCTGGGTCACATTATCACCATCTTATACAGATGAACAAAATCAAATGACACTCTAAATGCTCATTTTTCTAGAGAATCACTTTTATTCCATGACAATTTCTCGCCATCCACTCGAGGCACTGTGAATCCAGCTGTTAGGAGAGGTTAGAGACAGATTCCTTGAGGGGATTTAACTCTTTGGTGAGCTCTTCGGAGAGTGACAGTACTGTAGATATCATGTTTTGCGTTAACTCTGACACCCTGTGAAAAGTAAATCCATTACTTATGCAGGATTACTCTCTTCTGATTCTAACAAACGGAACCAAAACCAACTCTCACCAGCTCACGTGATGTGCTGGCAACTGAGGATCCAGCTTGGACCCATTCTCTTTCGAAAGAGACATCTTTAACTGTTTGAAATTGGCCTCAATGTCCTTTCTTATGATGGATAATGGCAAGCTGTCTTTGAAAAAGTTTAGCACTTGCTGTAACAGAAGCAAAAAAAAAATTAATTTTGTACAGAATCAAATTTTTTTATGGACAGATAATTTTATGCGAATGAAGATTAAGTCAAATAAACTCACATAAATCGCTGACAGCTGATGTGCAATGTACTTATGACTGCCCAGATGCTTCACATCTTCATTTACCTGCTGACTGAGAACCAGCAGCTGGTTCAACCTCCCAATAAAAGGAAAATAAGCTGGAAAAGATGAAACATTTCCAATCAAACTGATTAATCTGCAAATGTTATTACTTTTTATTGTAGAACACTTTAAGCTGCATTTCTTATGTAAAAGTTGAAATACAAATAAAGTTTATTATTATTTATTATTACCCAGGGAGGTGAATGTTACAGTACCGCTTTCCAAAATAATTACCATTCTAGCCAATTATTCTACTTCTGTGGTCTCACCATCTGAAGGCGCCTTTTCCAGCATGTCAATAGGTCTGCCGTGTATCATATAAACTTCCACTCGAGGGAATACATCAGATAAGCCTATAACATCCAAACATTCCTAAAGAAATGGAAATAAATGGGAACACATTATCCAAAAAATTATAACTGACTTCAGAGGATTGGTTAATAGGTTAATAGGTGATTAGTTACCTCAAGCTGAAGCACCGAATATTCAGACGAATGTTCAAGGCACTGGTTCATCTGACATATTATCTCAGCCCCTATTGACAACCAGATTCAGAGCTTGTACATATATTTGATAGCAATTATACTCATTTTGATTTACAGTAAATCATTATTGTCATCATTACAGTCTTAAGCTTACCTTGTCTCTTAAAACTCTCAGACTCCTCAGGACTAGTGTCTTGTTTAAGCTGCTCCTGAAACTGCTCATTCATTAGATGTTTGAACGTTAAGACAGGTATATTCAGTGTGCAAAGATCTCAGCATCAGTGTAAGAGTCTCACCTGATGGACCTGAGCTCTGATCAGCAGATCCAGCTGGCTGCAGAGACACAGCATCTCCAGTGCCACTTGCTCACTGCTCAGGTGAATGGGCATCAAGGGCTTCCTCAAGCACAGCTCAACTGTAAACATTCAACAACAGTCTGATGATCATCTCATAAAATGTAAGCAACTAATATTGAAGATCGCCATTACCTTTGAAATGTGAACGGTAAGAGCAAGGTTTGCAAAGCGGATCCGTCAGACTCACAGCTGCCATTGTCGGTGCGTAATAATCCCACCAGTGACACAGAATTATGTGATTAATACTGAATTTGTTTATTCATCCATTAATGGCGTTTGTTATTCTCCATGCAAATGGACATTTCAGCGGTCCTCTCCATAATGTTCATTCACTCATCGGCATGAGATGTAAATTAAAGGCGTGGTCAAAAAGACTAGAAACCACCGAAGGAACTACCTGAAGTGGAAATAGAATGAAGTCGCTAGAATGGCAATTTTATGATAAAAGTGGTGGGATGGGCGGAGCTTCGTTGCCCATGCTTAATTTTTTTTTTTTTTTTTTTTGTATTTTAACATCAACGTCGTGTATTTTCAATTCATATGCTTTTACGATTACTCGGTTATATTATGTAGGAAGCCTTATTTTCTATAGAGAGGTACGTTTATAGAATTGTCACGAGGAACTGGTTACTTTTCTATGCGCTGTTTAGGATGGACCAATTACAGTTGTTTGTGGTTTGGATGACGCGGGTGGTGAGTGGTATTTTGAGCATTGTTTTGCACCGCTTCATATTTTACCCCTGAGGATTAATTTCTCATGTTCTAGCATTCATTAAAGTGACTTTAGATCTAAGGCAACTAAATAAATGTAATGAAACGTCCACATTCCTCACTCTTTAAATAAAATCACGAAGATAAACCCCTCTGGCAAAGGCATATATATATATAAAAAAAATTTAAATATATAAATTTAATACACAATTATATTTATGAAAAAAAAAATCACAATGCATAATCATAATTTCACGCAAATGCCAGACATTTCTGCAGTGACATAAGGATAACCATTTTATTCTTTAAATATATTTAAGCAAATAAATAAGGAATTATTAATGAAATGGTGGTGTTATTTCCAATGTTTATTAAATAGTAATAAACACAGACATGAAAAATCTCAGAGCTCTTCCATGATTCCAATGAATTACAATAAAACACGGCTTATTTAGGTTTGTCACTAATATTTCAAGTGACAGATAAGAAATCAAAGTGATGAAATCAAAACAAACATTTAAATAGTGTGCTGATAAAGAAAACCAATACTTACACAGTACTGCACTTGTTTTACAAAAAAGACAAGATTTTTTCTGCAAAGTCTCAAATAAAAAAAATACAGCTGTAGTTAAACATTTTTTCTATCACAATCATTTCCATAAGAAGTGCATCTGAAAAAAATAAATGCGTTAGCAGAACTTTGCCAAGCTATTTTAAAAAAAGTAGTCCTGCTTTCATTACAATTTTTAATTTACATGCTTCATAATACAATAAAAAAATTGTTCCATCATATTTCTGCTCCCTTTTTGACAATATGATACTCCAGCAGAAGAGTCCATTGGCTGCAGCAGAAAACCTGAATCTCCCTAGAGTTAGGGCTGAATTTATCAACTGATAAGTCTGGAGAAGTTTCCTATGAGACATCAAGTTATGGCCGTCCACCAGGGTTCAGTGTGAGATTAGCCATAAGCTCATGAACTGCAGCAAATATTGTGCACTCCCCTGTTAAAAAAAAGGTTAAGAGTTAATAATGAATTGTGAATCAAGAAAAATAAAAAAGTACCCAAGAGTTAAAAATTCATATTAAATAAAACAAATAAAAGATGCATATCTATGCGAACCTGATCGTGGTGGATGATGCTCATTGAACCTCCTGAGGATGGAGCTGACCATCAGTGCCGCGGCTCCTGAGGAGCTGTGCTGGCGGGGGATATCGGCCTGTTGGGTCAGTCCAGTAGCCATGTCGTACACAATGGGAACGATGATGCTGATAGGCTCCTGGGGTACCTGTAGCCTTTGGGTCAGCTGGAGCTGTAGAAGAACAGCTCTTCAAGTTAATACATGTCGGGAATCCACAGTAAATTCAAAATACAGACCAAACAGACGTGCTAGGAAACAAATAGGAATTCAAAACAGCAGCAGTAGTGCAGGACTTGATTTTATCAATTGGGAATTGATTGTATACTGAAAGTGGGCATAACAAATCAGAAAGGAGTGACTAAATCACTTACAAAGAAGAGCATCTTGGTCTTCAGCACCACAGCAATGGTTCCTGGTGGGGCAATGGGAGGAGCGCTGGGTGGGATGGTCAGACAAAACTGCACATTCCAATTCAGCTGGGCCGCTTGATCTGGGAACTAGAGGAAAAACGATGGACTGATTAGTTTCCAAATTCACTGTACCGTTCAAAAGTTTGGGGTTGGCGAGATTTTTTTAATGTTTTTGAAAGAAGTCTCTATTTCAAGTAACTGACCTCTATTTTAATATATTTAAAAGTGTTATTTATTCTTGTGATGGTAAAGCAGTCTTCAGGACAAAAAACAAACATAATTTCCGCTTACCAACTCCAATTTCATGATGCGAACACAGTCTCTGAGTATGTTGGTAGGAGCTCCCAACAGCTTCGTGAAGGCATTTAGTGTGTTGTATTTAAAGGGTGGTCCTGCAACCTAAGATGAAAGTGAAAGAGAATGACTTGTGCTTGCATGATGGGAGAATACCTGGCTTGACTTCACTTGACTGAGTGAACGTACTTTCTTTAAAACAAATTGCACCACTAATTGCACCAAACAGAATAGCAAAAATAAGTATTTACAATCAAGTTAAGCAGGTTGACCCAAACCCATGACATTGGTCGAGACAATGGTGTTAAATCAAGCTCATCAGGGCACTCAAACAAACAGACTGCAATTCTGTCTGCTGCTACTTTCCAAAACGTACTAAACAAGAGGAAATTTGAGCTTCACTGAACATCACGTCAAATGATAGTGAGTTGATGCAAGCAGACCATTTCCTACCCTGGTCTCAAAGAACTTCTCCAGGACCTGCAGCTCCTCTTGTGACCAGGGTCCAGTGTTTTCTGGTGTGACTTTTAGCTGCAGAGTCTGGTAGGATTTGGGGTTGAGAGCCACTCTACATTTAAGGACGTCTGTTTTAAACATGATGACACCTGGTTCATTGGAGTTTACAATAGTGAGCTGTGAAGAGAAAGCAGTCAAGTGTGATTCAAATATAATATAGCAGAGCAGAATCATAACATTTGATGCATCACATGATGTGGTAACTAGGGTTGGGTATTGACAAATTTCACGATTCAATTTCGATTGACAAGTTTGCGATTCGATTCAGTACATGGCAAATTTTCTCAAAGAAAAACACATCTCTCAACTAATGCAGTAAACTACACAGGGTGTCAGTGGGTACTACAACATTACTGTAACATTGAAGGTTAATATGAACTGTTTTGAATACAAACACAAATTACCCACAAGGAAGCTTTTTTTATAACAATGAAGTAATAATACTAATTTGATAATTACAAAAGAGGACTGAAGTAACTTCACTTGTACTACACCATCACAGATGAGTTAATGTCAACTGAAAACAGGACAGACTAAAAGATAGATTCTTGGGATTTAAAAATTGATATTTGTTCATATAACTCGAGAAATCTATATTTTTTTTACCCATCCCTAGTTATAACAGTTTCTGACTCACGTTGGGTTCTAACTGGATGATTCTCTGTAGGTGTCGCCTCATGATGACAGAGCCCAGGAAGCGCTCCAGAGGTGAGCACAGGTAGCTGCCCGCCAGCCCTGGCACCGGGCACGGCATGGGTGAAGGCAGAAGCAGCACATGTAGTTTGCTGTGGGTGAGGATGGTGGGAATAGAAGCGGCCCAGGACCGTTGTGGCAGTTTACGAGGAGGGGGCATTGCCTGTGAACCTACACACACACAGTGATTGAACTAATTCAGCTACTGCATATTGTTTAAAGGAATACTCAAATGTAAATTAAGGTAAATTATTTTATATAAAATCTGGTGAATAATATTTGTTGGGCTAATCTCACATACACTGTCAGGAAAATGTCCAGGTAAAATTTCACCCCAAAATCAAAAGAAATAAAAATGATAACAACTGTCAATTATTTTTAAAACCATCAAGATATTTTTCATTGAAGCATAATTTTCTCTGTAGGTGTCGCAGTTTGAAAAACACCCTCCCCACCCTCACCCTTTCAGACCCCAAACTTTTGAACGATAGTGTACATTTATTTTAATAATATAACATAAAATGCTGACTTTAAACATGTTTTGATAAGACAGATCTATCTTTAGACTCTATGGACTTACTGGTACCAGCTCGAGGGGAGTGGGATGGGTCAGGAATCGGCGAGTGCAAAGAAGGGTTGCCTGGTGACATGCCAGTGATTCGTGCCCCGGGGGAGGGTCCAGAAACCTGCGGGGAACCTGGCCAGGGGGCAACTCTTGGGCTGGCAGACACCATTGTGTATGGTGAACTGGGGTCAAGAGTTCCTGGAGAAAAAAAAAAAAGAAAAAAAAAAAAAGATCATTTTGGACCATAGGTCAACATCTTGAGGTGGGCAGTAATTTCCATCGACAATGTACACAATGTACCCCCCCCCCAAAAAAATGCACATCCCTATTAAATAGGTGGAAACACTGAAACATTTCTCTGCAGTCAGAACTGCTTCTACGAAGCACCATCCAATGATTCGTACAAGGCTGATGCCGATGATTCACTTTCTTTCACACAGTTTCAATGGCATACCAGTTTTGACATTCTGATCAAAATGTATAGCATAATCGCATATTGTGACTAATGTGAGGTAGCCGATATCACCCAGCCTTAATTTACAAAATATACATTATCATTCAAAAGGTTGAGGTCAGTAAGATTTATTCAGCAAGGGTGCTTTAAATTGATCAATTTACATTACAAAATATTTCTATTTCAAATAGATGCTGTTCTTTTAAACTTTCTATACATCAGAGAATCCTGAAAAAAATATAGTAGTTTCCACAAAAATATTAAGTAGCACAACTGTTTTCAACATTGATAAAGTTTTTGAGCACCAAATCAGCATATTCGAATGATTTCTGAAAACGCAGCTATGCCATCACAAGATTAGATATTAAAATATATTTTTAAAAAAACATTATTTCTAATTGTAACAATATTTAACAAAACACACTTTTTTTACTGGACTTTTGACCAAATAAAATGTAGCCTTAGTGAGCATAAGAATCTTTTAAAAAACAAAACAATCTTACAGACCCCTAACTTTTCAATGGAATTATACAAATATTACAAAACATGTAAAAATTTCCAAGTAAAATAAAATAAAATAAACTGAAGCTCCCCGATCAATCAGGCTGAATGGCAGTACCAAGATTTACTTTGCATTTTTTTTTATCTTGCATATAATCAAGTATATGATTTGGACACAGATGTTTGGTCTTCCCAGTCCCACCAATGAAAAAAATAGAAAGAAGCAGGCAATAACACAAGTAGTAACAAGCAAGCACCCATTTAAGCCAACAACATCCTCAATATGGAAGGTCGAGTGGTAGCGACAAATCAGATGTCTTTCACCAGCCCATCAAAGATCAAAAGCCCTGGACCACAGAGGTAAGAAGGAAAGCTAATCAGCAAAGCCCTGGATCCAGGCCTCCCATACACTTACCATGTGGGCTGGCAAAGTTGGAGGTCTGCCCAATAGAAATGCCCAGTGAGGAGGGAGAAGGGGTGGGCCCAAAGGGAGAAGGAGCCCGCAGAGCTCCACTAGGGGAATTGGCTGCGTGGATGTTCCCTGCACACAATTAACCAATCAGTGGCCTCATCAACATCTGACAAGAGTTCCCTTTCTTGCACGATCACTTTCACACACGCTGCAGCTAAAGCGTGACAGGAGCTGCAGGCCTCGAATGGAGATGGGTGGTCATGTGTATGACTGTAGGCATGCTTCTCTGCGAGGATGAACGGTGATGGTGTCATCAGACACAGACTGACCAATAAAAGCATGCATGTCCACAGACAGGAAGAGTGGGTGGGACACGTTTGCAATGAGTGGGAATGCAAATGTTTCCTTTCCTTTTGATTCCTCAACTCTATGGTGGCATGACCAGCACGGCACGGACAGCAAAACGACAGCATTTGACACGAGAAACACACACACATATAAATACACATACCTGGAGACTGCGTTGTTATCATGGACGGTGAAGGAGGCACGTGGTATGGGTTGGGGGGCGATGTGAGGGGTGGGTACACCCCTCTGCCTGGAGGCTGCGTCTGAGTATGGGGCATGAAGGTGTCATCCATGGTTATTGGGGATGGAGGGTTGTCGTCCTCATTGACCGAGCGTCTACGGGCGTCCTGGTTACTATCCACAAACATGTTCAAGAACGTCTGTACAAAATAATGGAAAAGTGACAATTACGCCCATGCACACCTCTATTGCAGCGGTTAAAGGGATAATACAGAATTTTATGGGTGAACTATCCCTTAATAAAACAATTTGCTCCACCCACCTTCAGTCCAGGGGCGGGGTAGAAACCTTCAACTATCTTGGTGTTGTCAAACAGACTGTAGGCCCCGTCACGGATAGCCACCACACCTCTGCTGCGGCAGTAGATATCGATGCAGTACATGTTGCGGAAGGCCAGGCGGATGTGAGTGGGTGATTGTGGCAGGATGGAGAAGCACTGGTATGCTGTATTGGTCCTTTGGGTGAGGCCCAGCATAGGCACTGTGGGTAGTTTGTTGATGGCATTTAGAGGAGCTAGAGTGTCTGAGAGGACCTGAAAACAGACAAGTATGTGAAAATACTACCAGCAGCTACTAATAAATAGCACTTCAAATTGGTCCGTTAATTTTGTTTTGACAAGATACAACGTGTATTTATATGTACCAACATAATTAATAAAACTAGAAGTTACAGGTCATCGACCAGTCACTGCTTGAATTTTAGTAAGTGAATAAAGTGAATGATGTTTTATAATCTCAAGGCTCTAGATACCTGTAGAAGTTGTACTACATTGGGTGTCTTGTTGAACATCTCTTGAAGTTGGTGGAGAATTATGTTGTGACAGTTACTACAGCCTGAATTGGGCCCCACAGTCCCCAGGGCCAGATGGAAACGCTGGGTTACTGAATTCCACTGTATCGTCACCTAAAAGAAAAAGATTTAATCTAAATCACTAAAATAAAGGGTTTAAAGGTTGAACATGCATTGTAACAAGTTGAAAAGGTTTTTACCGAGCTGCCTTTGGTACTGCCATAACACAGAACCAGTTTCCGATAATTATACAGTCGTATCTCTGAGAAAAGGCTCAAATAGGAGGGCATTTCTGAAAAATGTAGATAATTCATTTTTAATTACAAGCAATTCAAGAACTTCCTCAAACCGTTCATAAGCATGCATTTTCTCACACCTACTTTACTTTTCAAAAGTTTTGGGCAAGATTTGTATTTATGCTCATGAAATATGCTCACCAACGCTTTATTTAATAAAAACATAGTAATAAAAAGTATTATAGTGGAATATTTTAAAAATGTAAAATAGCAGTTTTCTAATTTAAAATAAATGTGATGACAACACTGAATTTTCAGTATCATTACTCCAGTCTTCAGTGTCACGTCATACTTAAGAAATAATTCTAATATGCTGATTTGCTCAAGAAAAAGTTCTTATTATCAATGGTGAAAACCGTTGTACTGCAGAGTACTTTTTTGTAGAAAACAAAAATCTTACTGACTCCAAACTTTTGAAAGGTAATGCAGGACAACATCTCATGATCATGCCAAAATGACCAAATTGACAATTAATTATAATACTACTACAGTAAATAATCAATCACATTAATAATTTTATATTTTAAATGTACAATGACATAAAAGGAATCCAAGTTAAAGCTGGTCATGACAAACATCCCTAGTGATTTACCTGGTTAGAACAGTTAGATACATACCAGGTAAAGAGCGCGAGAACTCCAGCACACATTCATAAAGCTGACTAACGCTGTTCCAATCATTCAAGAACATCTCCACCACTTTCCTGCCACCTACTGGCTCAGATAGGGGATTCTCATATGTCAGGTAGACATGCCGTGTGGAAGCTTGAAATAGAAAATATTGAGGAAAACATTTTATCAGTCACGCATCACTGTACTGTTTTGAAAGCCATTACCAAACAAGGAACTTTCTTTACCTTGCTCTTTGGTGGACGTGCTGTTTAGTGGGCAGCTGGAGAAAATCAATTCTGCCACCCAGGTACGATTATTGCGGCCCTGTAGTCTGAACGTGCAGTCCAGCAGGGAACGCTCTAGAGCTTTTCTCGTTTCCTCACTCACTCCCTTACAAGGTGGAACTCTGTAAGAGGAGGAAAACAATTAGTACATTTACATTTTTCAGTGTCTTTGAAAGAAGTCTCTTTTGCTCATCAAGGTTGTTTATTTGATCATAAATAGAGTAATATTTATTTTATTATAAAATATATATATATATATATATATTTATTAAATGTTTATATATATATATCAATGTAAAATAACTTGTCTATTTGAATATATATTTTCAACATCATTAATCCAGGTTTCTGTGTCACATGACCTTTCGGAAATTGTACTAAATATGCAGACTTGCTGCTCAAGAAACATTTATTATTTCAATGCTGAAAACAGTTGTGCTGCTAATATTTATATAAAAAATAAAAATTAAATTAAAATAAAATTTATATATATAAAAAAAGCATTCATTTCTTAAAAACCCAAACTTTTGAATAGTAGTGTACATGTGGCAATAATGGCAAACCAAAAAACCTACTTTATGCATTTACCACATTTGCCAGTCTGGTTTATCAACTTCAGAGATGCTGAACTGACAGTCAAACACAAATCTTACTTCAGAATACGTATGGCGTGGCTACAGCCGTCTCCTTCAACCTGAACTCCCTGATGAGGAATCTCCATATTCGACAACTGCAGGAGTAAAAGACCGTCCAGTAAACACAAAATGTGACATGTTTACATGAAATAGCTTCAGATAATACAAAATTCCCATCACCATCTAATGGATATACAGTACCTCACAGCGTAATCCGATGAGGGGCATGTTGGTGTCACACATAGCCAGCAGGTGGGCCAGCTCTTTATTGAAGGCACACATCTCTCCTGACCTCTTGGGTTTCTTCGGTTCAATGGCACTTTGCTCTCCAGACAACTATGGAGTGAGGAAAACAAGAATATTAATTATATACAATAAAAAAACTGAACAACTCAAAGGACATCTCATTTACTAAGCATGAATACGCAAAAAATTGTGTGTTGAAAGTGCATACGAAGTATCCCACCTTCCTCTTGGATCCAGGACGAGCCACTCGACCAGATGAAATGTCCTGCACAAGCTCCTCAAGGTTGGGCTTAAACTGCTGCAGCAGCTGAGCAGCAGGCAGCCCATCCTCATTTTCCATCTGACTCACAGACAGGAAGTAGTACTTGTACTGAAGCTCTGTCGGATTGTTGGACACATCAAACATCTCGACCACCTGAGTAAAGATGAGAGTTAATTAAATCTTTAAAACTGGCATAAATTTACAAAAAAATCTTTATCTGTAAGATATTTAAATTAAATATTGAAGTATTTACAATATAGTATTGTGGGAGGCGGGTGAGTCTGATGAAAAGGCGATGTTTTGACAGGTTCCCCACAGGATGCGTGGTTAAGTTAGATAGATGGAGTGTGTCAGCACACAGTGTGGGAAGGTGTTTCACAGACTGTCGACATCTCTGCTCACCCAACCAGAATCTGCTCGAAACATAAAAGATTAACATCAGCCGCTTTCATAATATGAAATGCACTAAGAACAGGTTGTTTGAATGATTACTTTAGCTGTTGTAACCAAGTGACGATGCGCTTCATATCATCGTTGATACTCTTTTCAATGTCGTCCAACATGGACTGATCTGGAAAGAAACAAGCAAAAAAGGTTAAGGAGTTCAAATGATTAGATGTGGGTTTAATCCAATAGATGTGTGACTAACCAACTCCGTAGAGCATTGGCTGAAACATTCCGGAATGCAAATCGACAAATATGTGGAGGCACTCAGATCGCCCGCAGGGCTCCAATATGGGTATGACTAGTGTGGGTAGTGCAGTCTCTATGAAGGCTGAAAAATAAAAACACAAATTCCACATGCACATTATGGACATATAACAAATAATAGATTTAATTATTAATCTTTTATCTAACCTTAATCTGTTTTATAACTATTAACGTTAGTTTCCATGTCAGGAAAGTTGGAAGATAGCAGATAAAAAAAAGAAAGAACTTTTAATTAGCATTTTAATTATGGATGCACCAATATTAAAATTCTGGCGGATACTGACAAGATGATAATGTTTTCATGCTATTGCCAATAACCATTAAGAGGCTGATATAAATTTTTTTTAAAAAATCCATTTGAAATGTTAGACATCACAATATTATTTGATTATTTACAACATTATTTTATCATCAATATTTACAGTATGAAAATGGATATTAATTTTGATATTTGCTTCCCTTTAGGGTTGTCAAAAGTACTGACTTCGGTACCAAGTCAGTATTGAAATTTTAAAAATGTGACGATCCCAGCATTTTCCCCTAGCATTTTAAGTGCTGTTGAGCAGATTCTTAAACACCTCTGATTGGCCAGTGTTCACGCACTCAACAGATATGTCTGTGAGTTGCTACAATGATCAACGCTTCAAAAACGATGTAAATAGAGATCTTTGATGCGGTTCACAGAGTGCTTATACAGATACGGATGGGAGCATTTGAAAGTAGGCGTCTATCAGCAAATCTGTCTATCAGCAGATCCTGCTTTGAAACGCTCTGTATTTATCTCTGTATGAAATGTATCTGTCCAAGCGCTCTGTGAAGAGCATCAAAGATATCCATTTACAACATGTTTTTTAAATGTTGATCATTGTACCCAATCACAGCGTAATATTAACATTATTACAAATTATAACATTGAGAGCTTTGTGAGCATGTGAACAATCAGAGCCAATAAGAGGTATTTAAGAGTCTGCTCAACAGTGCTCAAAATGCTAGGGGAAAATGCTGGTATCGTCACATTTTTTGTTAAATACTTTTGACAATCCTACTTTCCTACACAATATGGCACAGTCTCTCATAAATCAAGCAGGGAGAAGATCTCTGTGGCATAAAATACTTACAGTTATCACTAGGGTTGCTACTTTTCAGGATGGCTTTGAGTTCTTGCAGTTTCTGATGCGAGCGAGCATGTACACTATCGATCAAAAGCTTTTCCACTGAGAGATGATCGATCTGAAAGAACAGCCCACAAACAGACCTAATAAGCGTTCATCCTCATTACTTTTATTATATGTCATTATACACTAACTTTCAAATGTTTGGCATTGGTAACATTTTTTAATGTTATTGAAAGAAGTCTCTTATGCTCACCAAGGCAGCATTTCTTTGATTAAAAATTACAGTAAAAAGAGTAATATTGTGAAATTTTACGATTTTAAATTACTGTTTTCTATTTTAATACTATTTAAAATGCAATTTATTCCTGTGATTGTAAAGCTGAATTTTCAGCAGCCATTACTTCAGTCTTCAGCGTAACATGATCCTTCAGAAATCATATTCTTATTATTGTCAATGAGTGCCTTGATGAAAAGTTAAAAAAAAAAACAGCATTTATTTGAAATCATATTGATCTTTTGTAACAAATGTCTTTACTGTACTTTTTTTACCAATTGAATGCATCCTGGTTCAATAAAAGTATTATTTTATTTTAAAATATAAACGACCCCAAACCATATTATCATCATGAGAAAGTCCATTCAATGATCATTATGGAACAATCAATACTATTATTCAAAAAAAAAAGAAAAGGGTATTAGTTTAACTTGTGATACTCACCTTCATGGCTCTTTCCATTAATCTGGAATCACAGGCAGGCAGTGGAGGCTCATGGGAGATCTGTAATGGCTTGGAACCATCCATTTCATCGATTTTAATGGTGACTTTGTGCACAGGTGCCGTTCCAGTCTTTCTACCCAGGACCTGTTGACTGCAAGGCAAAAATCATGACATGAAAAATTACACAAAATCTGTAGAGAATTGATGAATTTTGAAACTTACTTCCAGACAGACAACGTGAGGCACTTGGCTGGGACATAGCGCTCCACCTGCACTAGATCACCCCACCGCTCTCTGATCAACATCAGAGTCTGGGAATGCAACACCTCCAGCTGTAGTGATAGGCAAAACGAGTCTGATACAATTCATCAAGGAAACAGTTTTGATTTAACACTTATTACATTTTTTTTTTTTTTTTGGGGGGGGGGGTCCAATTTACAGGTTGATGACTTCTATTCTAAAAGTATTACCAGTGCACTATTAGAGTACTGCAAAATATACATGAAAATATATAATGAAAACAGTTACCATAATACTCTTTAAACAGCATTATGGTAAAAATGGAACACTATGGCCACAGCTTCCGGATATGCCTATGTAATTACAAACATTCAGAAAACTGTGCTAAGGCTGAGGGGATGGAGAAGAGGAGGGGGACTCCATTGGTAAAAAAAAATTAGCCAATCACTAATGAGTCTTTTAGTCTTTTAGACTAGTCTTTTCAGAGTTTAGGAGTGTTGAGAAAAGATACATGAAAGAGGAGGCTAATATCCCTTGGTATATCAACCAATCATCAAAGTGTAATTTACATGATATTAGTTTGAACTGCTACTGCTGATGTATTAACTATGAATGGAGAGTAGATAGTGAATATTAAATCGCAAACAAATTAAGCTGACATTCAAACAGCAGCTACAAATTAAAAATGAAGGAAGACTCTACGCCTAAGCTGGATAAAGGCTACATTAAAAGGATAGAAGAAAGGATTTTTCCTTCAAGTGATAGGGTAGGTAAGTAAAATTACATTTATTATGTCGTTTTCTTTAAGTGTTCTGTCTAAAAGTGACCAAGAGAGCAATTTTAAAGTAGGCAAAAAAATAAATAAATAAATCCAACCACAAAAATTTAGTGTGCCTCCTCTGCTTTAAAGCCCACCGGTCGCCAGTGCCTTTCTTATCTGTTGCTTTGGGAGTTCTGACAGAACAGCAGAACAGAATTTTTTTATTTTTTCCCCCATAAATTTGGCCTTAAACCCATTTGAAATTTTGACAAACAACATTTCTCTTTGCGGAGTTCTCTCCATATTTATGATTCTTTGCACTGATTTATTTTTATTTTTACTGCATAAGCAGCCAAGTTTCACTGAAAGGCCATTTTGCCAGCAGAGAATTACCACTTCAAGCAAGCAAACAAATGTTCTACTAAAACACAGAACTTAAGTCTTGAGCTGAAAGGATACGGAGGCAGCTGTACATGTCCTGAAGAGGCTTGTCATCTCCAAACAGGCGGGACTGTACCAATTCATGGATATAATTCACCTGCATGCTGTGAACCAATGCCCGTCCATCTAAATAAATGATATATAGCTATGTTATTAATCAGTTAAAACAAAAACATATTAATAAATAAGTATTTATGAATACTACAAATACACACTACCATTCAAAAGTTTAGTTTTTTTTAAAGAAATACTTTTATTAAGCAAAAATGCAGTAAATTGGCCAAAAGTGACAGTAGAGACTTTTAGTTTATTACAAAACATTTCTGTTTTAAATGGATCAAAGCATCTAGAAAATTATTTATCACGGTGTCCACAAAAATATTAAGCAGAAAAACTGCTGATAAGAAATGTTACTTGAGCACTAAATCAGTATATTGGAAGGATTTCTGAAGGATCACGTGACACCAAAGACTGACGCAATGGTGCTGAAAATTCCACTGTTCCATCAGAAATAATACATCTATATGAAAAACTTTGGGAAAACAAAGTAAAATCAGAGAGGTTCCAAATCATCTTAGTTCTGATTTCTTATTATTACACATTGAGAACTTCTTACCTCCAGTTTCCTTGTCTTCAACTAGAATCTCTAGTTTAAGAAGTCTCCAAGGGATATCAGGATCATCCCCCATTACTGTCAGTGTGGCTTCAAATTCTCCCTCAACTCGAAACTTCACTCGCCCGTTAGCTTGACATGCAAAGAGTTCATAGAAACAAGTAAGATCAAATATTGTAAGAAAAAAGCAAAAATATAGCAAAAAAAAAATGGAAATATAGAACATACTTATTACAGAGCAGCATAAGTCTTTCCCTGTAGATATGTAGAGCTTGGAACTTACCCACAGTTAAGTTGGCCAGCTGTGGGGGCAAGTCAGTGGTGACTAGTCGGTGTCGCAGGATTTGATTCAGCTGATTTAGTGTGGTCTGCTTCTCTGCTTTGGTTATAGGGTCAGGAGGAATAATTTTGTCCTGAAAACAAATAACCCCATTGATGTTATTTATTTCTTTACATCCACTTAGAGCTGCTGAACACCATGTTTGACTACTCACTCTGATGCATGTAGGCAGACGTGGATAAGACCCTGTGGTTAGTACATCAATGGCAAAAGGGATGGCAAAACTAGGCAAACGTGCATGTACCAAGGCGTCCCTGGCCAGTGACGCCAGTCGGTCAGCCGTGTCAACAAATAAATATGCTTGCTGATCCAGAAATGAGGAGATCATCTGCAAACACAGCCAGGAATGAGTACCACGTCAACAAGAATGAAAATAACTCAGATTGGAGGAGGGAAATAAATCACATACCGCACATTTCTCCACCTTCCCGGCATTACTTGCCCATTTCACAAGAGCAAGCAGGCGTACAAATAACTGCCGTGTCCGACTGGCAAACTGAACAATTTCTATTTTCCTGTAAGAGACGGGTTAAATCAGTTACGTTTTTATGAAAGCATAATGTAATTTTCAATCAAAGATGGCTTGCTTTAATTTTTATTTATTCATTAAGACATTTTAACACTGTTGTTGCACGGGGGTTCTAGTTTGATATATAAACGGCTAGTTTGATAGATAAACTAATATTACAATGTTTTTTGGAATCTAAATGGAAACTGCATGACATTTTCTTACCTTTCCATGTCTGTTTTTCGTGGAAGTCTGTGAAAATCATACAGATATGGTTAAATAATATCAAATGACAGAACAAATCATTTTACATCCTACATCTAGTATCAAGATCTTTTGCCACAAAACAAGAAAATGTGCAAATCTCCATATCTGCTGTGATTAAAGCAATACAATATTCTCATGCAATATACTTAGGGCTATTAATAACATCAACAGAATATTACAAAATAAAAGTTCACGCATGGATCTCCCACCATATCCCAAACTCATCTCCGCTGCAATAAGTCTGCTAATTGCTGAAGCACCAGTCAAATATACTAGCTTTATATTAAAATACTTATCGCTTTGCACCACATTAGAAGTCATTTATGGATCAGTAATAGGTTGCAGCAACACTTCCATATTATTTACCACCTTACAATCAAGACTTGTAGGTAAACATATGGGTCAATGTTCAACTAAATCTAACTATTTAACTATGCCTGACCAATAACCATTCATAACAACCAGCCTCTCTCTCATGAACTCACAGCTCAGCCAGCAGAGTGATCTCATGGTAGGTTCGCTGCAACAGAAACTCGATGAGGAGACTCAGTCGAACTCCTTGAGTGGCCGGGGCTCCCGGAGGAGGCTGCGGGGTTGAGGTCGGACCCCCGGCGGGGACCAGCTGCCCGTCCGAACCGATCTGAACTGGAGCCATTTTATATACAACGGGAGCAATATACTATTGCGGACCGTAGCCTTTCCACTCGCGTTTACCGCAAACTAGGCCGAGAGAATATTATTACGCGCACGTCCTAATGTTTATATTCTGTTTAAACGATTTCAACCCCATGGAGAGAAGGAGAAATGTGCCTGTAACATGTAAGATGTGGAGAGATGGACCTCCGCCATCACCCACTGGAGCTGAAGCAGGAAACAAAACTCTTCTTTCCTAAATGGCGCTGGATAAATTATTTAAAATAAAAGTCGGAAAGCGAAAAACATAATTTTAAAAGTATTACATTCGTTTGTATTTCTCTTTATGCCTTTCACAGTAAATAAAAATAGAAAACGAACTTAATTTTTGAAAATACATTTTGTCTATCTGAGGAGTCAAATAACATTTTAAGCAACATTAGCTGCTTAAAACAGGACAGACTGGGAGACCTTTATTTTGCCAAAGCAAACTGACAACAAGAATATCCGTTTTGGAATGTATTTATATATTTTTTTAATTTTAATACAGCAAGCAAGCCAAAATAAAAGTAATGAATTTTATGAAGCATGTGTTTTTTATATATTTATTTCTTTAATTGTTTTTTTACAGATAAATCAAACAAAGTGCTTGTCACTTTTCATTTTGGACTTCTGAAAACGTCATTCCTTTTCCCAAGTGTTATAAAGAGAAAAAAAAATATGAATAAAATACTTTGCCAAATTAATAATATTACAAACACAAACCACATTTATTCAAATATTTTGTGTGGGTTACAAAGTAAGTATAGTTCATTAATAAATAAATATTATTTGGTATGGGTCAAAGTATTATATAATATAATATAATATAATATAATATTATATTATATTATATTATATTATATTATATAAAATTAAAAACTAATAATATCTCTAACAGTTGGTCTTGGCCTAATAGCTTTTTAACCATACAATCAACTGCTGGTCGTTCAGCAGTCGATCGATCAAATGCAAATATTATTTAGAACATAAGTTCCAATATTAATCATTAAAATATAAACATATAAAAATATCTATATAAATCATTCAAATGAATTAAAATGGTCTAGCCCTCGAGTTAAATGAAAGACTTACTTAATCATTTGCACACTAAAACCAAACAGGTAAAGCGCAATATAAAATGAATAACCTGTGCACATGACAGGTTTCTATAGGGGAGGAGTTTGTGTCAGCAGCTCGTCTCAGTCAGTGTCCGCTGCGAGAGCGTTAACTCTACATGGAGAATCACTTTAATGATCAAAGCAGGGAATGTTCCGCCAGTTCCGACAACAACGACTGCCAGAGGTATGAGCGTAACTTTATATTCCCATGATGAAGTGATATACTTATAGCATTCGCTTTATTGTTGATGATGTGACGGTCGCCACGAGATGTGGTCCCAAACACCTGTGCGTCAGGTGATGTCTGCGTCAGTGTCATTTATATAAACACAATTAAACATTTCAAAAAATGTAATACTGAGCTCATAACTTTTATGGTTTATGGCTTTTATTTTGTATTAAAGTTTCTGTTATTATTCTTTCACAGTATTTCTCACATTTAAACCTTTAAATGTGTCTGTAGGGTTGACCAATATGGATTTGAGAGATCAGAGGATTCCAGCGATGAATCCAAAGAGGAGCTAACGTCTGAGTATTTAGCTGTTGTCTCTAGAAGGTCAAAGAAGTGGTCTAAACTTTTGCAGGGCACCGTGAAAGTGGAGAAGAATGTGAAAGGTGGGCATTTATATTTGTTTATTTTTACTATGTTGTATAAGAAAAATGATCCACTTTGGGTTTGCAGTGAAGCGATATGTGAGGAAGGGAGTTCCGTGTGAACATCGCACTCAGATCTGGATGGCAGCTAGTGGAGCCCAGGACCAGTTGGAGAGCAATCCTGGGTACTACCATTCTCTATTAAAGGCTGAGCATGACCCTAAAATAGAGGAGACCATACGTGCCGGCAAGTTACTTCTCATAAAGTTATGTTTAATTTTAAAGTTTTATTCATATTCGATCCTGAATAGAAGTCATATTGGACACAATATACTTCTGACATTCAACTTTTTTCCCCAGATATGCACAGAACCTTCCCTGACAACATTCAGTTCCGTGACTCCTCCCAACCATGTTTACAAAAAGCCCTGTTTAATGTACTTATGGGTTATGGACACCACAATAAGGATGTTGGTTACTGTCAGGTAGGCCTACTACTGTCATGTGCACATGCCCTTTTAAACATGAAGTGTCACTTGAATCCAGAATGTATTGAACTTCCCAGTGTAGATGAGTTTCTAAAACTATTGTTGTGTAAGGATATAAGTGAATAGTCAATTATAACAAGCGAGGAAGTAAGACACTGTTGTAATTTTGCTTTGTGTACCCTGTCAATATTATGACGGAACCTGTTGTACCCGTCTGCTTTCAAATCAGTAGGCTACTGAAATATATCCCTTGTTGCCTTTTTAGGGAATGAACTTTATTGCTGGATACCTCCTCATTATCACCAAAGATGAAGAGAAGTCGTTCTGGTTAATGGATGCTTTACTTGGAAAGATCTTACCAGGTGAGGTTTGTCACTTTTACCCACTGTTGTATACACTATAACCTAGACTTCTTCAAAACATCATGCATAGGTTAATCATTACAATAATCAAAATGTTCCACCTTTGAAACGCACTTTCTTTTTCGGGTGACATCACCTAGACCTTTTGAGTGGAGATAATAATGTTATAAAACAACCAAAAGCCAAAAAGCTATTTGGTCATTGTTTTAGGCTATTGTTGTATGTCATTTAACCCTTTACACCCTAAGGGTATGTGACACACAAAAAAGTAAAGACTCGTAACTCCAAAACTATAGCGAGGAGAGTCAAAATGTGGGTAACGTTTGAAAGGAAACTTTTTGAATTTTCAAATAAAATTTTTTTTTTTTTTAATTTGGACATTCGTATGCTGAGAAACAGCAAATAAACAGCAAAAAAAAATTGGAAAAAATGAAAAAAAATTCATATATTTATAATTTTAAAAAGGAATTAAAAATGAAGAATCTAAAGGGATAATTAAACCAATAGTGTAAATTCCAAACCTGCGTGACTTTCTTTCTTCTGGAAAGAAAAATATATTCTGTGAAATAGCCGTTTTATTTTGTTATTTTTTCTCCAGTGATCACCAAACGGTTTGGTTATCAACATTCTTCAAAATATCTTGTGTTCCATAGAAGAAAGCTATTCAGATTTGGGTGAATTGTCCCTTTAACACTGTAGATTAACTTTGGTTGAAATGAATGTTAATGTAATGAATTCTCTGCAAAGTTGTTAATAGTTTTTAAGTGCTCAAATCATCCTGCCACATACAAATAAGACATCTTAATTTCCTGTTTAATTCGTAAATACTCAAATTATTACGCAATAATAATTCTGTTGTGTATAATGTTCCATATATATTTAGACTATTACACACAAACTATGCTGGGGCTTAAAATGGATCATGAGGTGCTTGGGGAGCTTGTCAGGATGAAGATTCCTGCTGTCTGGCAGGCCATGAATCGGCACAACGTAATGTGGACCCTGGTGGTCTCGCGCTGGTTCATCTGCCTATACGTTGACATCCTTCCTGTAGAGGTGAGGATGAAAGTCAAAGGTTGTTCTTTGTGAAAATAGATCAGTGGTAAACTGTGCAGTCTTTCCAAAATTTTCAGTCTTTATGAAATTATTAGCCAGTTTTATGTTGTAGAAGTAGACTTTTTTTTATGCAAATATTGAAAGTAATGATCGGTGGCTATGTGCTTCTTTCAGACAGTGCTGAGAATATGGGACTGCCTTTTCTACGAAGGATCCAAGATCCTGTTCCGTGTGGCTTTGACGCTGATTGGTCACCATCAAAACCTCATCTCGCAGGCACAGAGTCTCCCAGAAATCTGTGAACGCTTCAAACAGATCACTCAAGGGGAGTACGTAGAAGACTGCCATACATTTATGCAGGTAAATTTTGTGGATGCTATTTATTCATGAACTAATCTAATACTAATACTTAATACAGAACTCTTTATAATGATAGTTTATTTGTTCCCTAACCTCAGAAAATCTTTATGGAGCCTGGAGGTCTCTCCACGGCAACGATCACTAAACTCAGGAAGATGTGTAGAAATCGCATTACTTCTTCCAAAAACCCTCCTTCACACTAAATGGTGAACATGGACAAAGTTCTAACTGCATGTGAGATCTATTATTTACTTTAGGGGGAAAAAAATAGTCAAATTATATGAATGTTTAAGAAAAAAATGTCAAGGGATACAATACCGTTCAAAAGTTAAGGGTTGGTAAAATGTTTGTAAAAGAAGTGCCTAATGCTCACCAATGCTGCATTAATTTGATTAAAATATAGTAAAATACTAATATTGTGCAATATTAACAATTTAAAATATTTTGATGTTAATAGATTTAATGTATTCCTGTAATGGTAAAGTTGAATTCTCAGCAGCCATTACTCCAGTCTTCAGTGTCACATGATCCTTCAGAAATCATTGTTGTTTTTTTACTGTCAAACTTTTAAATTCAAAAAAGTCATTTTCTGGAGGCATGTTATTCCAAACCTGTATGATTTACTTTCTTCTGTGGAAGATATTTTGATGGGGAGTAAATGACGATTTACATTTTTGGCAAACCATCCCTTTAACTGGAATGCATTTTAACTGTTTTTTGCCTATTGCTTTGTTGTTTCACAGGTTTTCTGTTCAGATTTACTGTTGATGAAATGCATTGTTTAACTAATAGATATTTAGGAAGCAAACTCATTCTTGTCTTTTATATTTCATTTTATTTAGAAACTTAGAATCGCATTCCCTTAAAACATGAACTTCACAGCAATCAAGGCAACACTTCAATATCCACAACAACTCCATTTACGCAGTCATTCCATTTGAAGGCCAATCAGAAAGGAGAGATTCAGCCGCCATATTATAAAGCATTTTCTCTCAGTGCACTCCTTGAGTTTGTAACAGTTAACCATTTACCTAGGTCTATAATAGTCTAAACCTACTTCAAGTTATTCAGAACTTCCTGCTTATGTTAGTGTCAATTGTACCCTTTGTCCACCCAGTAGTGCAAAACCATATTTCCTCACTCTAGTAGAATTTCCCTTTTAACGCTTTTGAATGAGTGCAAATACAATGCTAAATGGATGCAAACAGGCTATATAGTTTTGATATGTAGTATGAGAGGGACACTGAGCTATTTAGTGTTATTGAAGACTATTCTACTCTAGAAAGTGGATATTCCATTATAGTCACTAAGCAGATTTAGAAAGATGTAGGCTAGATGTTGAATTTTTCTTCATTAAAATGTAAATTAACATCTGACTCAAAACTGTTATGCAAGGCTTTGTTGAAAACAATAAATATTTTTTTCTCCAATCTGGTAAATCTCAAAAGCTGACCTGTATTTTTAACTCCAAACGTGAACTTTCATCTGGAAAAATAAACACAAAAGGTAGCCAGGGTCAAGATCAGAAAGTAGTGTTAAATATGTAGTCCCTTTCAGACTGAGCATGTACCGTTATCAGCTTCCCTAAATCCTCCTATTTATATAAATAAAGGCATGACATTAAATTTAAGGAAAATAAGGTACCAAAGAGATTGTATGTTTTCCAAGACCCAGATTATGCCTAAATGACAACAAACAACAGAGATTCCTCTGGGCAAGCATAATCTGGTTTCTGGAAACAATACCTCAGCATGACCTAGACACCTAAGGTTTTGCCCCGTACCCTTCCGTATGCATTAATTATCCTATGTGTTTAACATTATCCAACAGAAAGTCCAGATCCACCTGAGCAGTGGCAGTGTGAGACACTAGCAGAGGGCAGGGCAGGTTAAAAACTAGACAGCTGCAATTGTAGTAGTGTTGCTGAGTCCAGATTAGAACAGAAATCGGTGGTGTCGACACATCCTGGTTTAAAGATGAGGAGGGTTTAGATGGTCTGGTAGCCTGCATGACTTCTGTTCCTGCCAATAAGGTAGGCCAGGATCACTATGAGCACTAGAACAGCCAAGGCAGCGCCCACAATGATGGGAATCAACATGTCGTCCTCATCTAACTCGCACTCCTCAGCTAGAACAGCAACAGAGTGAGAGGAGGCGGGGGAAGAATGGCAAAAGAAGAAAAATGAGAAATATTTAAGGCAAACAACCTATTTAATCAATCACATCAGTATTTCAGGATCTGAATGAATGATCATAATGTATATACCTACACAAGAACAGCATTTTTTATATAATGTTGATTATCAGAGAAAGTAACTTTTAAAAAAATAAACCATGCATATATCATAATTGGGGCACTTTAAAGTTTCAGTAGTTTTGTTGTAATTTTATAGTTTATTATTATCATTGTTGTTACTATTTTCAGTTTTAGTCATTTTAATATATCAAGTTGAACTAAATGAAAAAAATGTTGCCTTGGCAACTAGCTGAAATTAATCAAGTTTTCTATATTTTATTTTAAGTCACAAAAATGGCTTTAGTTTTAGTTAACTATAAAAACCATAGATGTGACTTCTTAGCGGATAAACGACTCTTGTGTGGACATTGTGCAAAAGTTACTGGCTTTATCAGCTGCACTACAAGATTTTCATGTTGCCAATTCTGTGTTGAACCTGGAACATTCCTTGAAGAATGAAAGGAAAAAACTGAGAAATGATAATAGAGAGAAAGAAAAAAAATACCTGCTGCAAAATCTCCATTGACACCGAAAGGTTGCACTTGAAGCTGGAAAGTGTTGAGAGAGAAATCCTGTGTAACACTCAAGGTCCTCTCCTTCTGACACATGTAAGAGTGGCCCAGTGTTCCCCCCATGTAGCTCAGAGTGGTGTTACTGACAACAAGGCGCTCTAGGCAAAAAAAAAAAATGCTTTTCACAGAACTTACCTTAAATCTACAACTTCTATCATACATGGGCTATTTAGAACAGACTTACTAGTCATATCAGGCAATGCAGCTGACAGATCCAAACCACTAAGATGATATTTGTTTGATGTGGAATTCTGAAAAGCAATTAAGTATATTCCATAAGTGATGATGACATTAGTATGGTCTGGTTAATTTGAGGGGACATTAGAGGAAATAATTAGAGATGTACTGGTCGGCCGGGCCATAAATCAGAACAGTTTCCGATTTATGGCAAATTTTTAATTTTATTTTTGCCAATCTCTGTTCCAGACTTGCACACAAACTCCATTGCAATCATTTCCCAAAATGTCATTTGTATGGAAATATTACAAAGTCTGTAAACAGGACATTGACACAAGCCAGAGATGGAACACGCTGAAGGCGGGGGCTTGTTAAAAAAAAAAAAGTCTGAATCAGCAATGAAAAATCATGATAGGTGCATCCCTAGAAATACTAGGAGGAGATTCCAAACTTACTAAAGAGAAGCTGAAATTCAGAGTAATGTTGTCCTCAGTCAGCTTGAGGGTTGCAAAGTCTGGCGCGCAGGATCCAGAGGCTTTAATCAGATTTGGATGCAGGTTCAAGACCTCCTGGACAGTCTGAAAAGCAAAGTATGTTTACATTCAGATTACATAAGGACCAAACCTTCATTACTCTAAATTACTTACAAACAAATACCTTTATCCCAGAAAATCCCTTTATTTACATAACAAACCAACAATATATAATGCTATTTGTCATAGAAATAAAGCATACATGCGTCCATTTTCTATGAGCCATTTCAGGTTCCTGTAATAAGCTGGAAATTTATAGGAATGGTTTAACTAAAAATGATAATTCTGTAAACACCTACTCGCATGCATGTCATTTAAAATACAGTTATTACCCACCGAACAGAAAAGTAGATAATTAGCAGAATATTTCAAGCTACTTTTGTCCCATGAAAGTGAAAGTTTTATGTGCCATGTAGTACCTTTCCATGAGATCTTGAGGTAAAGCTTATGTTGAGTTGCAGGCCCATCCGTGCCAAGAGACAGACAGTGTCATTGCCGTTGGTGACATTGTAGTTTCCCTGCTCAGGGGGGCCGGGGGTTACAGGAGACACCGGAGGAGAGCTGGTTTCAGGAGCGACCACGGTGGGCGATACATCGGCGGTCAAAGTCTGATGTACAGTTAGAGCTGTAATGAAAACATTTATTTTATAAGGTTCTAGATTAGTTGTAGCACTGGTTAGGGTTAAAGGTGTACTCAGTAAGTTTTGATTATTTATTAATTCCTACAGTATAAGAGGTTTTAGAATTTATACTGACACCTATTGACCTGGATGTATGATGTTTATTTACTAACTGCTGCTGCTTTACACCAAACCTGTTTATTTAACTTCTTTATTAACATTATAATTATTATTATTTATATGTACAGGCTGCAACATGGTGGTCATCTTACGTGAAGAAAATTCCTTAATGTATAAAAGTTTTCTTTAAATTGGCAAAAAAAAAAGGTATCAACGCATTCAGATACATGATAGTAGTAATTTTCAGTAACGAAAATAAATAACTTATACATACAAATCATATCTGTTATTAAAAAAATAAAAATACTTCAAATAAGCTTTCTTTAAACACAGGCCTCCTTAGGCCAAGGAATTGCAGAAATAAACACTTATTTAAAAGGAAACAAAGATTTTAAATTAAAAAAGAAAAACACCACAGCCTTCATAAATAGATGGGCTTGTTTATTCTTAGTAATTAATCAATTAACGTAATTAATCAAAATAAAACCAGAACGAATAGTCCTGCTCCCCAAAATACACTATATTTATATCAAACTTACCTAACAGCAGGCTAAAAATTGCCCCGGTGGGCATGTTTTGTTTGCGGATGATGGGGATCATGTTTCTTGCCAAAGTAAATCAAAACACACTCGATACAGAACCAGATGATACCAGACTAACAATGTGCGTCTTCACACGAGCTCCTCAGATAACTGTCGTTATGGCGCAGACGGATACGGGTTTGTTTGAGCTGCCGCTGTGCCTACATCTACATCTGATAAACGCAGTAGGTCAGATTTGTTTAGTTTCTCGTAACCGCAGTAGGAAACGCCACCGTCATGTCATGTGATCGACTGTTAGAATCACGCAAGAGCAGCAAAGCGCATGCGCATATTTTTCTTGTTTATAATTTAATGTAAATTTAATTTGTCTTGATTTTGAACAAAAGACGTCAAATGTTGCTTTGACAAATACTGATAATGAGTAAACTAAATAATAAAATTAATTTTATTATAGGCTACATATTTACTCTCCTACATGTCACGCACGTCATGATTTATTTTGACATGGTTTTTGCCGTGGTTATTGCTTATTGTATGTTTCCTGTGGTTATGCCATTAAGCTGTATTTAAGCATGGGGAAATATGGTGAAAACACAAATATGCTACAGAGATTTAACAGCACACATATAGCTAAATGAAAGATGTACAGAGCAGCGGAATGAGGATGCATGTGACTGCAGTGTCACATTACAGAGACAATTTACAGGGAGGCTATAGATTTTAGGACCATTCCAGAATGCCATCACAGAAGTGTGATCCCTGATCTTTAGCTCTTTTACTATGTTGCTTGCAATGGTGTACTGAAAGAGCCTGATATGATGAACTGATGAAATGAATCAGTGCACTGGCAGCAATTATAAGTCAGTTTATTTATAGACACATAATAGAGACTTCAAAGCTATATTGAACATTTCCAGCATTACTAGCCAGGATAATACACTCACCTAAAGGATTATTAGGAACACCATACTAATACTGTGTTTGACGCCTTCAGAACTGCCTTAATTCTTCGTGGCATTTATTCAACAAGGTGCTGAAAGCATTCTTTAGAAATGTTGGGCCATATTGATAGGATAGCATCTTGCAGTTGATGGAGATTTGTGGGATGCACATCCAAATCACGAAGCTCCCGTTCCACCACATCCCAAAGATGCTCTATTGGATTGAGATCTGGTGACTGTGGGGCCATTTTAGTACAGAGAACGCATTGTCACGTTCAAGAAACCAATTTGAAATGATTCGAGCTTTGTGACATGGTGCATTATCCTGCTGGAAGTAGCCATCAGAGGATGGGTACATGGTGGTCATAAAGAGATGGACATGGTCAGAAACAATGCTCAGGTAGACCGTGGCATTTAAACGATGCCCAATTGGCAAAGGGGCCTAAAGTGTGCCAAGAAAACATCCCCACACCATTACACCACCACCACCAGCCTGCACAGTGGTAACAAGACATGATGGATCCATGTTCTCATTCTGTTTACGCCAAATTCTGACTCTACCATCTGAATGTCTCAACAGAAATCGAGACTCATCAGACCAGGCAACATTTTTCCAGTCTTCAACTGTCCAATTTTAGTGAGCTCGTGCAAATTGTAGCCTCTTTTTCCTATTTGTAGTGGAGATGAGTGGTACCTGGTGGGGTCTACTGCTGGTGTAGCCCATCCGCCTCAAGGTTGTGCGTGTTGTGGCTTCACAAATGCTTTGCTGCATACCTCGGTTGTAACGAGTGGTTATTTCAGTCAAAGTTGCTCTTCTATCAGCTTGAATCAGTCGGCCCATTCTCCTCTGACCTCTAGCATCAACAAGGCATTTTCGCCCACAGGACTGCCGCATACTGGATGTTTTTCCCTTTTCACACCATTCTTTATAAACCATAGAAAATCCCAGTAACTGAGCAGATTGTGAAATACGCAGACCGGCCCGTCTGGCACCAACAACCATGACACGCTCAAAATTGCTTAAATCACCTTTCTTTCCCATTCTGACATTCAGTTTGGAGTTCAGGAGATTGTCTTGACCAGGACCACAGCCCTAAATGCATTGAAGCATTTGATGCCATGTGATTGGTTGATTAGATAATTGCATTAATGAGAAATTGAACAGGTGTTCCTAATAATCCTTTAGGTGAGTGTATATAGGCCCTACAGTTCATTGAATCATGTGGCATGATGTCATTCTTTATAAAGTACATTGTCACGGTGGAACCTGACTTTAACAGTAAAACAAATAAAAAAATAAAGGTGATGACAATACATATTGAAATAAATAAAACAATAATAGATTAAAAATGCACATGATGGCTTGCTTGATCTGACATTTATGAAGAAAGTGTTTCAATGTTTAGTTTAAAATCTGCCATCATTATATAGTATTAGTGATTGTATTAGTGATACCAACAGCAGGGGGCACAACAGACTGTCAACTGTACATGCTATGTATTTTTAATTAAAAAAAACACAAAACTTTATTTTTATATGAATTACAGGTAAATAGTTTAATGATCTCTGTTCTGAAAATGTTGCCTGCATGTTTTTCCTTTGCTGTTTGAACAAATATTTAGTGTATAATTTCCTGCAGGATAAAACTTTTAATCAAATTTGTATAACGGAAACAAAAAAAATTCAACAGACAATGGCTGTGGAGTATAACCTGCAATACTGGTGAAAGACACGTAACTGTTAGTGTGAGGGTCTAAAAATATACAGGAAATGCTGGTGAGACTTTTTTTGAGATGAGAGGACAAGAGACTCTTTGGTGGAGGCAGTGGTTGTCATTCACTAGAACAGAAAACCCAGGGCTAGGGCTACTTCCTGTTAGGTAAAAGTTGACACTGTAGAAGCAATCAAAACAGAAAGGCTAAAAACTGCTGCACATCACATACAGGCCAAGCAACAGGAAGGAACAGCATCCACAGAGCATCCACAGAAATATAGTTTCAGGGAATGATATGGAAATGAGCCGGACAACCACACTATTGATCTTGGCCACTCATGTGTCCTCTGCAGGTAAAATCATTTCTCTTGTTCTTTACATATTTGTTGCACAGGGTGTCATACATCAAGAACATCCAACGCAAAGTTTTGATGGTTTACTATATGTGTCTCGGTGATTGTGAAATAAGTACTTGTCAATGTCTGGAGAAATTGTCTAGAAATAGAATATTAGACATTTTTTATAAAGTTTTGTGTGTGTGTGTTTGCATTTTCCCCTGTAAAGAAAGATTGGGGTCAAACACCTCTTCATGTGGCCATTTTAGTTTCCATGTACAACCAGCAAGACTTGTAGCATGACATGTAACAACAGTTTTAAGAGTCGACTGCGCAATGCATTCTTGTGTTTGCAACATGTCTAAAAAGATGAAGGCTTTTCAATAGTGCTATGATGGTGTATAACTGTCATCTTCATGTTTAAATGTTGTTTCCTGAGATTAAAAAAGGAGGATCCAACAAAAGCAGTTCTAAAACCTACACTCTCCTTTTGAGAAACTTGAAGTCAAAATTGACAAGATCCGTGAATGGCGGCCTTTCAAAAGTCAACAACATTAACGAACGCTTAGACGCACAACGTTTAGGATACTTTTTATTTACCATATTTAATTTAAAATAAAGTATAATTAGCAATTATTATTATAATCATTTAAATAGTATTATTATTATTATTATAATTATATGTGTAGTAGTTGTCGTAATTAACATTTTAGAAGTTATATAAAAAAAACAGATACAACAACATTATGATTATGCATTCAGGATTATATAATTAGGATATTTGAATACTTATTTTTAATTATGGAATGAATTTTTTTTTTAAATTTGTTTGCCAGTTTGAGGCAACAGAGAGAAAATAGATATTGTAGATGGCGTAAACGTTTGCATGTTTTTTTGTTTTTTTTTACAAATTCAAATCCACATCTACTATAGATATTTCTGACATTTGGAAAGAACTGCAAAACCATTGAATCTGTTGTATATAATAATCCTCCCTTTACAGTCAGCACAGCCTAATTTATGAAACTATTGCTAATTTTCTTAATTCACCAGTTTTGATAACTGTGTCATTGAATAGATTCACACTACAGGTAAACAACTTTATTTTAGCATTAATAGCTTCTTCGATCTAAAAATTTTAAAGCCTAGAATCCTTTTCACTACCGATTTTAAATTTGCAATCTATCTGAAGCACTTTCTTGTGTTCATCATTCTTTTATATGAAGCAACTAAAAAACAGGTTTACGATAAGGACTGCATTAGTGATAAATGTATAAAGATTTTATTTAATTTGTCTAGACCTATATACTTTATATCGATTATCACTAAGTCCTTGTTTTTGTATGCAATGAACTTGCAGGGAAAAAATGAGTTTGTGCCACTAAATTATGTGAAATGTGTGTGGTCAGTCTGCTAACCATCGTCCACTGGCCCCCATAAACACCTATTTGATCTGCAGTGATGCAACAGGAGCTTCACTGTTTTGTGCTCGTTTTTGCACTTAACTAGACCCATGCAGAGAAACCACCGAACTAGATTACACACACACATTCACACAGAGAGACAGGTAGTGGAACTTGGGCCCCTGTTGCCTCTAACAGGAAGGCATGAGTGCAGGTTTTTTTTTTTCATAAAAATGTTTTGCGAACCACTAAATGTTCTTAATTAATATAGAAATAAATGAAGGATGAGAGTGAGGACTCTTTACTTTACATTTAATTATGCAAGAATTACCTAAAATATTACTCAACCATATTCCAACAAGTAGTTTGAGATCACAGTACATGCCAAATCACCCTCTGTCGACAAAGCTGTGTGCATAAAGTATGGTGCATGCAACTCTCTTTTAACGCATTTATTATCTACCTATCTGAAACATTATTTATATATTTCAAAAGTAATGGCATGGTGGTTTGAGTAGACCAATGTTTATTTGGGAGGAGAGTAATTGCTTGCATTACGCAATTATCTTTATCTAATTATTTGAATGTTGTTTTTTATTTGTCCTAATGATGGGTAAATATCACTAATACAGGAATGTCTTGACATCTTTAGGAGCCGATTACAGTTAGCATTCCATAATCCATAAAACCTTGCTAAATGAAACGATTGCAGCACAATATTTGCAAAGTTTTAAGGAGTGGCCCCTTGTTTAAGAGGGACAACAATGAATTCAAGATATATCGCGTCTTTGCATGTGTAAATGTCATTCATTTATATTCAAATGCATTGTATCTCCAGTTTTGTCTGTTAAGCTGAATGTTCACTCTTCACACCATTTGTGTTGGTGCATATATGGTGCATATAGATTTTCATTTCAAACCACACTTGTTAACAATTATATTTTATTAGAAGAGGTATATAATTGTTTTGTGCCAAATCAAGACATTTACAGGCTTCAGGAAACATCTAATAATCTCAAGCATTGTCTATATATTTATTTTGGATTGTTTATAAGGGAGTCGATGGCATATTGAGCCATAATATCTGATAAAATGTGTGAATTGTTAAGACACCATCTATAATACTTTGAGTAAAATGCATTACATTCAGCTTTGATTGGTTCCTCTAATAATTTTAAGAAGTTTTATCTGGTCTCGGTGGTTTATTTGAAAAATTGTAAAGCTAGTTTGCGTTCTATCGAATGTGAAAAGTGTTAGACATTATCTTGCAGATAATATGTTTGCCGTTATTGGGATGCCCTGAATTAAGCAACATTTAAATATGTTTTGCAAGGATTAATATGACAGAAAGTTATTGTATATTAATAAATGACTCCAAAACTAGATATGAAAGCCTTGGGATGGGGAAATTCTTAGTTGCCTCAAAATTAAATTAACCTCTTAATTTAATCTAAACAAATGTCAAATTTTCTCTCTGTATTTAATCATCTGTCAGTTTAGGCTCTAGAGGTGCTTCTCATTATTTTAATAATAAATAATAATATTAATAATAATGTTTTATTTATATAGCGCCTTTCCAGGGCTCAAGGACGCTTTAAATTTTTATTTTTTTTTAATCTGATTTTTCCATTCTTTAATCTTTATTTTTTTATCATTGCAAAACCAACTATGCAGGGGAAGGTAGAAAAGGAGACAGACATTACAAAGCCTTGATAAATAAGAAGAGCCACCACATTCTAAACACCATGTTTTTGTCGTGTACTTGCTTTATGAAAGTCTTAAAATTGTTTGTTCTATTCGCAGAGGCCTCTATGAGCGACCCAACAAACTGCTATATTTTAGATGTTTTTCTCCTGCTGTATTCTATCATTTTCACCGCTCTCTTCTTTCGAGAGAAGGTAAGCTGATTGCATGCACTAATTGTTCTAAGTGAAGAAATGTTCCTCACGGTTTTAATTACTAACCTGTGTTCTGCCTTGTATGGCTTAGTTTACAAAGGAACCTGTTCCTCCAGAGCCTGCGGCCCCGGCCCGTGACCCCAATGAGCCTGTCTATACAGTGAGTTATCATTAATACATATCTCCCAGGTAGAGGTTCATGTTCAAGGTTCAAATACACTTCAATATGTGTTGACATCTACTGCACTGAATGCGTCATTCCTACTATGAAGTGCTTTTTTTTTTGATAAAATATTAAACTCAAATTTTAAACATGAAAATTATATTTATTAGTTTTCTTGTATCACATAGTCACAATTAAGGAGTTTTAATTTTAATTTTTTAAACAATTTTTTTTGTTGCTATATTAGAGATGTGCATTCTTCTGAAAATAAATACGTATTTATTAAGTTAAGCTTGTTTAATGTTTTAAAAAACAACTGTTACTTTCGCTATCTGTTGCGTTTCATCTCAAGCAACATATTATTGTCTTTTTGGTGCCGCTAGAACAGCTACTTTAAAGGCTCAAAACAACACTAAACTTTTTGTGATATATTTTTAAAATGTAAACGCATAATAAAGTGATAAATAATGGCAGTGTTAATGTTATGTCAAGTTACTTTGATCCTAACAGAAAACATCTGAGCAATCTTCGCGATATCTGTTCGCTAGGGTGTTTTTTACCGCCAGTTGAAAATATGAACCCCTCCGACTAACTTTCAATCTAACATTTGTGGTTAATGAAATGGTTGGGGGTTGGGGGGGAGAGAGGCGGACAAATTAAACAAATACTTAAATGTAAAACCAAATATATGCACTAAATGGCCCACATTTAGACTAACATTTAGGCCCACCTATACCTTCCTTCAAACCTCATGATAATGTGCACCTTAAGGTATAGTTCAACCAAAAAATTAAAATTTATTTACTCATCCTCAAGTTGTTCCAGTCCTGTATTAATTTCTTTCTTCTGCTGAACTCAAAAGATATTTTGAAAAATATCGGTAGCTAAACGGTATTTTTCTTCCATACTATGGAAGTCAGTGGGGGCCATCAAATGTTTGGTTAGCAACATTGTTCAAAATATCTTCTCAAGTGTTCAGCAAAAGAAAGAAATTCATACAGGTTTGGAACAAATTGAGGGTTTGTAAATGATGACAGATTTTTCATTTTTAGGTGAACTATCCCTTTAAGACTTTTCTTTTGTCCGCGCTTTCATTGCGCGTGCACACACACAAGCACATACATTAAAATGTAATTTAATGTAATGTACATTAAAATTTCAAGAGTAGGAGCGTGGTCAGAGGCAGATATTCTGAAAGTATGGTTTAACCCTATATTAAAATATCAACTTAAAACACAACAGAATCTTATTTATTTTTTACACGTGACAAAATTCAAAAAGCACTACCAAACTGGAATGCAAATTTGTACTAAACAACGTGCGTGCTGTATTTCTCAGGACTTGGATCTGCCTCAGATGAGTTCCGATTATCAGCAACTGGATAGACCGGTGAGTTTATCTGAAATATTAAATTAATTTTAAGTGTTTAGATTAGTCACATGGCAGCTAAAGCATAGCAGTAACTGCAAATGTGTGTTGTGCATTGACATTACTTCATATCTTAATCTCTAATCCTGTTTGTAATCTATGATACATTATAAAAACGTGAAACTGCAGTTATGGAAGAAAAAAAAAAGTTGTTTTTAGATGACTATCAACATTTAACCGATATCTACATATTTCAGATTCGAAGACGGGAGCCAGAGACACATTATCAGGTAAGAACCACTAATGCGTTAGAAAGGATGTGGATCAGATCTGAGAAACGGATAAAATTAACCAGAAAAAAAGTTGCTTACCACGGTACATTTAATGAGACAACGTTAATCCCTGCTGCCCTCTTGTGGTTGCTTACAGTTGTGCACTTACATTTTTGAGCGTTTAAATTGGTGTATTTTCTAGGAACTGAGAGGAGCAAGAAATGATGAATACCAAGAAATAAGACCTAAAGGAAACAAAGTAAGTACATTAAGCCCACGAATATGAGAAAAGTGTATGGGTTGTGTGGTAGGAGTTGATTTTGATGTGAGTTTCACCCAATAATGAGGCATAATATCCTTGTTCTTAGTTGGCAAATGAGCATAAATATTCATTTCCTATTTCTGCAGCCTCGCAAAGCCAAGAGCAAATCTGATGAGGTAATGTAGCAATTCGTTTTAAACTCTTGGTTTGATTTGTACTGCAATCACAACATTGTACTGCAGTAAAACGGACTGCAGTTTTGTGAAAAGGCAAAATTGATCAGTTCAAGTTATTGGTTTATTTGTTTAAAGGCTCGAACAGGAAGAAAAAGGGATGCTGCCGTGGCTATGGAGATGGAAACTTTTCCCACATCACACAATTAACGCACAACACAAACTCAGGAGCAACTTTTAGATCTTCCAACTTACAGATAAATTGTGTATCTTTGTTGGATGCATTTGTGTGTCTTGCTTTATATATAAACTGTTCAAAAGTTTTGGGGTCAGCAAGAGTTTTATTTTTTAAAGAAATATAATTCAGAATGGATGTATGGAACTGATAAAAAAAAAAAAAGTGACTTTGATAAATGTTACAAAAGATTTACATTTCAAAATGTAAAACGTTCTATTCATCAAAGAATCCTGAAAAAAAGGATTTCCACAAAAATATTGAGCAGTGCAACTGTTTTCAACATTGATAAGGCATGTCTTTTGTCAATCTTGTGCAGTAAATCAGCATATTAGAATGATTTCTGAAGGATCGTGAGACAATGAAGACTGAAGACCGCCAACCCTGGAATAAATAATATTTTAAAAGACATTAAAATAGAAAAGTCAAAATTCAAACATTGTAATAATGTTTCACAATATTACTGTTTTAATTGATTATTTAATCAAATAAGCCTAAGATTTTAAGAACTTTTTAAATAATCTTACCGACCCCAAACGTTTGAACGATGGTGTGAGTGATATATATACAGCTCTGGAAAAAATTAAGAGACCACTGCATATTTTTTGTTATTTTGACCAGTTGTTGCTTTTGGCAAATAAATGCTCTAAATTACAATATTTTTATTTGGAATTTGGGAAAAATGTCAGTAGTTTATAGAATAAAACAAAAATGTTAATTTTACCCAAACACATACCTATAAATAGTAAACGCAGAGAAACTGATAATTTTGCAGTGGTCTCTTAATTTTTTCCAGAGCTGTATATATATATATATGTGTATATATAGTTATATGCAAATTTTGGTTGCAATACAGGATCTTGTATGTTAATGCAAGGCAGGAACAGATCATTTCAGACAAATTTTAAAAGGCTGTTTAAGAGCTAGTCTTCTGTCTGGAGAAGTAGGAGGCAGTGCTGTTATTTTCTACATATTTTGTATGTGTAAAATAGTCCATTTGACTGATTACTGTAAAACATAAAAATGAAATAAAATGGATAAACTCACAATGATCCAAAATATGCCAAACATTAAAACACCAAAGACATGTTAGAATATTAAAACACTTGGAAAATGGTTTAATGATGTTTACAACAAAAGAAAACTGTACAGTTACAGTAAAAGATTATCTTTATATATATATAAAAAAACAAACAAAATACAGCAGACAAATGCATCAAATCTACCATGTATCCTGATTCACATACTTATATTCTACACAATCATTCTGTTCTAAGCTACAGCGATGTAGCCATTTAGCGTTCAGTCTTGGGTGTATGTTCGCTTGATAGCAGGCCACGAGTGGCACTAGAGTTCAGGTCTGTAGTGATACTCAGAACCCAACCAATCATCACTATTACAACAGTGAGTTACAGCGTTCTGAAGGAGATATAGAAGTACAATCTACAGTATGAGACAGGGTGAAAAATGGAACACATTCCTTAAGCTTTAGCCTTAGGAAATATGGAAATGAGAGTATAGAGAGGGATTTCTTTCGAAATCAATGACTAAAGTATTATTTACATTGTCTCTTTTTTTTTTTACTTAACCTTTTTCTGTCTTTTGTTTTAAAAACAATGATAAGTTGGGCAGTGAAACTGATATCACATTGACACATCCAAAAACATACAAAAATACTATTTCTTTAACCTACAGTAAGACAGTTTTGCAGTTAAATTCCATGCTGTGACAGAAAAAGAGCAACAGATCCAACCAACAAGAAAATTAAAAACGACAAACTTTTTTTTTCCCCCATAAGCATCTCAGAAAAATACCAAAATATACATCTAAGCTTTGGAATTACTGAGGTTAGGACTACTGTCAGAGCTGGGTTCTGTTTCTTAATACACAAGCTGAAGGGTTTGGGAAGGAAGAGGAAAAAGAACAGAGTAATCTTTGGTATCTGCATTTGTAAAACATTTCATATTTGGATATTTTTGCTTTGGGATAGAGCTTATAGTTGCTTTCGACCCTCCACTTGCAATAAAACTATCAAAATCCATCTGAAAAGGGCCGTGTCACACAGACGCCGCCCTTGCAGGATGGAGGACAACGATGCATAGTTGCACAGCTGATCAAACCAATTGAAATCATGAGAGTGGAAACAGCAAAGCTAGATAAAGACATCGACAGAACAGCGAAAACACGGGACGACGGCACCTAAAAGACGACTATGGAGAGACGTTGCATGTTTTCTGTAGACAATCATAAAAACAGTTTTGCCTTGCTGCAGCCACAGAGTGGAACTCCAGAGGACAGTTTATCCTGAGCAGGTTGCAGTGAGCCCAGGACATCCTTCAGCGTATATATTAATAAACGTCACCCAGCCCGTGAGGGGTTACTTTAAGTCCTTTCCAGAAGCCGGCAGAGCTGTTTTTCTTCCTCTTTCTACTAAACCCCGGCCACATGCGTGACCGACGATCTCAAACCCCAAGCTAATGGTTGAGGCAGGGCACTAGGAGAGAGAAAGTTTAGTCCATACAATCACTTTAAAAGTCTTTGGTTACCATTGAGAAGGTGAGGAACAAGCAGACCGCAAACCCAGAACGAACAGCGCACACCCTGCGACTAATTGTTGGGGTTTCATAAGACGACGATTGTCAAATCATAAAAAAAAAGCTTTGGTATAAAATGAATAAGGAGCTAAAATGAGAACTTAAAATTGTTTTAAAGTAAAATATAAATAAGTGGGATGGGCTTCCTATATGCATGAGCTTGTGCAGCCTTCTGGGTATCCATCTGGTTCCTCGCTCCAAACTTTAAACAGACATCTGCAGGCTTCCGTTCAGGGATACGTCTTTTTTTTAAAATTATTTTTATTTCATCTTTTGAAGTAGATTAAAGCAAGTTTTTACTCCGTTTCGAGTCATAAATGAGGTATACAACAGCTCCTTTACTCGGACCAGCTCCCGCTCGGCTCTCTGGTGCATGACCTCTTCTGCAACTATCCTATTTTGTCACTAGACTGAGGGTCTACAGTGGCAAACCCTGCTACAATCAAGAAACTATTCAATCACAAGTCAGAGCATCCACACACGCCAAAATCAAGTGCCAAAATCAGGATCCGCAACAGCTTCAAATGTATAGAGCTCTCGCCCGGTTCAACATCCTTGGAAAAAACACATCTGAAACATCTCATGTGCACACAGGTTCGAAAAGATATCATTTACAGCCAAGTGGTCAATTGCATCAAATGATGTATTGATGCCTCCTTATATCCACTTTGAAAATAAAAAAAAAATCCTGTATTTCCGACAAGCGAGTCCCACTAAAAATACTCACTTGAGATATGATGTCAGACAAAACCTCTCTAAAAGTATCATCTTTTAAAGTAATGCACCACTAGCGCCCCCTACATATCAGCTGGAGTTGAGTTGTTAGTAAAGCTTTTAACAGGTATCCAAACGCCTTGAATTATACCTACATAATAGGTAGCAACATATCACAAAACACATAAAACTCACAGCGTTATTTTCATGGTTGATATGCACCGTGTGAGTTTTGACATTGGTGCATGCTCTGTTGCATCATCTTTCACACGTGCACGCACACAAATTCACAACCAAACAAAATCATCTCTCACATCAGCATATTACAGTTTGCTACAATGTGTCAAACTCTCAAATAATAGTAAGGCATAAATGATAAACGCAAGTTTGTCAAACTAAGAAAGCCAGTGACGTTGCTCCCTCATGATATACAAAAAAAAGGCATAAAGTAATTAAATTCAAATGATTGTTAAAGATTGTTAAAAAGCAACATGGCAAATGAAATCCATAAAGTGAAAACAACCAAATGTAAAAAAAAAATAAAAAAATAAAATTAAGAGTAATTTGGTGCCATCAAGTCAACATCAACTAAAGCTGGGGGCTTTCTTGTAGGGCACCATCACAAGCCCCTCCCACTCAAATAAACCACATGTTAATGTGGGCGGGGCACATAACAGCCACTGGTTGCGATTTTTGGTCTTGACTTTTTTTTTTTTTTTTTTTAAGAATAGCTATAATATAAATGAAGTAATTTTTTGTTTTGTTTTTTTTTCCTTTTAGTGAATAAGCATGACAAAAACACTACATTCAAACTAGATATTAGTTCAAATATAAAATATGAGCATCTTACATAAGTGAATATATATATAGAATTTAGAAAAGAAGTTCTCTAATCTTGAGTCATTCCTCAGATAAATATATCAGTAACTCCCCACAGTCCCGGTGACCACCGGGTAATGACACTAATGCGCAAAACAACACATAAATCTACACATCCAGAGAGGCTACGTTGAAATTTCCGGACAGAACCAGCGGAATGAGCAGCAACGAGACCCAGCCGCAAAGACAAAGGCTTTTTTTTTTTTTTTTTAAACTTTGGCAAGTAGGATAACAAAATATTCATTACAAGTTAACCTGGACAAACCCTTTAAGTAGTAGTACTTGAAATAGCAGTAGTAGACTTATGTGACATTATTATTACAGATTTTCCTGTTATACTTTGTAGTTTTGTTTTACACGTTGGTCATTTGAAAATGGACTGCTAGAAACAGCTTTTGTACATTCTGGAGTTGACTACTGGTGTCTTTTGCCTAAAGTGAACCTTTCATGCAAGTGCTGCTGAGGTATTTCAAATTATATTACAATAAAACAACTAGCATTCCCAACAAAAAGAGTAATAAAAAAATTACAGAAAGGGACACGGTAACAAATGACGAAAGGAAGAATAAGGGGAGACTCTGACCTCTTTGTGACAGAATTCAAAATATGACAGAGGTAAAAGCAATGCAACAGTAATGAAAAACTACTTTAGTTCTCCCAGAATGCCTGTATCTATTGGTCATTTAAGAAACAAATCCAAGTCCAGATAATGATGAATTGAAGTCTAGACAATGTACCAATGCAAAATTTATCATCCACCTTGACCCATGGAGCAATTTCAGGGCCTTTTTGCATTTCCACAGGTTTTTCTCGATCTTGGTGGACTCTTGATATTTCTATTGCTATTCAATTGTTGAAACACAGCATCTGTGTTGAGCCCTAAGAGATCACATCCAAAACAAAGACTCACCAAGTAGGTGAATGAATGAAACAAAGGACACAGACTCCCAAAATCTCAACAGCACTTAAACACAAGGCCCTTATGATTCTCTTTGGATCATTAAATGCTTCAATATCGAGTGCTAAAGCAAGTTAGCGCTGCGCTAGAGAGGCTATTTCTTATTAAAGCCGAACACGATTTCTTGGTCAATGCAAGTTGAAGGAATAGGGTTTAACAGAAGTGAAATAGATGGTAAAGTTTGTCAGTAGTGAGTAGTGAAAGTGTGGTCAGCATTGCACTGGCCCACACAGGCACAGCAGCTAGTGAGAAATCGACTTTGGTTCAAGCTTTACATCATGGCTGCATTACATTGGTAGGAAAAACAAAAAGAGACCATCTGGCTAAACCCCCTAATTATGTTCTCGCCCCTTCATAATGGATATTTCAGGCCCACTGCTGTCTTGTATGGCTGTGGTTGCCAACCCGGAGCCTGGAGAACCCCCAACACTGCACATTTTTTATGTCTCTCTTATTTGACACACCCATTTAAGGTCTTAGAGTCTTTACTAACAAGCTGATGAGTTGAATCTGGTGTGTTTGATTAGGGAGATATCTAAAATGTCAAGTCAAGTCACCTTTATTTATATAGCGCTTTTTACAATGCAAATTGTGGCAGCTTTACATTAATAATTGGCAAATGTGCATTGCTGAGGGTACTCCAGGACCAGGATGTGGAAACCAATGCAATGGTTTTCAATGCCAGTCCTGTGGACCCACTGCTCTGCAAAATTTGTATGTCTCCCTTGTATAGCAGAGCTCCATGAACTCAACTAGGGATGCACTGAAATTTCAGCTGCCAAAAAGTATTGGCCAAAACCTTTCAGCTAAAATTGGCATTTTTGGTTTTTGGCTGAAAGAGGAAAAACAGCTAAAAATATGAGCCAAAAATATATACCTCAGTCCCTCAGTGTTTGGCAGTCAGGTTTCACTCTTGCTCAAGCCGTTATCACTGATCAAATAATGTGCCAACATGAAGAATAATACATTGATATTTTTTAATATATTTTCTTCCAATTTCAGTGTTATTTTCAATAAAAGTGTGGTTATTTTATATTCAGTATTATTAAAATAATTGAATATCATTAAAAGTCTAATATTAATACAATTATACCAAAAAAAAGCTCATTTAAAATAAAATATAAATCATTTTAAAAAGCATTTTCGGTGTGCCCCTAAACTCAACTGATTGTGTCAGATAAGACAGACATTCAAAATGTGTAGAGCAGTGGGTCCCCGGGACCAGGTTTGTAAACCACTGCTTTATGCTATAGCCAGCACATTGGGCCTGGGGGACGAGAAGTCCCTGTGAATTTTAGAGACAGTCCTGATTTCAGATAACAGAGGACCTAATCTGGCACATTGTAACAACAAAAAAGGGAAATATTCAAAAAGCCTGTCAGGTAAAAACACACGCATGTTTACAATTTTTAATTATCTGAACAGAACGGGAAGAAGACTCCCCATTTCTCACTCAAAGTCCTCATGAATGACTAGCAGAAGGGAGAATCCCAAACCTCAAACCGATACTTTGCTGTAGTATCACATCCTACTCTCGACTCTGATCTATTTGGTTAGTTGCACTGACAAAATTGAAGAGGGACAGCCATCTCAAATAGAAAGAAAAAGAACGTTTTTTTGTCTTTGGAAAAGATCAAAATATTGCATTATATTTCCTGTGGTCTACCGAGAGCCTTTGCTCATAAATATTTAGGCTTAAACTACGCTACAGTAGCAATATACAGCAACAGGTATAACAAAGATTTTTGGTATATCTTGAAATAGAGGCAATACAAAGACCTCTGAAATAAAGACCTCTTAAAGCGTGACAGAAGTTCTGCTAAAAACCGAGCAGACTGCAGTTCTCAAATCCAGTTTTTTGGTACAGATACTGTGCACAAGTAGAAAATCAAAGACCCTAAAAAAAACAAAAACAAACTTGAATATCACCCACCTCAACTTTATCTCGCTTGACCTACACCTTCACAATCAGGTGGCGATACCAAAAGTACATCCCATGTTAGGAAGACCTTGAGGAGGGTTTATCTTCCTGATGCTAACGTAAGAGTTGCGAGCTCTCAGTTACTGAAGCTTCAAAGTAGACGGTACTGCTCAGTCACTGTTGCCCACGCTGAACAACTCCTCCTTGACGAATCATCTCATAATTCGTTAAAGCTTTTAGTTTTAAGTGAGCCCGTGACTGGGTCAGGATTCAGACCCAGACTAGTCTTCTGCTACTGAGTAAACTATGAAATTATACGAAACAATATTTGAAAGTGTTTCACTAGAAAGAAAGGCCAGTCGAACGATTCCTTAAAGCAATGAAACCGCATCACAGCCGCTTATTACTCCATTTAAAGCCTTGTAACCACAAGTTAGTAAGATATAGGACATAAAGCTAACCCACTGTTTGACAAAAATAAACGATGTGCATCTAAAAAGGAGATGTTCCAATAGGACAGGAACATCTGTAAAGCAAGACCTCCAGTGAAAAGAGAAGAGATCATAGACAGAAGAATATAAGGTGTCCTTTTTCTACGGTGAAGAAGAGGAGGTTACTGTCAGCAGTAAGAAGGTATCATTCAACACAGAGTAAACAAAGTTTTTTGGTTAAAAGCATTTCAGACGTACCTCTGAAGAAGAGGTAAATTGTGAAAATGGGAGAAGGAGTGAGTTCGCTGAAACGAATATGCTTTTGCATCACACAGAGACTTGGCACAGTGTCCAGGGAGGTTTCTGCTCTCCTGATGCAAGCTCTGTGGTGACGCCAACATTCGCTTATTGTTGATTTGGTTGAAGTCAAACCGTCAATGAGGTCCAAACATCGTAGATTAATGTGTAAAAGATGTGTGTAAAGTTAGAACATACAAACTTAAACAATAAAATAATGTTAAAACAACATTAAATCTTTTTAGTGGGTTTGTTTTTGGTGGTAGCAAGAGATTAAAGAAAGGGGTCTAGAAGAGGAGAGGAGTGGGTTAAGCTTTCACTGGGCCTTAGAGGCCGTGGTGATGGTGGAGGCGGGCATAGTTGCTGTAGTAACAGCGCTCTGGTGGGCATCGGCGGTGATGTGCAGGTTAAGGGCTCCGGCACTCGCAGCCCCTCCCGCAGACACTAGGCTGACAGGGTTACTGGCAAGCAGTGATAAGTTCTGAGGGTTCAGAAAGAGCGGTGCCGTCACGAGGTTAGGGGTACTGCCAGCACTGGTGTTGGCAAACAGAAAGTTCCCGCTCCCATCCAGAGATGTAATAGGCAGAGTGCCACTAGATGCCAGAGCTAAAGAGGAAGACAATGAACAATATTATAACTCCATGTGTATGAAACATTGAAACAGAGCAGTGGCCTATACAAACTAAATAAATTACTTGAACAGAGATGCAGCGCTTTAGGAATTTTGCCTGACAAGATGGTTCACATTCCTTTACAGTTCTTCACATCCCTTGCATGTTCATTTAAGAAATATTTTAGCTAATTTGTGCATGTTTTCAACTACAGACAAAAAGGTGAAGCTCTTACATTGCATGCTTTTTACTAGGGCTGCCCCCTAATAGTTGGCTGGCTAACCATTAGTCGACAAGAAGAGACTTATTCTACCAAAACTGGTATTAGTTGGTTGGTCGCAAGAAAAAAAAACCTCCATAGGAGGTGGCGAAATCACGCAGTCTGTGATGGACAGATCATTAATGGCAGGAACTTTTGCTTTTACTTCTGTAAACTCGCAATAACAAAACGCTTTTGTAAAATAATGAAAACAATCAGGGTGCGTTTTCTGCCGTCTCTGTCACAAGTGCAAATGAGTGCGTCACAAAAAAGAAACGAAACTCAGCATATACTTTCCACACAGACATGAGAAATAGATCAATGGAAAGCTTAAAATGTCTTTTAAATGAACCAAATCATATCTAAAACAAATACTCTCAGATTATGTAATCCGTAAGAAACATATCAGTGGTGTCCACTACTGTGGAGATGACGAGTCAGTATTGTCAACTTCATCTCTGCAGCAGAAAACACACAAAACACTCCTCAATAAATTATTAAAATGTTCAGACAGTCTCCTTCTGTTTTTTTTCACACCACATTCATAATCATTACTTTTGCCGGTGCGAAGCTGCATCCTTTGTGTGGATTTGAGTGCTGATTAGGCCATGTATTATAAATAGGAGACTAAAGGCTCATTATTATGATTTATATGGTTTGTTACGCAATTAGTCGGCTAATTGCTTAAATGAACGACTTCTAGACGACTAGAAAAATTTAGTTGAGGGCAGCCCTACATTTTACATTGCATGGCATCTCATGTCTGGGTCAGGTGGGGTGCGTTAAGCTCTAATAATTTTAACACATTATTTTTCCCCATAATTAAATCACACCAAATTAACGTGTTAAATCAACAGCCCAAACAAAACGCCATACCAAATGCGCTTAGGTGATTTGCATTGTATGTAAATAAGTAATTTACAATGTTTGAATTGTATACAAATATGTTGCATGCAGAAAGCTTTTGAGGGTGTAGACTGACACCAGTGGCACTAAAAACATGTTTATTTTAAAACAGATAACTTATACAGCCATTCAAACGTTTGAGGTCAGTAGTTTGAGTTTAAGAAATCAATCCTTCTATTCAGCAAGGATGCATTGAATTGAAAAAAAGTTGAACAAAATATTTTTATTTCAACAAAATGCTATTCTTTTGAACTTTGTATTATTCAAAGACCACAAACGGTTGAACAGTAGTTTATGTTATTTAAGACATGTTCATCTTGCTTTTGACGCCAAGATTAACAAGCGCATGCAGAGCCATAATGTAAATACAAGTGTACTTGCCGCTCCACACACCTTGGATTGTGGCCAAGGTGCTGTTGCTCATCAGTGCTGGACTTAAAGCGCTGCCGAGACCACCTGGTGCCAAACTAAGAAGAGCCCCGCTGCACAGGACAGACCAGAAAAAAAGATGGAATTAACAAACACAAAGATATCCCATTACAAGGGACGTCAATGAGGTCAGAGAAAAATACACTTTAAATAAAAATACACTTACCCAGGAGTGAACTGTGAGGATGCCATGAGGCCAGGATTGAGGCCAGCGGCTGCAGCCATGGCAGCGATGCTGGCACTGGTGGGCAGCTGGGCGGCTCCTTGCAGAGCAGCCGAGAGGCTGGGTGTTGCCACCATCACCTGCCCTGTGCCCAGAGTGGACGCCAGGGAGGAAGGTGCCTGACTTACTGCAGTCACCGTCTCCTGAGCTGAAGCCTGCTCTGCAGAAGACGTCTGCACTGCGCCGGGGGAAGGGCTGAGCGAAGGAGAGGATGCTGCGGTGGTGACCACAGGTGCAGTGGAGATGACCGATGCAGTATTAGTGGTAGCCGAGCCAATAGTTGTGCCTGCAGGACAAAAAGGATCTTTTAAAGATTGTAAGGTGAGCAATAGGAAAGTTTCTCAATCATTTCAGTCTTGCTTACCAGTGAAACCGACATTGGAGACACTAGTGCTGGTGAGAGACATAACTGGGTTTACAGTCATCGTAGTCGGTGTGTTACTGGTCACAAGACTGGCTGTACTCGGTGACTGAAACAGGGGATAGAAGGTAGAGGTTTATATTGTGAAAATGGGATAAAGATTGAGTTCGCTGAAACGAATATGCTTTTGCATCACAAAGGCTTAGCACAATGTCCAGGGAGGTTTCTGCTCTCCTGATGCAAGCTCTGTGTTGACACCAACTTTCGCTTATTGCAGATTTAGTTGAAGTCAAACCGTCAATGAGGTCCAAACATTGTAGATTAATGTGTAAAAGATATGTGTAAAGTTAGAACATACAAACTTAAACATCACAAGACTGGCTGTACTTGGTGCCTGAAACAGGGGATAGAAGGAAGAGGTTTAGCATTATTTTATGCAGTCAGACCTGCAGGTCTGAATGAAGGGGGGCAGTTTGCATGTCGCTTACCAGAGGTGTGGTGGGAGGAAAGATTGCTTTGATAGGGGTGTTGGCGATGCTGCCACTGCTGGGCGGGTTGATCCTCTTCTCTTTCTGTCTGCGGTTACAGAACCATACTCGGATCACCTCTTTTTCCATGTTGAGCTGGTCTGCGATCATGGTGATCTCCTCAGAGGTAGGTTTTTGGTTCTGCTTGAAAAGGGCAAATGCACAAGAAACGCCCTTACGGCAAAAACAATTCAAAGTCCTACAAGTCTGCTGTTCACAGTTTGAAGAGGTAACTATTCAAGCCGGAAAATTTGAGGTTGGGACTCGATCAAATGTTTATACAACAGTACATAAATACTGTCACACCACATAAATCATATCTTACAATTAAAGAAGATGAAAGGCTTTTCAATTTACAGTTTTATATTACACTATTATTACAATAGTAATAATTAAAAAGTACACTACTACAACTCTACTAATTAAACATACAATTTAATATAAAGCTGTGAAAAACTGAATTACAGGCATTATTATTAATCAGTAGTAATAAAAGTACACTCCAACTACTACTACTAATAATAATAACAATAATAATAATAATAAAATAAATCTGTAAGCTGCATTATTGCAGAGAAAGAAAATACAATATTATAATACAATGTAATATTTATAAACTGAATTATTATTATTAGTGTAATGCATAATTATTTTTATTAAATAAGTAGAATAATAACAAATTATAATAAATTGTTATATAAACCTATGTATGAAACTATTACAAAAGTTAATAAGTGTGATACAATAATAATAAATACAATTTAACATAAATTGTTAAAAATAATTATAAAGTATTTTCTGTAATTCAGTTTACACATTTATTAAATTATTGTTTAATAACAACAACAGCAGCAAATATATCTTCTGTAATTGTTCTGTCAATTGTACTACTATCATTGCAATGTGGCCAATGAAATCCAGAGGATGATGTTGCATCATTAAAACTTATATCACGGTCTCCGAATAAGCACTGATGTGAGGTGTCGCTCACCTCCAGAAAGCTCTTTTCTAAGGCCACTCTGATGTTGGTCTCGATGCTGGTCCTCTTCTTGCGGCGGCGGTTCAGGCCCTCTATGCCCAGCCCAGGCGAGCCAAGAGAGCTGGGACTGGACAGGGCCTGGTCAGACGACTGGTTCTCTGCACAAACAGCGCGCACAAAAGCACAAAGAGAGACTGATATAAGCACCTGTGGCAAACAGCAATGCAGACGTGTCTTAGAGCATCAGCTGTACTACTTTGCAACAGTATTCATGTAAAAGATTTGCTTTATATAACAAACCACCAACGCATTCAGAAAAGAGAGCTGAGAACAGCAGTACCCTGAGAGGAGCTCCAAAACTAAAGAGGAATGCGACAGGAATCTTCATATCCTTTCTAACATTCTTTATGGTATGTAATGTTATTTTTAGAAGGAAGGGCAAAGTAGAGAAATGGCTCAGAGCAGAGAAAATACATACCTGCATCATTGAGCCATTTTTCAAGCAGAGGCTTCAGTTTGCACATGTTTTTAAAGCTCAGGTTCAAGGCCTCAAAGCGAGAAATGGTGGTTTGGCTGAAGTCATTTCCATAAAGTTTTCCCATGGCAAGGCCAACATCCCCCTGGTACATGCAACACAACAGCATAAAATAATGTTTAAACAGTGAAAATGTCAGGCAGAATTTAATTTCATCTAATGAGTCCCAGTTGAAGGATAAATAATTAGAAATGTCACAAATGACCTCCCTCACATTCTATGACCTGGATGATTAAACAGCAGAGACTTTTGAATAGTGAAATCAATAACAGACAACACAAAATGGTGTGACCAGTGAAGCCTGGTTTACCTGCGTGAAGCCCAGTTTGATGCGTCTCTGTTTGAAGGTCTTGGCAAACTGCTCTAGCTCCTCCAGGTCGCTGGGCTCCTCCAGGCTGGGTGTGTCGATGTGCTTTGGTGTCGTCTGGCTGTGAGCGAGGGATTGGATGGGGGTCGCTGCTATCGTGCGTGTGGGAGTCGCAGGCTGTGAAGTGTAAAAATAAAAAAATTATTGATATGAACAAGGTTGGTTAGACATTAATATATGAATTTTTTAAAGAAACAAAATCACAAAAACAGCAATTGTCTAACTCAATGATTCCCCAAATTTTACTGCCAGGCCCTCCTTTTGTAGAAAAAAATATTTTCAAGCAAGGACGCATTAAAGTATCAAAGAGTGACACTAAAGATTTCCAATTCAATTTCCAATCAATGCTGTTTTTTTTTATTATTTAAACATTCTATTAATCAAAGATTAAACTTTCTGTTCCTCAAAGAATCCTGAAAAATGTATTATGGTATTAACCTGTTAAGTGTCACCGGCGGGCTAACAGCCATTACATAATATCCTATACTAAACCAAAACATATCTTTATAAACTATATCATTTGAAAGCTTACAATCTCTAGTTTTCATATTTGGTGACTGATTTTCAAAATTTTCAAAATTCAGAGGAGCAGTAATTTATCAAATTGCAAGAATATTTTCATACACATAAGGGTGTGTTCAGACCTTTATTTTGAAATGGCAATGAACATGAAAAATCATGAAAGATTGGTAGAAACCTTTGTTTTCATGCCAAGAGTTCAAAAGATAACAGCCATTATATATACATATCCATATATATCAAATTCTGCCAAACTTCTTATACTACTTCTATATAGGATGTCTACTTTATAAATTGTATGAAAATTATGGAAATATATGCTTCAGATCACTCAAACAATAACTGGAAATAGAGACGCCCTTATATGGTCAGTAATGGAGCTTGGTTGTCATCTAGTGAAAAAGTTTGGTACTGCGCCCAAACAAAATCTTACTGAAAGCTCATTTTTTGAGATATCAACCTAAAATTTGTTCAGATTTTTGGATTTTATTTTCTTGCAGTTTTAAAGTGAAAGATGTTTTGTAAAATATATATTTTATATAAAATATTATATTTTTTCATTTTCATAAACATACTTCTATAACTTTTTTTCTGTTTCACTTAGATAATTCATTTCACATCTACAATAATCCGCCAAATGTCTTCTTTATGTCTTATGTCTATATTCCAAAGCATCCTTGATTTACAACCATTTAAGTGTATAATGCATTTTCATGTCTGTAAAAAAAGGGGGGGTGACAGTCAACGGGTTAAGCAGCACAATTGTTTTCAACATTGATAAAAAAAATCTTTCTCGAGCACCAATTCAGCAGAGAGTGATATGTGAAGGATATTTTTTTCACGAATAAGACCATTAAAATAGAATAAATAACAGTCAGGAATGTATTGTGCACTCTCTCTGTTTGGACTGAATAAAAATGGATCCAGTGGGTAAATGGGATATCCCTGACCTGTGTGGCAAGTGTGATGCTTGGCTGGGTCTGCAGGAGGTTGGCTTGGCTTTGAGGTAGTTGTGTTAGAAGGTTCTGGGCTTGCAGGAGACCTGTTTAGTGCGAGAGGAAGGACAAAACAATCAGATAGACCGATCATACTGAGAGAAGAAGAGATCTGAGGAGGTTGAGATGACACAGGACTTACTCTGCTGGCCCTGTGGCGTCTGCGAGATGATAAACTGCGCGGGCTGCAGCTGTGTTGCGATGGGGTGTCCCGGCTGGACCAGCACAAACTGCTGCAGGTTGAGGTTCTGCTGCTGTTGCAGCTGCTGTAACTGCTGCATTGTTCCACACGAACACACATAGTAAGAAGAATGTTAGTGTGTGTCACTATTCCGGAATGTACCAGTGCAGCCATGACTGCCATTACAACCTCATCAATTACAATGAATCTGACAGTAAAAACGTTTTATATTTTATTTGAAAAATACACTGCTGTTGCCATGACAATCAGCACAGTAAAATATTTAAGCATATGATATACAGTTTTCTGCAATCTATTCCTCCGCTTTGCAAATTTAAAATTGCTTAAAATCTTGAAATGTTTATTTTTTTTTATTTTGGGTACATTGATTCTCCAAATACTTCAGATGCTGAAGAGCTGGAGGACATGGATTTTGTTACTGCAAAATATAAACCCCAATAAAAGTCCAATCTTTAAAACTTCATTTGTTGTAAATGCCAAAATATTAATGTTAATTAAAATACACTTCACTTTAACACTCGTGACATCCCCTGGATAGGTGAAAATACCGCCAGAGCAAATCCTTATTGTTGAGCTCTGTGAATTACAGTCAGTGTGAATTAATTATTTGAAATTAAATGTAACTAAATTGGTAATTACATTTTAAAAGCTTTTTCGTTAATGTCTGTAATCAGTTTGTTTTGCCTTTACTGAAATGACATTTATTAAAATGAAAACACCATATTGAAAGAATAGTGCTTCTACATTGAAATGAAAAGCACTGGGAAATTCAGACCTAGGCAAAAACTCTGAATAGACCACTTGGATAATTTACATACAACTTCAAAAATAAAATGTTCATTATGATTTCAAATAAAACAAGCCCATTTCAGGACTGAATGAAAATGTGGGCCTCTTACAGGTGTGATCTGAATGGGTTGAGAGAGGGTGATGGGGGTGGCAGCGGAGGCAGAGATGCTGGCTCCGGTAGTGCTACTCTGCTGACCGGCTGAATGCTGCACCGCTGCTGCCAGGAGCTGAGCCTGAGCCTGCTGCAGCAATAACTGCTGCTGCGCTGGAGTCAAAGTCAACTGGAAAAAAAAAAAAGAGACAGACAAGAAATGAAGACAGGTATTCATTTAATCGCTAATGACCACATTTTTTTTTTCACTTGGCCCACACAAAATTCTGCAGATTTCCATTAAATTCTCAAGGTGGAAATTAACTCATTATTCACAAAGCTTTACCCCCAACCTCAGCATATTTATTTACTAATAGGCATAAGCAGTCATATGGCAGACATGACAGTTGCAGGTGTTTTCAGTTGCCATTGCTGAAATTAGATTTTAACAATTAACCATGATTAATGATTAGAGCTGTAAAGCAATTAAAATTTCGAATCGAATTAATTACATGATGTGCCGATTATTCTAATTAATCACAAATCATATATTGGCTTAGAAAATACTCCTCAAAAGATCATGTACTTTACATTATTGTGTTAGATCCGAAATGCTTTGAATAGACATTATAAAAACTAGCTTTAGAATGAAATATTTTGATCCAACAACGAATTTACTACGCATGAACTTTTAGGCTACAATGTGGCCATAACCTTTTTTTAAAGAAGCTGCATCTGAAGTGCCATTTAGATATATTTACACATGATATTTAATGAAGCTCAGAGGTGGTATGAATATGAATGAAAAATGAAATGAATCACTGCCTTAACCAGGAGTCATTCATTCAACCAATTTATTCAAACGGCTGATTCATTCAAGAACAAAGCAAGTGGATGTCTTTATGAATGGGTCACTAAATCATTGGCTCACTCAATTCGTTAAAAACGGAGGATTCATTGACTAATGAAACACTGCTGTGTGTGCAGTTCTGCTGTAGCTTTGTTTAGAACCATCTTTATCGGCAGAAAGGCATTCTAATAGGCTTCATCACACGGTCAGTCATTGCCCTGCATCAAGTTCATAACCAACCTTCATGTAATGCAAGATCTGGGCCATAAAGGACTGGGCTGGGGGGGGGGTGTTAACAATTTAACATTTTATTTTTTCATAGTTAATCACAACAAATGAGTGGGCTAAACTGGTATCCCTGTTAATAATATATAGCGGGTCACATAGATAAAGTGAATAGTATTAGGCTGATCATGCGAAATTACCATGTCTGTTAAGAGAACCTAAAAGTGATTGTTCAAGACAAAAAAACGGCCTCTAACGCACTAAAAGTACACTTGAGCACACAAAGCAATGTTAATGACATAATACAGTAAAACTTTGCTCGCAAACTTCTTATTTCTCCATAGCTTTAAATTTCAATTTTGTTATTCGCAAAGAATTCGCAATGCTTCATAGGATTGTCCTACTTTTGACTCATTAAGCTGTTAAGCACATATTCTTTTTTTTTTTGTCTGAATTTTATATACTTTTTTCAAATCAAAGTTTCTAATGTTAGGATTCACCTTGTAGTTGGTTGGTTTGATTTGTGGCACATAACTCTTTAACAAAAGACTTTTTTAAAATCCTTTAAAAAAAAGAAATGAGTGGGAAATACACTTCTGGAACCAAGGCCACCAACAAAAAGCAGATGGGGCACTGTTGCACTCTATTGCTCAATGTGGGTCATGCTTTTTCCTGGTTTGAATCTTCCACTTTGGTAGTAGAAGCAAATAAGGACTAATAGAGAGAGCTTTTTTTCCCCTTGCTCAATCGATGTGGAAGTGGGGTCAAAGAACGTAAATCTAGATGAAGACCTTCCCAAAATTTCTTCGCAAAAATCAAATATATATGTTTTGTTCGATGCTCATATATGGTGATATAAATATACCGCAGCCTTCTGAGACTTCAAGCGGAGAGCAGAGCGGGTATGCTAATTAACGAAACGGTTATGCAGTACATGTAAATTCTGCATAGATTTGCATATTCTCAACCATCTGTTTCCGAGCAACTGCAGAGCAGCTAATTAGCATATGGGGCCCAATAATTCCCCCTGTAACCAGGAGATAAAACGTTGTGCTTTTAATTTCTAATCTTCAGAGTTGTGACAAATCTCACACATTATATTCAAACAGACACAACAATGCATGACATCAAATGGAAAGCGTCAGCAGTCACTCCGAGACATGATAATCACACATGCAGGTCAGGACAGTGGCAGTTTAGTGACTCAGACACACGAGAACTATGTCCCTGGGGACATCTTTAAATTCCTATAGCTCTTTCATCCATGACACCGACCACAAATGTGAGTGTGAGCTCAGAGGAAAAAGATCATACCTGTTGGAGCAAGGCCTGTGCGTGTGCGTTGGTGATTGCGCTTGTTGTTTGCACAGTCTGCCTCTGAAAGTCCAGTCCGTTTGTTTGGGCACCTGGAAGAAGAAAAGCAGTCAATGCCACAATAGATCAGAGACACACAAAAAGGTCTTTTCAGACAAGTTATTCAACTCCATGGCCTTTCTTATTTCAAACTTAAAAAAAAAAACAAACAAAAAAAAAACTTTTGATGGTGATATACATTGAGAGACATTGTCCTGATCGCTCTACCTCAGTCAAAGCTGCACAAGCGACCCTTTAGAACTTGAACTGTGAACTGATAGTCTTTCACTCACTTATGAAAATGTAAAAGAAAGCTGTGTTGGAAGGATCAGGTCAAAAGATCTGAGCAAATACATGAAAGCCACAATATGCAAGCCAGACATCTCCAAAGAGCCAACGGTTCCTTGGGTAACTTACCAGTGTTTTCGTCCCCGCTCTCCATTGCACATTTACTTGTTTCCGATGGATTACTCATTCTAGAATCTACAACAGACAGAGGAAGACCGGACTTTCAGTTTCTCAAAGACCATCATTCAGTGACTTTCGAAAGTGAGACAGCATCCTCAACATTTTAAAAAATTAATTCATTCCCATTTTTTTTTTTATTTCAAACCGTATGACGACCCAATATTTTTTTTTAAAGTGAACTCTTAAAAACACTTAAATTCCTAGGGTTAAGTAGTGGTTTGTTACTTAATTGCATCATTGGATTTACAAACCAAACATGCCCACTACTCAACCCCAAATAGCATAGCATCACAATACGAGCAAACAAACCTTAAAATGTTGTTGCTGACTGCAAACACTCACCAGCAGCTGCTGCACATGCCTTCTCAAGCATCTCTACGAGCATCACAACAAACTTAGCACCTCTTTCAGAGAAAACCCTCAAAGCAAAGAAGTCTCTGTTTAACTAAACAGTTTGGAGTGGAAAAGCAACATGCGTGCAGAGCACAGCTAAGCTTCGCCGAAACTGTGGCTGCCTTTCTCTCAGTCTCTCCGGCTTGCTTGATTTGCTCTCTCTCTCACTCTCCCTGTGCCATGATTGTCATAACAACTAGAGTGTGAAGAAGTTCGTTTTCATTCTGGAACGAAACAGAAGCGGAGCGGCTGCCAGCGCCGTAATAACGCATAATCAGTATGCAGCTGATTAAAGCCATATGCAAATGTCCCTCACTTCATTAGACGAGCAACACTTTGAAGTCCTGCAAGCAATTCATTTTGCACGGCGCTCTGAGAGCTTTCTCCCTAATTTAAATGTTCATAAATATTTATCATCTCATTAGCATATTAATTGGATCGCTTTGGAGGGAAAAAGAGGAATGGAAAAAAAAGAAAAAAATCCAAAGTGTCAATGCACAAGCCCAATTACCTACGGAGTGCTGGTTAAATTAGGTGAAACAGGTGAGCTTTCTGTCAATGCGATCAAAGCGCACAAACCGGCGAGGTCTGTATCTGGACATAAAGACAGCAGGTTGCGTTCAGAAGTGTTTCTTACACATTCTAAGCACCAGAGGTAGCGGATGGAGCAGTTCGGGAAGTAAATTACTTGCCATTCTCCACCATTCTATTCACACAGCCCCCTGTGGCCCAAACACTTCACGGATCAAATTCTGTGACTTCTGTAGCCGTATTGTCTGGAAAAGAACATGAAGTCTGCTTTGCATATCCAGATTAACTGTGCACCTCATTAACGGATATTTTCAGAGCTCGGCCTAATTACAACAACAGATTTACATATTAGAACAAAGATCTGACAGAGTAAGCATAAAGAAATCCACCTATCCAAAAGGAACTTTTGCAGACACTTAAATATATTTCAGAGTGTTAAAATTTACTCAAACAAAAGCAGGACAACAAAACTGACAAGACTAGCATACTCCAACAAAATAGATATACGTTATATTAGTTAATTTTTCTTTAGCATATAACTTCTTACCAGAGGCATACTTGCATGAAAACCATGCAAATTAGCAGAATAAAAATTATGCAAATATTATACTTTTTAAACAGGCATTTGGAGCATTTTATGACTGAATGCAGCAAATAATTTCAATATTTTATTATGAGCAAGCACGAACAAATATCATTCATATTCAAATCATGTATTAGAAAACATTACATTTGAGTTTCAGAGAGGAACTGATGAAATACTAAAGACGCTTGATAATATGATGGAGACTATTCACAGACCACAATTTTCACTCGTGTATTGTCATCTAAAACCATTTAACTGGACAACAAGACACAAAAAACATGAAGACGCTCCAATTTGGATTATTCGACAATTCTCAAAGGCTGGCAAAAAAAAAAAAACAACACAAACTCTCACTTGATTTTAGGCCTATAATCATTTTAATTAACTGACTGTTATAGCCTGCAGCGTTTCTGCATGCTCACATTATCAGAGCATGAAGAAAAGCACACGCACAAGAAAAAAATATGGACAGATGGTCAAAAAGAGATGCAAAAAGCCATGAAGTTTCACTACTACATTTGAATAGTGTCTGTTACTACGAAAATAAAAGTAAGAATTTATGTGGGTAATTTACACTATAGAGTGGTGGATACAGGAAACAAACAAGTTATGACATGTCAATGCTTCTCTAGGCCCTACACATATTGTGAAACTGTTATCAGTTTAAAAACAGGGTCTATTACACCTGACGCTATGACATGTCCAAAAGCCTGCAGACGATTATAAGCAATTTAAATTGCAAACCAAATAATTCCCATGTATCAGAGAATTCATTTTAGAATTAATTAAGGCTGATCCAAAGAATTTCAAAGCGGATTCAACAAAATGAGAAATCATGGGGTAAATTACAAATAAGCTCTGGTCTAACTTGACTGGCAAAGGTAATTTTTTTTGCCTTAAACGTAAGATTAATTGATGGAACAACTGTATAAAAGTGATACTGTATTACTGGGTGGGCTCACGTCCAAAATCTTGAAACCCATGTGCGTAATCCAGTGTTGTTATTGCTAACTAAGACAACTAAAAATTATTTTCAGTAATTGAAATAAATCTGAAATACAATATTACATTAAAAAAATATGAAAAAGTCAAAGGAATAAAATTACTAAAACTGAAATAAATAAAAAAAACAATGTGAAACATTAATAATAAAAAGGACAAAACTTTTTTTACTAAATCTTAAACTAAAACTTATAAATATAAAAATAAAAGGTAATTCAGATATTTAAAAAAATAAAATAGTACACAAATAATACTACAAAAACAATGGTGTTGTTTTAATCATGACAACAATACCCAACAGTAAATGTTATAAACTGAAAACAAAATCAGACCTCATAATCCTCAATATCACCAAATTCAATTGACAACTTTACCCACCTAAAATGATATTTACTATAACAGCAAATCTGACTTATCTTTTAAATTGTAAGTAAATGTAAACTAGCCAATATTTAAACAGAAAATGTGGACTATAATATATATCAAACATTAAGAATTTTCGTAAAGCAGTTCTGTAAAGTATTTTTAAAAGCGCTATACAAACAAAACTGACTTGACACTCCGAACTCTGCATTAGTTTTGAATATCAGCTCAACTGCGATTACTTGTGCCCTTGAATCTACATCAAATCACAGATATTCAGAACTCATCATGATTGAGTGTTATCTTAATTATTGTGAGCAATCTGACAACTAAAGCTATTTGTCAAGACAGAAAAAGAAAAAAAACATTTGTCTTTGCTGTTCACAGACCATGAAATACAGTAAATAAATACAAATAAGCATAATAAACTAAACACACAAGCACACAGCTGCTGGAACAATAGTGGAGAAGCTGGGCTCTATATGAGGATTACCTATTAGACTAGCAAATAAAGCTGGCATAATGCCTGCATACATCTCTCTGAGCAGCCCGACTGATACAATTTTACAGACACACCGGCTTTGCTGCAAAGTATCAATTTGTCACAACTGTACTGGATACATTGTATCAATTCCCGTCAGAGTTCCATTTTGGCACGTTCCACCATCCTTCGACAATGAAATGGATTCATTCTGATGGAATACGCTGAACAGCGCATTCTGATCTCTAGAAGGCCCACATGAATAACATAACAGGGCTACACGCCTGCAATGGGCACAAAAGGCAAGAGAATGGGCATTAAAAAAAATCACGCCGTGTCCTAACTGTACACCAAGCAAGTATCAGCTGCTCTGTTCTTTCATATTTTCACCGTAAACACGTTGCGCAGACGCCGGCTGATTGCGAGCGAATGAATATTCAAAGCTTTATATGTGGGATTGGCTCACGGCACAATACAGCAACACAAAGCCGCTGGAGTAGCATTAGCCGCCTAGCATGCACACAGCAGCCTTTAGTTAAAATTAACTGTAAAATTCTTACAACCTCTGAGCGGGGACAGTGCAAAACTCAGCGAGCTGTCGCCGATTATGACTAATAAAATATGCAAAGCGGCGTTTGCTCGGCGGCGGTATGAATATGTAACGCGACTGCTCTAATCACACAAAGGAGGCATTTTTCCTTTAATTTGCCGTCGCACTGCATCGCCAGTTTCACCGTAGCACAGACAGAGAATTATTCCCCGATACGTTTATTTAAAGGGTGCATATGACTGCAACATCAGTCTCGAGTATTTTGTTTACGCTTTCTCTTCCGCGCTTTTCTGGGTTGAGAGAAAGAGTGTTTGAATATGAATATGAATATGTAAAATGCAGTAATGATTACCTGGTCCTGAACTCTCATCTTGACTCGCTGCTCCTCCGTCCGCCATTTTGAATATTTAAGCCCAAATCCTCAAAACACAATACAGCGGCTCACCGATGCACTCACCCACAGCATCAGCCTGGCAGATCTGAGAGCTCCCATCAGTGCGTTTGAACCCAGAACCACCTCCAAAAAAGACACTGACATCATAACTGTCAGCAAGCACAATTATACTGTTAACTTTTAATTTAATGCAATTTGACTTTTTATTGAATTTTAATAGAAGTTGCATGCGTTGTATTTTGCTGCGCAAAAACAAGAGAACAAGGGAAATGGATAAAATATTTGTTATATGAATATTGAAGTGAAATGAAAGTAATATATAAATATATGTTTAAAATATGTTATATGGAAATTCACAGGAATTAAAATGAAACAACAAACAAAGAAAGGGATGGGCCTATATTACAATATTACGGTCATTGCAAATGCATTTGTCTGTAGGGAAAAGATGTTTACATTATTGCAGACATGTGACTTCAACGGTTCACCCAGACATTTAATCTGTGTTCAAGACAATATATATATATATATATATATATATATATATATATATATATATATATAACATTGGCGACAGTGTACATTTTGTCAGTTAATATGTAATAAATTAATGTAATAACAAATAAAGTATGCCATTACTCCTTCAATTATAGGCCAAAGATGACGAAACACTTAAAAAAACAGTTATTTTTATAAAAGCAATTTTATGTATATATATTAAATCGTTTATTTAGATATTTTTCACAATGTCACAAATCCTTATTCCAATAACAAAAATAATACGTTCTTTACTGACAAAAAAAGTCTGACAAAAATGACCCCAAAACAATAAAAGGGCTTAAATGGAATAGCCTATATGGAAAGAGTGAGAACAAGTCTGTTAACTCGCACAGATAAGCAGTTTTTGTCAGCATGGTGTCTGGTAAAGATGAATAGTTCTTTACCAAATGGAAAAAGGACCTGTTCTCGAAGTGCCTGTAATTTCAATTATGTTTCATACACTACCATCTGCTGGTCAAATATAGCAATGCACAACAGCTGGAATGTACAGGTGCTGGTCATATGATTAGAATATCATCAAAAAGTTGATTTATTTCACTAATTCCATTAAAAAAGTGAAACTTGTATATTATATTCATTCATTACACATTGACTGATATTTGAAATGTTTATTTCTTTTAATTTTGATGATTATAACTGACAACTAAGGAAAATCCCAAATTCAGTATCTCAGAAAATTAGACTATTACTTAAGACCAATACAAAGAAAGGATTTTTAGAAATCTTGGCCAACTGAAAAGTATGAACATGAAAAATATGAGCATGTACAGCACTCAATACTTAGTTGGGGCTCCTTTTGTCTGAATTACTGCAGCAATGCGGCGTGGCATGGAGTCCATCAGTCTGTGGCACTGCTCAGGTGTTATGAGAGCCCAGGTTGCTCTGATAGTGGCCTTCAGTTCCTCTGCATTGTTGGGTCTGGCATATCGCATCTTCCTCTTCCTCTTCCCAATACCCCATAGATTTGCTAGCCAATTAAGAACAGGGATACCATGGTCCTTAAACCAGGTACTGGTCGCTTTGGCACTGTGTGCAGGTGCCAAGTCCTGTTGGAAAATGAAATCAGCATCTCCATAAAGTCATCAGCAACAGGAAGCATGAAGTGCTCTGAAACCTCCTGGTATACGGCTGCGTTGACCTTGGACCTCAGAAAACACAGTGGACCAACACCAGCAGATAACATGGCACCCCAAACCATCACTGACTGTGGAAACTTTACCCTGGACCTCAAGCAACGTGGATTGTGTGCCTTTCCTCTCTTCCTCCAGACTCTGGGACGCTGATTTCCAAAGGAAATGCAAAATTTACTTTCATCAGAGAACATAACTTTGGACCACTCTGCAGCAGTCCAGTCCTTTTTGTCTTTAGCCCAGGCGAGACGCTTCTGATGCTGTCTGTTGTTCAAGAGTGGTTTGACACAAGGAATGCGACAGCTTAAACCCATGTCTTGCATACGTCTGTCCGTAGTGGTTCTTGAAGCACTGACTCCAGCTGCAGTCCACTCTTTGTGAATCTCCCCCTCATTTTTGAATGGATTTTGTTTCACAATCCTCTCCAGGGTGCGGTTATCCCTATTGCTTGTACACTTTTTTCTACCACATCTTTTCCTTCCCTTCACCTCTCTATTAATGTGCTTGGACACAGAGCTCTGTGAACAGCCAGCCTCTTTTGCAATGACCTTTTGTGTCTTGCCTTACTTGTGCAAGGTGTCAATGGTCGTCTTTTGGACAACTGTCAAGTCAGCAGTCTTCCCCATAATTGTGTAGCCTACAGAACTAGACTGAGAGACCATTTAAAGGCCTTTGCAGGTGTTTTGAGTTAATTAGCTGATTAGAGTGTGGCACCAGGTGTCTTCAATATTGAACCTTTCACAATATTCTAATTTTCTGAGATACTAAATTTGGGATTTTCCTTAGTTGTCAGTTATAATCATCAAAATTAAAAGAAATAAACATTTGAAATATATCAGTCTGTGTGTAATGAATGAATATAATATACAAGTTTACTTTTTGAATGGAATTAGTGAAATAAATCAACTTTTTGATGATATTCTAATCATATGACCAGCACCTGTACATTCCAGCTTGTTTGCTGTTATACCAACAACATTAGATTGTTGTTTTTTTTCGAAGACAGAAACATTACAATATTATTATAATATTACTTTATCACATTAACACAAGTAAAGCTTGTTAGTGAGTGTACAGTGTGTTTACAACTTATGTTTTAACAGTATACAAATCATCCTGGATAAAGTAGAACTAATAAACAGTTTAACACATTCAATATTCAACACATGCAACACATTCAATATGTCATACCTAACTTGTAAAACTTTAAGGAAGAGGAAAAGAAAGGGTACAAAGTCCAATAAAGGTGTGGTAAACATAGTGCGGAAGCAAAACTGTTTCAGTGAGTGCACAGGAAGCTATGAGATAAGGATATATGAAAGAAATAAAAAAAATAGATACAGTGAAACATCATCTATTGCAGTGTGACCGGACAACGACAAAATGACCAACTGGAAACTGATTTTTTGCAGCCTATATTTAATATCAGGTGAGATGGTCTTTCATGACTTTCACATACAGTATATACACGCAAGATCAAATCAATGACATTATATGTTATATAACAGTGTGGGTCACAAAAGTGATTTGTTTTCTTGTCAGTTGTTTTACATGTGACACTTAAATTTCATTTCAAATGTTTTTAAGTAATAATATTCTCAATTTTTTTCACCGGGGCTACAAAATGGCAGATTTTTACTAGCTACTTTCATTCACTCATTTACATTATAGACTCTTTAGACACAAATCACAGCATGAGCAGACATTTTACAAATAAAAAAATCGACTTAAGGATTCTTATGATTTCATATTATATAATTAAATAAAGAAATATGTATTATTAATAAACTCATATTTTAGCAGAATGTGTAATAATATAATCACACCAAATGTATAGCTGATGAAGTTTAAGTTGTGGTGTAGATATGTAATACTGTAAATGAGACTGATTTTCAAATGTAGACATACAAGGATTTTTACTGAATATTGTCAGATCATTCTCTCTTATCTTAAAATCAGTTTTAAATTCTGTTTCCCAAAGTTTTGTGAAATGTTAATATATTTTAAACATCTGAGTTTTAATAATTACTATTAATAATATGTGACATTGTGTGATATTCACAAAGTTCTCTCTTTTTGCCTCATAGTGTTGTCGAGTACTTTTGCACTGGAAGTGTCAATGAGTCAAGCTTCACTGGAGGTTGCCAGGGGTGACGATGTCACCCTTACATGTAATTTTAAACCTAAAATTCAAGATATTGGACTTATCATTGTAACATGGACTGGTGATGCTGATGAGATATCTGGAAACAAGGTAAGTGTAAAAAATTGACAACTGTCTACCAAAACACCACTAACCATGATTAGTGTAAAAACAATAACTGTTTATAAATGCACTATTATAATAGTGAATAATTGGTTCTTTGTTTTGGCCTCATAGGTACTTTTTGGTAACTATTACTCCAATAATCAAGTAGACATTGGACCAGAGTATGAAGGCAAAGCCATAATAAACCTTGACACTACTGCAAAAACATCGAAACTGACATTAAAACAAGTCACTCTTAAAGAAAGCAGAAAAATTCGATGTTATGTTCAGATTCCTGGAGACATTGAGGGCAAAACATCTGACACTACTTCTCTTTTGGTTCAGGGTAAGATCTCTGGCACATCTCAAATTAAAAATTCCACATAACTACATGGCGAGTGTAATCCTTTTAAAAAATGTTGAATGAATATCTACATTTGTCTTACAGTTGCACCATCTCAACCGATTTGTAAGGTAGTGGGCACAGCTGAATACGGACACAATATTAGCCTAACCTGTGTTTCTGAGGAAGGCTCGCCAATACCCACGTACAAATGGGAGAGATATGATGTCAAAAATGTCCCAAAAGCATTTCCTCCTAAAACCACCGAAAGTAAGTTCTCTGTCAATGGACTAGATTAATTACTTTTTCTTTTTTTTTCTTTTTTTCCCCCTTATAAGCTAAAGTTTACACACAATTTTATGTAACAGAGGAAGGAGTTGTGTCTTTGGTCAATGTATCCATGGAGACATCGGGTTTCTATATTTGCCAGTCAACCAATAAGGTCGGATCAGCAAAATGTAACATGACATTGGCTGTAACGCCAGGTGAGTACTGACACATTTGCCTGCCTGCCTTCCTCCTGTATAAACTGATTAAGTGATGAGTGTTTACCTTCCAAATTTATTTTATTCGAATTTTACCATGTTTTGATTTTAAAGATCTTACGTTAATTCAACACACTTTCACAGAAATTCATATTTATTTATTTATTTATTCTAATTTGTATGTTTTCATGCAATCCGCTTACTGCCCAGCTTGATGGTTAGGTTTAGGGGTGGGGTTAGATGTGTAAAATATGTGGCATATCTGGCAATTCATATGAAATTGCTACATCATAAAAATAGTAACATTTTCTCATGAAATCTGGTTGGTTATTCTGAGGTCAGAAACATGCAAGTATGCAGATGCGTTTTGCCACTCAAGCTTGACTTTGTAAAATGTGTTGCGCACGTACACTGATAATAAGTTCTGACAGATGATGTGATTACACCCAGAACGTGTTTTTATTTCTTTCACTGCTTTGATTTTTAATTGTTTTTCTATGTAACCTATACATTAGATGGAAATCTTTGTCCGTTGTGCCACTTCTTGCTGCTTTTTCAGTGTCTTGTGCATGAGCGGGGCATTTTTAAAAACCTTGTCTGCAGACTCTACCTGCTTATCCATTCATCAGCACTCTGCAGTTAGAAACTATATAGTGGCCTCTCATATTTTTAACAACCAAAATGGGTTCTGTGATCGGCCTGTCAAATTGGACATAGTCAAATAAAATGCTTGCTGATGAAGAAAATGACGCAGCCTTCTTCTGATGACTGACAGTATTTTGGTGCTGATGTGTACCATTATCTTAACAGTAAATAAGGACTTTGTGGAAACAGCAGATAGCAATGTGGTGTTTACCAGAATAAGTCAATCCGACAATTAATTTACAGGGATTAATGTGTGAAATATTGACCTGCTTAATTTGCTGGATTTTAATTTCCATGTCTTTCTGTTTTTACAGCATCTATGAATCTTGCCACAATAGGCATTGTTGCTGGATGTATTGCTGGAGGTGCAGTGGTCATAATAATCATCATCTGCTGTTGCCGCAAACGGAAACAGAAATCAAAAAAGTAAGAGTCAAGTGGAGTACGTCTCCATTTATCCTCTGGAAGTAATAAATGAAGTGATTGTTGATTTTTAGGTGGTAGGTCCTGGTTGTTTTTTATATTCATCTGTCTGTTTATTTATTGCCTCAGAGCTCCAGTGGTGGAATACCACGACCAACCACAAATAGAATATATTGAGGAAGGGAATACGTACATCACTGAAGAGAGAACTGATAACGCTCGAAGTGATGACAATGGAGGTGACCATAATTACCTCAGAGAACGTAATGATGACCGCAAAGGTAGCCGTGATGACCTCAGTGATCGTGATGACCTCAGAAATCGCTATGATGACCGCAAAGGTAGCCGTGATGACCTCAGAGACCGCTATGATGACCGCAAAGGTAGCCGTGATGACCTCAGAGATCGTGATGACCTCAGAGTTCGCTACGATGACCGCAAAGGTAGTCGTGATGACCTCAGAGAACGTGATGACCTCAGAGATGTTCGCAGAGGTAGCCGTGATGAGCTCAGAGATGATCGCAGAGGTAGCCGTGATGAGCTCAGAGATGATCGCAGAGGTAGCCGTGATGAGCTCAGAGATGATCGCAGAGGTAGTCGTGATGACCTCAGAGATCGTGATGACCTCAGAGATGTTCGCAGAGGTAGTCGTGATGACCTCAGAGATCGTGATGACCTTAGAGATGATCGCAGAGGTAGCCGAGATGAGCTCAGAGATAGGTATGATGATCGCAGAGATCGGTATGATGACCGTGATCGCTATAGATAAAATCGTTATGCTCAGTATGATAATCACTGTGATGAACCATTTAATTAATATGACAACCATCAAAATTTTCCTACAAGAAGGATGGCAGTGAGCCAAGGTCTCAGATGGTATCCAGTGTGTATTTTTCTTCTACAGTTGTTCAAACATATATTGTCGTACTATATCGTTCTGTTGTTTTACCACATTTTTTTCCTGTGTTGATAATCAAATCAAATTGTGCTTTATCCCTACAGTGTCAAATGATTCTTCTGACCTCAATGAATTATCCTTTTTTATTACTTTTTGTTTTATTTTACAGGATTGTAATAGTATGTTTTATACAGCATGTAGTTTTTTGTTATTGTAATGTCTATCATCAAGTAATTTGGCTACATCACATTTTATTCCCATACTCATAAATACGTTCATTCATTTTTGGGGGCGGATGTTCAGAACGGTGCTTAAGGAAGGTGACATCTCTCCACTTTTCTTTTTCTTTTTTGTACATTTCTATATTATTTTAAAAAGGTTTTAATCATGCATGTTATGTATATGTTAGATTTTTTTTTTTTAAATCCAATGAAATAAGCCATATGTAATTATAATCATATATAATGTGCAATCCTTTTAATTAATTAATTTTTATGAATAGTTTAAGAGCTGATTAGTCATTTTACAGCAAAATGTTGGAATTAATAAAAATTAGAGCTAGAACTAATTCATGTTACACAGACCTGTTTGTCATAGTCCAAATAAATAAGTGATTTTAAAATATTGAATGTTGACTGTGTTAAATTTCTTCTTTCCATTAATATGTTTCTTTGTAACATGAACAAGCTTTAAATTGTTCCAGCTAACAAATAATAAGCGTTTTTTTCTCAGACAAACCACACTTGAAGTCTCCTGAAGTCTCCTCTAAAGTTTTTTACGCTTAAAGCAATGTATTGCAGTATTTTCCTGAAAGACGCATCCACTTTAGAAGATAGGGAGACCGTGTCGGTGGCTGGTATGCTAAGTAGTTTTTGATAGTAATTTACAACTATTTTAATTAATTATTTTTTTTTTTTATCAATTTACATTTTCAACTCAGCAACAGACGTTTAGCATATATCGGTTTTAGTCGCAATTTTCATAGTTTCTTCCCCCTTTAGTAAAGTGGTACAGTCCGCTCATTCTAACCAGCGCAGCAGACAGAGATGAAGCGAATAACAGTCCGGGAGAAGATGGACTAGATACCTGCAAACTAAACCGCTCTAAACTGGATCATGTTTTTGTTGCACGGTTCCTGGATTATATTCATACTATTTTCACGTAAGTTATAAATCTGTTTTCCTTTTTTTCCGCGATAAAGAGATAGAAAACTGAGACAGACAACTAACGCAACAGGTTGAGAGCTTAGAGAACCTTGAGCCCGGCTTTATTTTTAGGTTGATCACGGGTCCTCGTGACAGTTTTTACTATAATCCATTTACATTTACACCTGACAAAACATTAACAATTTATTCATTTTATTAACATTTTTAAATCATGTTTTAAATTAAATAACCTTTTGGGCACTTTTTATTGTAAAACGAGTCTTGAATTCCAAACTAGCCTGACTAAAATAATTAAATAAATGACTCTGATTTAAATAAAAATTAAGCCTACATCTGTTCAATAATAATCTTTATTATTGATTATTGATGATTATAGAATGGCTGCATATGTGTAAAATATTAAAAAAGTTGCTTATATATATATTTATATTGTATATAAAAGTATATAAATATAAAAGACTTCTTTAATTAGTCTGCATAGAAAGTATGATGAACATTTGAAACTATTTAACACCCCAAAGTTGTTGTTGTGGGAGAGAATTGTGGGAAGTGCTGCTGGAATGTGTGTCAGGGAGTGCAGCTGCATTGTATCAGTTCTTGAAGGGTGGATGCATCAGAGACAATATAATATATCATATATAATATATAGCAAGTCAGTAGTCATCTCTATGAACAGATGTGAACTAAAACTACACTTTTAAAAATACCTCTCAGTAGACAGTATATGTGCAAACTTGCATGAATATTGTAGAGAAAAGTTGTTCTGAGCTGTTGAAGAGCTTAATAGTATTTGCAATAATATGTAATACTCCTCCCTTTAATGATTTAGTTAGTATCAACAGTTCATTAGCACATACAATCAAGTAAAGTTCTCCGCTACTAACGGTTGGTTTAAATCTCTTTAACCTAATTGGGTGTTTATGGATGAATGAGTCAATGAGTGTGTCTTATTGGTGGGACCTCAACATCCCCCTCCTGCACTGAGTCTTAGTGGGTGTGGGGTTCACCATAATGCCAAACAATGAGTCAGACAGGCAAAAGAGGGGACAAAAGGAGGACCCCATCTACCCTGAACTGAGCATTAATGAACGAAATCGTGAATTCTTGCCTACATTCCTCTCAGCAACATGATCATTCTGAAGTACAGTTGGAAAATGCTCAGGAAGTTGCTCTGTTTCCTGTAAAGCAACAATGAATGAGTGTAGATTTCATCCAGACATCTGTGATGAATGACGGATGTATATTTTTATGCGGTGTGCTCCACCCTTTGACGAGAATTTGGGTGTTTCTGTGTTTGTGGGAGATGCACTAAACTTGATCTTTTGTAAGAGATTTCTCAGAATATTTAGGTTCCACCCCAAACAGTCAGAGCTACTGACGGTGACGTCTCTCCAAAAAACTACAGCCCCCACCTCTCTGCGCCCCCTGCATAGCATGGAATTTAACTTTCTTTTACTCACACTTCTCTTTCTTTCTCTTTGTTTTTTTTTTTCTTTTCACACCAGCAGATCCTCCTCTTGGGCGCTTCTCTGATTTTGTCCAGCTTTCTGTTCCATAATCTCCCACACACGGCTGGACAAACAGACTCTTTCATGCTTAGGCACATATACTCACACACACACTCAATTGCTGACTGACTGGATCCAGATGTTTTTAGGCATTTGTTTTCAGGTTATCTCACCTTGTAATCTCTAGCTGATTCCCTTTGGAATGGAGTGACTAAGCATTCTTGAAAAGAGGCAGTGAGCAAAATCAAGTTTTTTTGATGCACTGGTTGGTTAGGCCTAGTGAAAAGGCTTTGGGTAATGATCACATGCCTGTCTCTGACACTGTGAAACGTACCATTAGACTCAAACGCCATAATACTAATCATGAACAGGTCAGTAGTCATTACAGTTTCTGCTGAAAGCTCACTGTATCTTGGAATTTGCATTACTGTCTTTGCTCATGGGTGTGTTTGCTGATCCACTAAATTCCACAAAAGGATACTGTTTTGTCTCGTTTTTTTTTTACACATTAGAGGCACAAAAAACACAGTTTCTCGTTGATAAATTAGTAATATTACCATACAACAAAATTAACTTACAATAAAAGTATCTTCTTTTAAACACCCAATGTTAACCACTTAATATGGTGATTTTATTGTCTCACTTTTGACTGTATGCAACAATGAAATTGTCACAATTTTGTTCAAATTATTTTCAATTCAAAACTTTTTTTATAACAACCAGCTAATTTTAATGTACAAAAATTATAATTGTGTTGCCAAAGGAATAACATTACTGTAGATCTGTGTGACGGGAAGACAAGAAAATAATTTTAATGAATAAATTAATTCATATTAAGTTTCTCTGTGTTTTACACAAATTGTAACGTTGACTTAATTTTCATCAAGCTCAAGTTATTACAAAACAAATGTAATATTTATCAATAACTAGAAACCAACCTTTGCATAACATCTGGCATAGTTTTTGCCTTTATTTTTAATATTTATTTACTTGAAAAAATCTAACAAAACAGGGTTCTGCACTGCATTTACATGTCACCAAAAAGGATTGCAAAATATTATTTGTGTATTTGTATAAGTTTTTGTCTCAATTCTAGCTGTCTTGCTTCTAACTGTCCCAACAGTTCTATATGCAAATCAAATATGCTGACGTTATAGGTTACAGAGATAAACTGGCCATCATACACTGAGGATCACACACTTTTTAAGTCTATCTGAACTCAACAAACTCACATATGCACCTTGTTACAAGGAGATGCATGAAAAATGAAAAAAAAAGTGTTCTAAAACTGACTCAAACATCAAACATTTGATATCCTCCACTGAAGCTAAAAAATTGAAGTCTGTGCCAATCATGCACATGGTTTTCTGTGAAATCTACAGACTGGCTCTGACTTTCATTAAAGGGTTAGTTCACCCCAAAATGAAAATTCTGTCATTAATTACTCACTCTCATCTTGTTCCACACCATTTTGATGAAATCCAATGGCTCAGAGAGGCCTTGCCAGCAATGACACTCCATTTCTCAAGATCCAGAAAGGTACTAAAGACTTTGTTAAAACAGACAGTGTGATTACAGTGGTTCTACAATTATTTTATGAAGCGACGAGAATACTTTTTGTGCGCCAAAAAAATCTAAATAACGACTTTTCAACAATTTCTAGTAATGGCCAATTTCAAAACACTGTTTGACGCTTTACGGATCTTTTGTTTCGAAACAGTTGTTCGGAGCACCAAAGTCACGTGATTTCAACAGTTTTGCAGTTTGATATGTGATCCAAATCAGTGATTCGAAACAAAAGCGAAGCTTCAAAGCTTCATGAAGCAGTGTTTTGAAATCGGCCATCACTAGATGTGGTTGAAAAGTCATTATTTTTGGCGCACAAAAAGTTTTCTCGTCACTTAAAAATATTAAGGTACTGTACTCACATGAACTTTTTTAAATACGTTTTGAGTACCTTTGATGTTCGATGTTCGATGATGTTGCTGGCAATGGAAGCCTCACTGAGCCATCTTAATTTGTGTTCCGAAGATGAAAGAAGGTCTTACGGGTGTAGAACGACATGAAGGTGAGTAATAAATGACATAATTTAAATTTTTGGGTGAACTAACCCTTTAACTAGTGTCGACTACTTGCTTCCATACTGCAGAACAGGGCAAAAATCTAGGCAAAAGGTGTGTAGTGTATAGCTTTAAATGTAATTGTGTTGCTGTCAGTAAGTTATAATGTTTTTTTTCTCACTATAAATCTGCTTCTCTCCTTTTGACACAGTGCAAAGCTGTAATGGTGTACAGGTGATTGTGAAAGATGAGAAGAAGTTTGCCATGCTGTTCTCGCCCATTGTTCTTCCGTGTCACTACACCACCCACTCCACTCAAACCGCAGTGGTACAGTGGTGGTATAAGTCTTACTGTACAGACCGCACTCGGGATTCCTTCACCTTTCCTGAGTCCCTGGGGGTCCGCGGATCTGATCTGGGAGCTACGTCTCACCTGGACTGCTCTGACAAGAGCCGGACGGTCCGCATCGTGGCCTCAGGACAGGGATCTTCCATGACCTTAGCAGAACACTACAAAGGAAGAGATATCTCCATCATTAACAGTAATGTCTTTTTTGTCTTATTACTGAACTTTTTCTGCTGGTGTATGTTTAGTTTGATTAGAGGTGAAGTTCTGTCAAATATAAGGAAGAATATTGTCATGAATTTGATCATAACCTTATAAACCTTTACAGTTTTTACAGATCAGTAAGTGCCACATTAAAATGACAGCATTAGTCAGTTGGAAAGTGAAATTCCAAACTTAATGACTCACAAAGGGGACTTCCTTGGTCATTTATTAACTAGATAATTCAACAGGTTAGTCTCAAACACAAAATGGTAAAAAGGTCAATAAGTTGGCAACCTAATAGTTAATTAAATCACATCATGATTAGAAGGATTTATGAAGCAACACTGGCATAATAACATATACGGATGAAAGTTACACTTAATAATGAATGAATTTCATTGCATTAGAAAAAATAAAAACCAAACCAAGTGGAATTTATTTAAAAGAAAGTCAGCTCAAGCATGCTTGATAGATTTAAAACACTGCTGTTCAAAAGTTTCGGCTGGGTATGATTTTTAAATGTTTTTGAAAGATGTCTCTTATGGCGATGCATTTATTAATAGGTAAAACCAGTAATATAGTGAAATATTATTGCAATGTAAAATAACTGTTTTCAAAATAACTATAACTGTTAAAATAACAATATTTTAAAATGTCTTTAGTGTCACATGATCCTTCAGAAATGTTTCTAATATGCTACATTAGGTATTATCAGTGTTGAAAACAGTTTGTGGTAGTGTAATTAATGTGATAAACTACACCTGTAGTGTGGGGAACTGAGGTCATACATCCACAAACATGGTCTTGTGATCAGTTGGTTTAAAGTAATTGCAAAATGAACAAGACATATGACATAAGTTATGAGAAAAGGTCTAGCATAATTTGTTTTCAAATGCCACTTATTTAATATTTCTTTTTAATGCTATGACTTCATAAAATGATATTTAACTCTGGTTTAATGGCCCAAATACTTCTTCGGGCCACTGTGTAATAAAATCATCTTGTTATATTATTATTACATTTTGAGCCTCCTATATACTCTCAAGTCTGCATTTTTGTGTGTAAACCCACTCTCTCCCTTAGGAAGCCCAGCCAATTGTGCTGTGTTTTCCTGTTCCTTAAATAGGGCTGTTTTTTTCTAGGTCACACAATGATCAGGGGGCTGGACCTCATAAAGGTCTCACAAAACACCCCCATGGCTTTCCTTATCAAACGCAAACACTCTCCTCTGACTTTAGCCATCAAAGCTCTCCCTCCTCCAGTCACCTCTCCAACAAAGACTATGATTGTTCTGAAAAATACGTTAAGTGAACGTTAAATGTTAAAAGTGAGTGATGTATTTCTGATTAAACAAATTGCGCAACTGACAGCTAATCAGTTTTATATTACAATGTAAACCAAAAACTAAAAATATTGAAACTAAACATTTAAAATTAAACGATTGGTTCAACAATATGAAGTGTAATATTTTTTGGCCTTTTCAGAAGCAGATCTGCACATTGGACAGCTGCAGTGGGGTGACAGCGGTGTGTATTTCTGTAAGGTGATCATCGCTAATGACCTGGAAGGGAAAAATGAAGGCCAGGTGGAGCTACTGGTGCAGGGTGAGTCTCATTATTTTACATCCTTTTCAAATCCTTAATTAACACTACAAAAAAGTCAGTTCTGTACCCAGCTAATTGGTACCATTCTCAGAACTTTACCTAGGTTCTCTCAAAGTTATGAACAAATGTTCTTCCAGTAATAGTAATAAAACATGTGTTCAAAGTTATCTGGTCTTTCATAATGTTTTCAGAAAGTTAGCACAAAAACATTTATCGTTCATGCAATGTTTTTACCTGAAACATTTAGTTGGATGTTCGCCTAACTTTTTTTTATAAAAAAAAAGTTCAGAGATCATTCAAAAGTAACTGTTATATGTTACCTGTCCTGTCAGGACTTTTGTTGTATTTCCTGTTTCTTATGCCATGTTTGTAGGTATGTCTTGTTAGCTTGTTACCCCTTGTGTATTTATAGCATTTGTGTTTCGGTTGTTCCTTGTCAGTCGATGTTTGCTGTTAAATGTTGCCAATTTAGCGATTTTGTTGCTAGTTTTAGCAACTTCCCCGCCCCTTTTGAGGCTTTTTTTCAAAAGACTAACAACAAATTGAGCAACTTGGACAAACCTTATCTAGAATCCGAGACTCGCCCTCTAATATTTTTATAGATCAGTGGACTCACCATTATGACTTCATCTAGTGACATTTACCGACCAGCTTTAGCTAGTTTCCATTGAAAGCAGATAGAAACTGTTCTTTTGTTCCTTATGTTCCCTTGTGTTCCTTATTTCTTCGTCTCAGTTTATATTTTGTTTGTTTGATCAGATAAACATAGATCCACCTGCCATCTCTTTTGTTCCCGCTAGCATTACAGTAACGTTCCCATTATGTTTGCAAAATGATAACATTAAATATTCCCTTAAAGGTTGGATAGCCAAGAAAGAACATTCAGAAATCCTTTTTTTGGATACTTAATGGGAACATATTTCGTTAAATGGGTATAACATGGTTTTCAAAACTGTTAAAAAGGCTAGAAATAGTGTCAGTGACAGCTGCATTAGGGACTCCCAATATCTGTGATTATTTTCAGAATTTCCTTTGAAAAAGTGGCATGTTCTCTAAGTCCTTGCTTTCCAAAAGTGTTTACTTTTGTGTGTGCATGCTGGGTTGTTGTATCTAAATAATTGTTGATGCCAACCCCTGTCTGAATTCCTGAGTGCACTTACAAGCGCTACCATGGCGACAACTGAACGGCGCATGCTTCTCGACATGGCTCAGATCCTTAATAAGAGAAGCTATTGTTCATTTGTGCCCCGGCAGATCAGGACAACCTCACATATTTTACACGTCCTGGACAGGATCACTGCGGAGAGAAACAATTTGTTTGGTGCTGTGAGACTGACCCCAACAGCATAAGTTATTTCTGAGTCAGCTGGACAAAGCAAAGTCAGACGCCTCATGCCAGACAAAGAGTAAATAACTGTCCGTTATCGACATGAGCAATATAAGCCACTTCTTAAGCCGTTTCCATGGGAACGAAGGGGGTTTCAGGGGCCAGAGGATGCCAGAGCCTCCCGAACAGTCCTGTGCGGTGAAGAGAAAAATAACATGAGAGGTTTAGAGCTTACACAGGAGGATCAACGAGAGTGTTATGTAGACGCTAAGAAGTGGAGGAAGTAGCTCCTGCCCTCTGAGTAATCAAGATTTAATTGGTTTATGAATCGACAAGTATAATATTTGTTGGTTAGAAGTTTGACTTTGAACCAGACACTCCCTATTTCATCACACTTGTTGTGTAGTAATATTATCTGTTGGTCCTTATGCTAAGTAAAGCAACTCTATTATTGCGCTGTAATTACTAGTATTTAACAGTAATTTCTTACTATACCTTATTCAGAATGATCAATACCGGTGAAATGAACCGATACAGTTTTTTGTGAAATCAAAATGTCAAACAAAACTCAACTGTTTAGAATAGTAACTCACTTTTTACCACAGTAATTTGTTATCTTACTTAAGCAGATGAACTCATTTTTATAGGTAATACATCAAATTACTGTAAAAAAACAAAACAAAAAAAAGGTGGTTATTCTAAATTTTAATGATTTGATGTTCTCTATGGGTGCGAACTTGGACCAAAAAAAGGACAAAAAAGGGATAGTTCACCCAAAAATAAAAATCTGTCATCATTTAAAACCTGTATTAGTTTTTCTTTTATGAATCACAAAAGATGACATTTTGAAAAATATCTTGGTGTTTTTTTATCCATACCAAGTCATTGGTGTTCATTGTTGTTTTTGGCCCCATGGACTTTCATTTTATGGACAAAAACAAAATATGTTCCACAGAACAAGAAAGTCATTCAGGTCTGGAACAATAACAGAATTTTCATTTTTGGGTGAACTACCCTTTTAAGTCTCATAATAACTTGCAATCTTCACTACATAGTGCTTGCCTGTCTCTCTCTTCATGTCTCTAGTCTCTTCCTGAGGTCCCCTTTACTCTCAGGTTACGGTTGGTTTAATGACTGTAACGGAGGAGTAGAGGAGATGGAGGTGGATATTATTTTCCTCTTCCTGTCTGCCAGCTAAGCACTTCCTGTCACTCAGGAATAAATCTGCTCTGACAGTGGGCAGATTTGTTTACAACACCCTCTAATTCAGTTTAAATACATGTGGCTTTTTGTTAAGGCCCGTAAAATACGTCTGTGTTCACAAAATTTAAAGTCATAATGAAGTTGCACCAGATCATTTCTTCCGATAAATTGTTCACAATAAGAACAATAAAATGCATGAAATGAAAATTAGCATGAAATGAAAATTCACCCTAACTTTAACAGATAAGATTAGGTCTCCTGCACACTTGTTGCATTATGAATTGCATTAACATTTCAGGTTTTAGGCTAAACATTGAGGCCACTTTAGATGTTGAAAATGCTCTTTATTTTTGGCAGTGTGCCAGCCATTGACAAAGTATACTCAGTGTAAAATAGACTGAACATATAAGGGCATTCCTCTCTCAGGGAAGATCTTTGTTGAAGGTAATTGGACAGTGCTCTGGGACACCTTTTAATTCCAAACAATGCCAACACTGTCTCCATGGTGATGACGTACCCTTGCCCCCTTTCAAGATGGTTAATGAGGCCGTGTGATTAATTAGTCTCCCATATTCCTCCACTGTCTCTCCCACTGAAGCCCCCTCTACCTCATCTCTTTCCCACTCTCTCCATTCGTGCACATTAGTGAACCTGATCTGTGCTCAGGCCAAATATAAATACTAAACGAATGTACACATATACATTAGCATAAGCCTTGGGAACCAGAAACATGTCAACATATCATTACTGTCAGTAACCACTACAGAAACACAGCACTGGTCTAAAATTAGCTACTCAGAGGATTTTGACCTTTCACCTTTTTCTTGTCAGGAACTCTTAGAGACACGTATACGCTACCAGTCAAATGTTTGGAGACACCTATGCATTCTTTATTATTATTATTATTATTATTTTAATATAATTATACAGTTATCAAAGCTATGAAGTAACAAAATTGGAAGTATCGGGATTATGCAGTGACCAGAATTAAATCAATTTCAAGTATTTAAGCATCATGAGAAACAAATGTGAATTGTGTCGTGACATGACTCCAGACTGGTAAAAAAAGGTACAAAAGCTGTCACTGAGGAGGTACCTTTTCAAAAGCGACACTTTTGTACCTTTCAGGTACTAATATGTACCTTTAACGTACCATTATGCACCCTTTAGGTACAAAGGTGTAACTTTTGAAAAGGTACTGATCCAGTGACAGCTTTTGTACCTTTTTTCTGAGAGAATACTCTACAGACAAGTTAAACATTGTTCTTGAGTGAGTCTGAACTGAGAAAAAGGCTATTTATCAAATCAGCTTTCAACTTACACTTTTGATTAATTCACAGCCACTAACAGTGTAACTTTTTCCTTAATAACACACACACACGCCTTTACCCACGGCCCTAAACTTTGAACTTTCACCTGCTGCCCACTGCTGCTGTTCATGTCTGATCTTCTCCCTTCTCCAGGTAGGACAGGTGTGCTGGATGACATCCTGCCTGAGTTTGATTTGGAGATTATGCCAGGTACGCCTGCCATACCTCTTTCTCCCCCTTTCCTTTGCAGTGGGTGCTCTGCTCTCACAGGCTCTTTCCAGTAAAATCTGCTTTATCCTCTGCTGCAATCAGCAAACTCCAGAATGCTCTGTTCTGATCTGTTTCTTCTGAAAATTAAAAAACAACAAATGATACAATTGTCAGTTTAGCGTACACATTATACAAAAATGCATGATGTAATGCATTATATCACTGCGTAACTAATCACATGATTGTTACTTTTAAATGGAAAGTAACACAGTTACTTTTCTCACCCTGCGCTGATGGCGCTTTTTCTCTTCCAGAATGCTTGCAGTTTTTTTTATTCTAAGACACTTCATTGATTATAATTGGAGCTATAATTTTGCTGCATCGCATCATGCCGCTCGCTTGCATGTCGACACATACACACCAGATTATGGGGTACATTTAAAAGTAACACTTCTTATTCTTATTCAAAGGGGTATTATCTTGGGCTGGGTAAAAATTACGTTTTTCTTATTAATTGCAACATTCATTTATGATCTCGACATGGCTTCTTAAAATCCCCAAATCGACGATGTGCCCCTGCCGTTATGTCTATAGCCCGATGTAAAAGATGTACAAAGAAATGATGGCGTGAAAATGTGTATTTCACTTGTATTTGCATGCACCGTGAACAGTGTAGTCCGATTCACTAATAAATGACTCATATGAAGTGGTTCTTTTTAGTGAATCAATAACATGTTTTGAACCCGTTCATGAACAAATTACTCTTATGAGCCAGTCCTTTTAATGAACCATTCAAAAAGACTCATGGACTCTGTTGAAAGGTGTTAACATTTGAATCAGTCAGATGGATATAAAAGAGAACACCAAGTTTCACTTGAGTAATAAATATGTAAGCAAAACTTAAATATAGAATCTGGAATCTAATAGAGAATTTTTATTGATACCCAACTCTGGTATTATGATGTAAATTCATAAACAAACATGTTATTTTGCTCTTTATTTTGAAAAGTAATTTAATGTTTTGTTACCCCATTCTGTAAGTGCTCAGAGAGTTCATATCTGAATATGAACATTCATGAGAATGTAAAGTATCTGTGTTAAGAAATAGGTCTGAAATATATGCTGTTGGAATTTTAACAACACCACACCCAGAGGAAATTCATCATTAGGCCTGTAGAGAGTCCAGATAAGAGGTTCTGCATCATTCACACTCTCCCTTGTGGTTGGTCATGATCAGAGACTTCACATCCTGTGGGCAAAAATGATTTCAGGACAGCACTTACTTCAGGACCTGCTTGTGTCACGGAAACCAAGTTTCCTGATGAGTCTTTCTTGTCCCCCTTTTAGAGTGGGTGTTTGTGGGAGTTGTCGCCCTTGGTAGCATTCTCTTCCTGTTGTTGGTTGGGATCTGCTGGTGCCAGTGTTGCCCTCACTCCTGCTGTTGTTATGTACGCTGTTGCTGCTGTCCCGATACATGCTGCTGTCCAAAACACTGTGAGTACACAAACACACACATGCATACTACACACATTGTTCGTATTCACAACCTGGGGAAAAAAAAAATATATATATATATATATATATTCCCTTTTGCCTACTCAGTATATGAGGCAGGGAAGATGGCAAAGAGCAGCCAACCTACTCAGATTGCTATGTATCAACCTTACTACGTTCCTGGTGTTCCTGTGGTTCCTATGGTCCCTCCAGCTGCTCCATCCATCATTGAACCCAAGTTGTCTACAGTGGCTCCTTCAGTAGAAAACAATATAGCTGGAGGTAAGTGAAAACAACAGCATGTGTAAAGTCTTTGCTTTTTATTTGAACACATCTGTCCAATGCCTGTCTAGTGCAAATGCATCTACATTTGATTGAGCACCTTATGTCTGCATCATCTAACTCAAATCAAACTCAACTAACATCATCTTCAGCTGGTACTGCAACATCTTTGTGTTAATAAACAGAATATGGTTTTTAAAATTGGAAGGAATTGTTGTTGGATGTGATGAGAGTGTTGGCTGTATCTGAGTATGTTTGTGAACAGGAGCTTAACAGCGGTAGACAAAGAGTTGGAAATAGAATGATATCTTAAAGGGATACTTCACCCGAAAATGAAAATTCTGTCATTAATCACTCAACCTCATTTCATTCCAAACCCGTAAGACTTTCATTCATATTAGGAACACAAATGAAGATCTTTTTGATGAAATCTGAGAGTTTTCCTCCATAGACAGCTACACAACTAACACTTTTACACTTCAAAAAAGTCATAATGAGATTGTAAAACTAATACATATGAATCAAACGGTTTATTCCAAATTTTCTGAAGAGAAACAATTGCTTTATATGATGAACAGACTGAATTTAGGCTTTTATTCACATATAAACATTCATCAACGCACACATCAGTTGTGGTAAACGGAGGCTCAAGCATGTTTGCTTGACGTGTGAGAACCAATGAGGTTCATTCTCGAGTGTTACGCAGCACGTTTGAGCTTCCGCAAGAGGGTTGTTCTCGCACGTCAAGCATGTTTGGTTGAGCTTCTGTTTATGTTCTTCTGATCAATGTTTAAATGTGAATAAAATCCAAAATTAATCTGTTCATCATATTTCATTTTTGAGTGAACTAACCCTTTAAGTTTTAAAGATGATGACAGTGGAACAAGCTAGCTGGCATTGCGAAGGTAGCAGTTGTTTTGTCTATGGGATTGGTGAATGATTTCAGACTGTGTGTAGTATTAACAAGTTAAACATTTGTTAAACAGCCGAGTGGCTAACACTGAAGGGCGAATTGGTTCATTGAAAGTCTATGGTTCTCACTTGTGAATGGCATTTTTAAACTCGTTTGGCAAATAAATAAAGAAAAGCATTTTGTAAATGGATTACAGTTTAGAAGTTGCATTTAAAGTTTTTTTTTTACTAATATATTAATTTATTTTTATTTGTAACTATCGTTTTAACATTTATTAAAAATGTTTTCTGTTTCATTAAAATAAAAGTGTTTATTTCTCAATTTAAATAGACTTATTTATTTACATTTATATTTTTTTAATTAATACATTGACTCCTTCATTTTATTTTTAAGTGACACTCCTAATCCTCCAGAGTTATACTGGCTGAGTCGGATTGCAGGTGGTGCATGTATAAGACACAGAGTTTTGTGTTACAGCAGGCTAAAATGGAGAAGTTTAGTAATTTGTCCAGAATCCAATAACTGCATAAATACAGTACACAATATTCTAAAATTGTTTGCTTGCTTCTGTAAAGGCTTAACTAAGTACTGTGTAAGTGTTAAATGCGTGTGTTTTAACCTTAAATTATGCGCAGTATGTGTGGTAATGTGGACACAGTAGCAACACACAGGTCATGTGTGTGTCCACAGTGCGCAGTGGCTATCGACTCCATTCCAGTCAGGGTCAGGACGCTATGAAGGTTGTGTACTACGTAGAGAGGGACCTGGCGCAGTTCCACCCTACCAAGGGGGCCAGTCATCCATGTAAGCCTGTATGCAGTCAGCATGTTTTCTGTGTGAAAAAGGAAGGCTGATTTTTTTTTTTTATAGCTGAGTCAGTGAACATTGGTCAACTGACACACCTGCTAACATATTTAATTTATATCATCATTATCATCACTGTTCTTTTAAAGGTCAAATGTGTAGTTAATGCAACATTAGCGGCACTAAATCGAAGTGCAAAAATAATGATCGTTTCCAATCTAAACTCACCCATGAACCTGTCTTTTACATTCATGGGATAGTTCACCCAAAAAATGGAAAATCTGAAAAATCATTTACTTACCTTCATGTTGTCCCAAACCTGTACTGTTTTTTTTCTGTGGAAAAAAAATCAAAACATCAAAAACATTTTTTGTGTGTTCTAGAAGAAAGAAAGTCATACAGGTTTGGAACAGCATGAGAATTAGTAAATGATGACAGATTTATCGTTTTTAGATGAACTATAAGTTTAAAATAAATCTGTGATTGTGCATGCTTCTTGATCAAAATCATAACATTCTAACCCAGTTCATAATTTCTGCCGTATTTCGATTTTCTGCTACAGGCTATAGACAATGGCAATAGATTTGTGTTGTTTACTTGAGTGTTATCGTAAAAGAAAAACAGAACATCATGTCCATCCATAATGATGTCATTATGTCAGCAGCGGGCAGCCTATCAGAATTGAGCTCTCTGCATGATGGTGACATAGACTTCAGACAAACCTATCGGCAGGTGCAGAGGAAGGCACTACCACCCATCAGTGACCACATTGATGAAGCACGTATCCGAACAGCATCGATTGGCCATGGGCTCCGCCCCTTACATTATCAGAGCAATCACTCTCTGGACGAGCATGACAACAGGTACAATTTCAGTGTTTGTGTCCATGACCTAATAATTTAGCACAGAGTTTTTCAAACTGGAGACACAAGAGGGTGTTAGGTGGTCTGTGGACACATTAAATTGATCAAAAGTGACAGTAAAGACATTTTCATTGTTACAAAAGATTTCTATTTCAAATAAATGCTGTTCTTTTGAACCTTTCATTCATCAAAGAATCCTGAAAAAAAGCGTATTACAGTTTGTATTACAGTAGAGCAGCACAACTGTTTTCAACACTGATAATATGCAGTGTTTCTTAAGCTCCAAATCAGCATATTAGAATAATTTCTGAAGGATCATGTGACACTGATGACTGGAGTAAAGATGCTGAAAATTCATTCTTTGATGTGGTAATCCTCTCAGGGATTTCTTCAACTTCATTCCGCCGAGGTCAGACATCTGCGAGTAAAAACATGAACACTCTGGAGAGCCACATTATTGTAGAAAATGAATTTATATTTCTAACTTTTTTAAAAATTCAATACTAAATCTGCTTGCTTTAAAGCAATACATATCTACATAAATAACGTGACTTGACTGGAGTGTCCAATTGCAGAGCTTGTGCAAACATATCGCTATAATCAATCACTTTCTTAACTGCTGTTTTCTCACCGATGTCATTTTTCTTGTGTTATTTTGTTATTGAAAGTGTACAGCACATATTTACGTATTCATCTAAACCCTGATCTCAGTAGTGTGGGCGGCATCAGGATGTTCTCAGTACACAGTATACCGCTGGTCGCGTATTTCAAATTTATTTTTATCCCTAAGCGAAGACCGAAAAAGAACATCGCCGTGAGTTTGTCGGTTCTTTAGTGTATATGTGGCACTAATATTATCATGACTGTTTGTGCAGGTGGAACTGTCGCTCTGAGCACCTGCCTCGCAAAGCCTTTGATGCCAGGGGGCGCACGGGGTCACTAGATGAGCTGGAAGAGTTTGCTATTTCGTATGGCCCACACGGTCGACGAAGAGGTGACTTTCGTGGACCTCAGCGAGACTTTGAAATGGGACCACGGTCGCGGGACCATCCAACATCATACCGATACGGGCCACGTTATTCTCGTGATGATGACAATAACTGGCATCGTCGAGGCTCGCCACCTTCCCCACCAAAAAGGCGCGACACAGGTGATGGTGAACGTTATGTTGCTCGTCAGAGGTCGTATGACGATACCTACCTGAACTCTCTACTGGAGCGCAAGGCTAGGGGCCACGGAGAGCGGGGTGGGAGGACTGATGATGACAGTGACACACCCTCAAAAGGCAGTTCCAAGAAGAGCAGTGACTGTTACCACAGCAGGTCACCTAGCAACCGCCCTGAGGAGGATGATCCTTTACCTCCGTACTCTGAGAGGGAGGCGGAGAGGTTTAGAACTGAAGAGCTTCTAGGGAGGGAACGGTACAGGACTGTTGATCGCCCTTTTTCATACACACGTCCGGCTCAAGGACTGTCCCATACGCTACAGGAGCGCAGGGAGGACAGGGACAAACCCAGGAAACTGGTGAGTTACTTATAATGGTCTGCCCTGGTTTCTGTACATTGAAGAGTGGAACAAACTTCCTCCCAGCCTAAAAAGAAGAAATGAGTGAGATACCATTAATAGGAAATGTAAAGCCCCAAATGTTAAAGGGCACAAATAAGTGTTCTATATTTGAAAACATGCTGTATCTTGTCAAAAAAAACATCTCAGCTCACCAACTATGTATGATTCATTAATTCTAAGAGATTCTAACATCAGTTTCAGAAATCATGCACTTCTCAGACCTATGGCCTTTTGGATTATGCAAGGGCAAATCCAGCTTGCAACATCTCTCAATCCCATTCCCTGCAATAAAAGTGGCATTAAAGGGATAGTTCACCCAAAAAATTAAAAAAACTTCAAAACACGCCCCCGTTCACTACCATTATAAAGCTTGGAGGAGCCAGGATATTTTTAAATGTATCTCTGATGTGTTCGTCTGACAGAAGATAGTCATATACACCTAGGATGGCTCGAGGGTGAGTAAATCATGGAATAATTTTCATTTTTGGATGAACTATCCCTTTAAGAGCAAAAATAAAATTTAAACCTTTTTCTTACAGCTTCAGAATTTAGGGAGCTACAAGACTGACGGGTAAAACTATGTAGCTAGTTTATTTTGTAGTTACCTGTTTTGAAATGTTAAACAGAATTTCCTATTTCCTCCTCAGACTTACTGTTTTTAACTAACCTTAACAAGGGCTTGGAGTAATGGCTGGTGAAAATTCAGCTTTGCCAACACAGGAATCAATTAAATTTTAAAATGTATTAAAATAAAAAAGTTATTTTTAATAAAATTTCATAATATTTTTGAAATATTTTTATTTGAATTTTTTATCAAATAAATGTAGCCTTGTTGAGCCTAAGAGACTCCTTTCAAAAACATTTGAAAAATCTTACTTTATTTCTTGCAATTGTGACTTTATATCTAAAAATTATGACTTTATATTTCACAATTTGACTATTTCTTATTTTATCTCACAATTACCTTTTTATATTTTTAAATATGAAAAAACGTGCTTCCATAGATTACACATCTACTGCCAGCCTAGATTTTTTCCCTTTTTTGTATTTTTACATTATTTCTTTTCCAAAGAGTGAACTGAATATGAAATTATTTGAATTGTACATTATGTTATTTTGTGTATGCGGAAATGTAAATCATATTCTTTACAAGAATGTATGGAAGTCTGCTTTGAATCTTCAAAAAGATTTTATTTTATTTTTATGTGTTTGTTCTGTTTGCCTGAATGTGTCATAAATGGCATCACTAACTCTAATGGGCTCTAAGTACCCACACTACACTGGCACACTAACAACGCATCTGCAAAAGCGTCATGCTAATGGATGTCTAATGTGTGGCTCTTGGTGTTTTTTAACAGACCACTCATCTAAGCAGAGACTCTCTAATTGTGTGACGTCCTCAGGCTGAGCTGACATCATACTAATAACATCACCATCAAGCTGAAGAGAAATGCCCCAGACACTAAGCATCAATCTGTCAGCAAGACACATTTAATGCAGGATCATACATACATGAAGAGCTTGAGAACTTTTGCTGGTCAAGGGCAAGAACGTATGTGTGTGTGTGTGTCTGTTTTTACTGTCTATATTGCTTAATTATGACCTACTTTCTTCATTAGTCCTCGAGACTGCACTAAAGTTATGTTAAAAAGGACTTTAAATGGTTCAGATGATATTCAAGTGCTCTAAACATTCCTTGATATTTTGTATATCTTCAGTACTGTAATGGGACACTGTCTCTGATATTTCAATATGGCCTATGTTTGCACTGTACTATACATTTGTATCAGTGTTAATCAGCTGGCTGACTCTCAAGGGAAGCATGAATATTTGTGCTTTTTATAATGTGCCATTTATTTGTATTCCATGTTTTTAAAATAATGATTTTGATATGAGGGTCAAAGATGAAAAGGGGTTTTCAAGCATCAAACAAATAAAAGTGTAATAGAGCTTTAAGTTGTTTTTCCTCCCATTCATTAGAATGTGTAATGTTTAATTTTATATTTTTCTGCACAAAAGAAAATGACTAACATACAATTTATTACCACAATATACAGAAGACACCCACTAATTTGTCATTCAGTGTAACAATAGTTCATATTAATAAATATTTAATTTATATACTGTTTAATTTTATTTAGCATGATTACATATTGTTTTATATATTTTAAAAAGTACAGTTCAGAATAAGAATATTGTATCAGGATGGGTTTTTAGTGGAGAATCCCCTCAATGGCCTCTCTTGGACTTGTGTCATAGTGAGAGAGGACTCTGTTCAGAAATATTGGTAAATATTGATACGTTTCAGGGTTTTCTAGCTAAGATTGCCACTTAAGCAAATGGGTCTGCATTTAACTTTTGGCTTTTTTTACGGTGCCTAGCAACTCTCTCTGTTTGTGAGCATCTAACATAAATCAATAACACAAATAAAACAATACAATAATGCATTAAAATATTAATATTGATTAAGTTTAGTGAATATTGTCAGTGCTAAACATTTCTGATTTGTCTGTAATATAAAGAAGCTGCTAAAATGATCTATACAGTGATACTGTCATTCAGTGTAATGGATGACACTGTGGTGTAACGGAGGATTTGCATTATACCGAATGACAAAATTTTTTATTTTGAATGACTTCAGCTTATATTATATCAACTGGCCACCTATATCAAACAATGAGCTTGACCAGTAAGGTTAATCACAGCATTTACTTATTTAAAAAACAAAAAAAAACAATAAAAGTATTTTAGGGATTTCTTTGGATGAAGCGGTTTTGTAGCTTAGATTATCACACCATGAAAAGGTGAAATTATCCAGTATTTAAGAGCAATAAACTCACTTTGCTTCAGCACCACATGGTCTTCAGGATGCCTTTTGTTTATGTCACAGACTGTTGAATAACTATTGGTTTTTTAATATGATTTCAGAATGCCTTCTTGATCCTGTTACACTGCAGTGTACGTCACAAACTACGTATTTGGGACAAAATCCCCCTGGTTATTTCAAAAAATTAAGACATTGTCCTTTTAAAATAACCGCCAACACTTATTTGAAAATGCCAAGAAAAACTTGACTTTGGTATTTTATGTTTATTTAAAGACGTAATGGTACAATCAAAACACAGACCATTACACTGAATGACAATTTTACACTTTGGAACATTATTTCACCGATATTTTGACATTTAGAAGACACTTTATTTGCATTTAATATTTATTTTTTGTCTATGAAACCAGTTTTGTACATTTAATTTGATGCAGACACCAAAATAGTGATGTCTCGTCATCTTTGTTTGACTCACGAACACCTGCAGTCTGGGTTTTATTTTTTTCACATATCCTTTCATGAGCAAATATCCCTGTTCCTTACTTCTTTGCTCTTGCTTCAACATATATAGGAAAACAAGTAAGATTTTTTTTTTCACCAATACAGAATCAAGTCCAAGCAGGAAACTAGACAGGACACAGTAAAGGAAAGGATGCTTCTTTCCAGGATGAGATTACAATACCAGGAAACAATCTGATACAACCCCTCACAGGTGTTTAGTGGTCCAACTACATGCTCAGATCTCTGTATCTGTCGCTCTCTTTTCAAACACTCTCACATTGTGCTATAGTTGAGTTGGGCAGTTTATAGTCGTAACTCTCCATATTAATATTAAATGTGTGGGCACATGTGTGGCATTTTACAGTAGTTTGAATGAACACAAGTTATTCAGAACATAGAGCTGGAATTAATTTATCTTTAACCAGTCTAAGATAGTCTGAGCTGGTCTGAGCTGTTTTACTGGTCTCCACATCCAGACAGGCTTGGTTTTTACAGGGGTTTGAGTAGTTTTCAGCTGCTTACTACAAAAATCTATTTTATTTTTGTAGTAAGCAGCTGAAAACTACTACTAATAATAAAAAAAAATAAAATAAAATAGGCTGGGAAGGCAGTCTATTGGTCCATCAAGTGATGCCCCCTGGTGGTTAAATGTTAAAAATGATACCAACACATTTATTTTTCATTCTACCGAATAAAGTACACAATGCAACCTTCCATTTTGAGCGATGACACATATATAGAATAATATCAATGTGAAAAACAAGAATTTGATTTGGACAATAATCAATAATGAAACACCTTTAATAGAATAACATGACCTAACTCGGTTTTTCTCGGTGTTGCTCACCTGTTGATGGGTGGAGTTTATGGCGTCATCGCGGAATGGGGGAGGGTAATCGGACTTCCAAAGAGCAAAGGTGTTTACATTGACTCGAGAGAATATAGGTAAATAAGAACATTTCTGGATGTACTCGTAATGGCAAGCGCTTACTGTCTGTCTTTGCTTGAGTCGCGAATATAAGATTTTGTTGTGTTCTGGAAAAATACAGTAACGGAAAAAAACTTCCGTGTAACAGAGAAACATGAAAGAAACACTGAAGCTCAAGGTGCTTGCGCTCGTGCTCTGCGTATTTCCCACAGGTAAGTTGCCATTTAAAATAACTTTCAGGCGTTCAACTGGAATATTATTAGGGGTTTGTTTACTACCACGGATACCGCTTTTAAAATATTTTGTGAAAATTCTGTTCATTGGCGAGGTTAATGATCAGCAAGTGCAAACATGACAGGCCGATAAAACCGATCACGTGATACAAGCTTCACGCCAGCTAATATTTTAATGTTATGTTTTATTGAACCTTAATTCTGTTTATATATGTAAAAAAAAATGAAAAGAATGTTTTTTTTTCAACCCTGGAGCTGTCATGGATATTAATGCAGTCTTTCAAAATTGAATAGGCTAGTGAGCAAGATTATGTTTTGTTATTCTCAGCTCTAAAATATTGCATTGGTTAAAAATCGTTCTTTGTGAGTATAATAAATAATAATAATAATAATAATGGAAAATCGTTGGCCAAAAGGTGTGGGAACCTTGATGCAAACAGTGTGTTAATTGATCTCTCTCCCTCTCTTGCCAGAGCTGTTATCTATCCAGGTTACTGTTCCGCAGACAGAAAGATCCACAATGTTATTTGCTTCTGTCACTCTGCGCTGTGACTATTCCACCTCTGCGAACCCACAAGATGTCCTGGTCACATGGCGATACAAGTCCTTCTGTTTGGATCCAGTGCTGGAATACTACTCAACTGGTGAGTGGTGTAGGTTAAGGCTTGAGTGCTGCAGAACTGTTGTGAGCAAAGCTTTTATTGTCTGGATAGATTGATGTGACCATGTATGGTTCTCTCTTTCTTCAGCATATCAGGCAGCTCTAGGTCTGAAGCAGGACCCAGCCAATGATTGTCCAGACAGTCAGCGCACGGTCCGCGTAGTGATTCAGAAAAGAGGCATCAATGAAGCTATGCTTGGGACAGAGTATCGAGAACGCAAGATCTCCATGCAAAACAGTGAGTCGGGACCTACAGGAGATTTAATCTCTGAACCTGTAAAGGCTGTTATATTGAATAAGAGTAAAAAAAATGGAACAGTTTGTTTAAGAATAAAAAAAGGCTTGCACATTTCATACATCAGGCTTTTTATGGCTCATATAGGATGATATAGTGAGAATATGAAGCTCACACTTAATGAGAATAAAACATTTTATTCAGAGGTCCAAACTGAGCAAAAATATGCAATTCTGGTATGAAATTCTGATAGCTTGTAATGTAAATCAATAAGATTTTATTATTACAGTATAGCAGACTTCTAAATTGCATATAAATATCAAGTGTCACTATACATTTCCTAATAATGTCTTATATTATATTATATTTAAATGCTTAGTCTTGTTTCAGCCCAGTAAATTTTCATCTTGAAATATTACAAAATATTTAATTTAATTATATAATATATATATATATATATACTTATTATTATTACTTATTATTATACTTATTATATATAAGTTTAATTATATTTAAGTCTTACTGTTTAGTTTATAAAAAATAATTAAAGATTTTGACTTACTAAAAAAGCATGAAGTATCAAATAGAAGGCAGAAGGCATATAGTAGTGTCACAGTTATGTTCAGTTTAGTTTAGTTATTTCTTCAGTTCCTATTTTTCTTTGTTAGATTTCCCGCCACTCGTTCGTTACTATGGTCAACACCATTATGAGTTATGTGTTTCATGTGTTTGACTAATTACCTTGTTTAGCTTTATTCTGTCTACTATTTAAGTACCTCCTTCACAGTCACTCAGTGTCTCTCTACACTCATGTGTTTCTCTACCCGTTTGGATGCCTTTTATGTGGATTATTGTTATTAAACTTTGCGTTGGAACTTATTCATCATTTTCGTGCCTTCTTCTGCAACGCAATGTGACAAATAGATTGTGTTTTGATTAGTTAATAATTCAGCAACATTCATTTATCAAATATTGTAAAAGAAGCTTCATAGATTTAACTACACTGTAGAAACTGTGTAATAACCACCGCTGTATGTATTTTCACAGAACCACAGTCATGCAAAACAATGCATTACAATCTCAAAAACTGGTCTTAGAAAGCTCATTAATCAGGATCTCCGATAACCTTGAATCAGTTATATCAGTTCTTGTTGTATGTGTTTAATAGATGCAGACCTGGTAATCAATGAGGTCATGTGGTGGGACAATGGCATGTATTTCTGCTCCATCGATGCAGCTGGTGATGTTGTGGGAGACTCTGATAAGGAAATCAGACTCATTGTGTATCGTACGTATTAACACACTGACTTGCTTTTAACCAAAAAACATTTATAGACACTGATGAGGTCACATGCCCTCTTCCTCCCAGACTGGCTGACAGTGCTGCTCATCATTCTCGGGGCATTGCTCCTGATCATGCTGCTTTGTATCTGCTGCTGCCAGTGTTGTCCTCAGAACTGCTGTTGCTATGTCCGTTGTCCCTGCTGTCCTCGTACCTGCTGCTGTCCAGAAGAAGGTATTCACCCACTGAAGTATCTTCGTCTCTGTGGATCTATCACATAATATATATATGCACATATACATAGACACTGCCCGGCAATAACATTACAACATTTATTTCCATCAAATGGTGCATTCATTTTTACATTGGTAATCCAAGAGATGAGCTCTCTGTAAAGTCTACTCCAGCACATTCCAAAGACTTTCACAGAGGTGCCAATTTATGTGTCAAAATGATTGATGATATTTTAACCCTGATGAATATTGGCATTTTCATCCAGGAATATGGCCATGATGTGTCTTCCTACATGGTTGTTTAAGACATGAAAAACTACACACTCCATCTTTGAGGGTTAAAAGAACTGTTTCCAAAAAAGCATGCTAGAAACATAGTAATCACTGTAATAATGATCCAATCACTCTTAAGTATTTGCCTATTAAAATCCAAACGGGAACTTTTTTTTTTGGGCCGGGAAGTGTATATACAAGTATACATACCCAGTAGACTATGAAAATAATACAATATGCAGCATAATATTTTTTAGTATAAATATTTCAGTGTTTTTAATAAGTATTGTTAAATAAGTGTTTAAATAATAAGATTTAAACAATAATATTAATAATATTTTATTAATTATAAATTACAACAATACAACTTACTATTCATTATAAATATTATTATTAATAACAGTATTCTTTTAAATAATAACAACATCAAAAATATTCATAATAAAAATACTATGTTGACCTAATGTAATTTTTAGTTTTTTGACAATACAAACTAAATAATCAGTATACTGACATTACAATATAATATGCATTATACATATGTTATTATTATAATCTAAGTATTCTGTTATATAATAATAATAATAACCATAATCTTCATAATACTTAATTGTATTATACTTATTATTATTACTGATAAAATATCAATCTCTAACCAGTCTTTGACAGCACATTCTATAAAATGTTATTGTATTTAAATGTAGTGAAATGCATCTTCATTTGTTCAATTGTCTTTTTAGCGGTGATGCGCCACAAAATGATGCGTGACGCTCAAAAAGCAATGGTACCATGGCTCCATGGCCAGCCCATCTATGCCCCCATTCCCTCACATGCTTCTTCTCAGGGGAACCCTTTACTTTATTCAGGTCAGTATTATTTCCTTACTAATAACTGCTATCTTATCTTATTAATAACTGCTATCTTATCTTATTAATAACTGCTATCTTATCTTATAAATATCTGCAAATAACATTGTAGCTGCTTCAAAGAACAGTAATAGAGTGACACTAATAATATGTCCTCAACAGGGTCTTTTTCTGAACCTTCATCCAAACACAACCTTCCCATGGCCCCGATGGCCATTCCAGCCCATCATCCTGTCCCACCCTTCGTACCTCAGCATGGATACCATGCCAATGGCAGCGTGAATGGGAGTGTACATGGCAATAACCAGGTTTTAGATTTTCTGGAGACCCAAGTAAGAGGGATGGATGTGGCCGCCCCGATGCTTCAACCTCCACATCATTACACAGGAGTCCCGCAGCAAAACCTACAACATCAATATGCAGCCCCACAACCACAATATGTAACGCCACCACCTCAGCCCGTACACCAAGCTGTGACTTTTTCAGCCAGGCCACCCAGCATGCTCTCAGCCCTGGACGAGATGGGTGTCCAAGGTGTAGAGCGCAGGGTCATCCAGCTGCCTCCCATTGTGAGCAGAGCAAAACAAAGCTCTCGGCGGGGCAATGATGGTGGAAGACCCCGGCAGTCTAGTCAGTCCAGCGGTAGCTCTAACCGCAATGGTCATCATCGTGATAATTCACGGAGAGGGGTCCCACGCAGCTACAGCGATGAGTCGGAATGGGATGATAGGCGTGGAGGTCGAAGTTCAGCTGGACGCAGGGGAGGTTCAGATAGGTCTCGTCCACGTATTCGCACTAAAGGGGAGTTGCTGGAGGAGTTGGAGCGTGCGACAAACCATAGAGACAGGAGCTATTCACCTTCACCGCGTACGGGTTCCTGGAGTTCAGACGAAGAGGATGGTTATAGACAAGGAAAGCGATCTCAAGGGAGACTATCTGAGAAACCGCCAGCTTACACTTCCATTGAAGTAATATCTGGCCACAGCAGGAGAAGTGACCATTTCTCGGTAAGAATATGTAGATTTATGATTTATCACTAAGAGACTGTGATTATATACTGTGCTCCCAAAAAAGTGATATTCACTTAAAAATGGAAAATTCTGTCTTCACTTACTCACCCTCATGTTGTTCCAAACCTGTATGACTTTCTTGCTTTCTTCTAACACAAAAGAAAGTATTTTGAAAAATGTCTGTTTGTTTGACCTCCATTGTGTGAACAAAACCTTTTCTTCAGAATATCATCTTTTGTGTTCCTCAGAAGAAAGAAACTCATACATGTTTGGAATGAAATGAGGGTGAATAAATGGTGACAGGAGTTTTATTTATGGGTGAAATCTAAATTATAAAATTATCCTTTGGGTTTTCTGACATGGAGAGAGTGCATGTGATTTGAACAAAAATAAAACCGCATTTTTAGTATTTCTAAGTCATTTTCGATAGTCAAGTCATCTTTATTTATATAGCGCTTCAGTTCTCCACTGGCCAACAAATGAACAGTGCATAATTTATGATTCAGGCAGCATTACTGGTCAGAAGTCAGACTGGATTGGAACATTCAAAATATTTAATCCAATTCCATAAAAAGTGTCTTCTCAATGAATAAAAGTACATATAAGTAATTATTGTTTGTCTCATCATAAGTAATCTCTCTCTCACAGGATAAGAGCTCTCGCAGTGGCAGGAGCGTTGTGATTTAAGTCCTCGTCTTTCATTTCCAGCCTGATCTGTCCTTTCCCACCATCTACAAATGAATATACATCCTGTCAATGGGACTAATGGTGCACTTTAGCACAAGAATTAACCAGTGATCACAGATGGCCTGCAACAGACCCCTGGAAGACAGTAAATGCACTGTACATCCTTTTTTACACTTATGATTTTATACATTTTTAATTGATTTTAAATGTTATGGGATCAGTTGAAAATATTTCTTTTTTTTATACTGCCATTGTAACTTTTCACGGTTCTAACTCTACATTGTTTAATTACTAACCACTGCAAGGTTTTGGTATTTGATCAATACAATTTATAGATGAGACCCTAAGATTGATGACACTTCAGTGAAGGTTGTACATAAAAAAGCCTCTGGTTCATTTGGGTTTTCTGTTTACTTTTAGTTAGTCTTTGTCTTTAGTAGTTTCAGTATTGGTTTAGTTGCTTTGTTTTGTTTGTTGTCTTTTCATGGTGCTGTTGTCCAAATGCAATCCATGGGAAGATTTCAGTTTTATATTTGACTATGTATAAGTACACATGTATTTGTTTTTATTAGCTGCATTTAAAAGAGCACGACCATTCTTTAACTTGTACTCAAAAGCTACATGAACTGTACCAAAAGTTTCCAAGGGGGAAAAAAAGGTCTTTGCAATCGGATTCTCTAGTGCTGAGAATTGTTGTAGACACTGGTTGGAAACTGCAATAAAACTACTTTTTACTTGCATGTTTTTTGACTAGATATTTTTGAACTTTTGAATACTTTTCAGCAAGCTATAAACACTTTTCTCTGTTAACTAAATTATTTTACTACTTTTGCTTACTATTATTTACGAAGATTAAGTGGATTACGGAGACTTTTGTGGGTTTTTTTTTTGTCTGTTTGTAGAAGATTGACCACAACTTAATTTATAAGAACATGTTTGAATCGGAAATCCGAGCGACGTACACGATAAAGCGTCTGTTTTTATTCTGCATATTTAAAATGCAAACGTTTGAACAAACAAAAAGATGGGGGAGCGGCCAGACAAGTCTACAAATCTTCCGTTTATATGGAAACTACGTCACTCGCATCGCTTCATCCTATTGGCCGCTTCTGTCCAAATCGGGAGGGGAGGAGACGAGAACGTCGGGAAGCGAAAGCGTCAATGACAAACAAACCTGGATCGTTTATATCAGTGGATTTCAACATCATCTACAGATAACGCGTGTCAGTGGAGATAGGCAGCAACAGCAGGTCAGCGTTTGGATTAAACCTAGTGAAGCAGAAGGTGCCGGTGGACTGGCTGTTCTCAGGTACGCGGCTTTTCTCATAAACACATGTCTGAACAATGACAAAGCTCTCTAAAATGTGCATTTGGCCTTAAACATCTACTGTTGATCAACTAAAGAAACGTACTGAACATCTACACATCATAATACAACATATAATGCATATATGTGTGGCTATTTGTGTTCTACCTAAAGGCCTTGTTTGCAGTTGCAGAGGACGAAGTTGCTGAACCTGCAGAATCTATTAGTAATTTATTATTTGCGCCGCGATAAGCCCTTTATAATAAAATAAATTAGCATGGTGACCACATACGACAGTTATTCTTATTACTGTAACATCATTCTGTTGAAAACCTCATTTTAATTTGGTACAGTAGCTGGTCATTAGTTGGATTATTAACTAACATGTTAACAAAACCCTAATAGCTGGATTTTTGCTGCTCTAAGGTGGAAACTTGCTATTAAACCAGTGTGAACTGTGGCCAGTTGCAAAAAAAAAGCAGTTCAGACTAACGTTACCTTACTAGTTGGTCATCTAACTTTGAAAGTGACTTAAAATATGCAGATTAGTTGAATTTGAATCTGAAAAGACTGAATATCTTGGTTAACTTACTGCTTGTTGGTCTGATTAGTCCTTAAAATACAGTTTTAACATTGTGACTGTGTTTATCCAACTTGCCCCTCTTTTTGAGGCAGAAACCATGATTACCAGTATGAATTTTCCAGATATCTCTCTCAACCTGAATTCTTTCATTTTGCAGGAATCATGAACTCTCTCTCGGGTAAGAGTGTGCTGGCATTGTGCAGGGTCTTATCCGGTCCCCTGTCACTCCCTCCTGCTATCGTGGGGGCAGTGAGGATCTGTCACACAGGTGTGAACTCCAAGGGCACAGTCCTCACCAAAAAACGAGGCTATGATATCACCAGGAACCCCCACTTGAACAAAGTAAGCATCTTTAGTGCCCGAAACTCTATGCAGACATGATCTACGTGACCAAGCAGGTATTAGATTATCACTAACCGGTGCTTTGATGTGATTTTATAACATTTAGTAATGCTAAAGTCCCCAGAGATAAGAAAATATGAAAGTGGCATCTGAATGTCTGACCAAGCATTATGAAGCACTGAGAGGAGGTTAAAAATCAATGTAGGGTTGCAGGATATGACTAAGGAGTTTTGCAAAGTACTTTTGCCTGGGTCATGGAAATGTGTCTATGTAAGTGTTTTTTTCACATTCTGTATTCTGTTTGCAAAGACTTTTAAGTCAGAATGAGATAGGGGATGAGGAATGGGTATGATTGAGAAGTGTAAAACTTTAAAGCCATGATGGATGGTTACTGTTAGACGTAAACAGTGAGTGGAGAATCTAACAGGGGAGGGTGGCCATGCTTACTTCCCATTGGTCAGAAATAAATAGATCCAACATGTGATGCATCTACCCTAAGCTGGAAGCTTGCCCAGCACAGACACACTTGCAGGGTGATAATTTATATTCCGACCAGACTGTAGGAGGAGTGTGCATTTTCTTTTACATTTACAGCTGTTACATGTTATTAATGATGTTATGGTGCTGTTAACAGGGCATGGCGTTCACCCTGGAGGAGAGGTTACAGCTGGGAATCCACGGCCTTCTTCCTCCCTGTTTCCTCTCTCAGGATGTCCAAGTGCTTCGTGTCATGAAGAGCTACGAGACACGCACTAGCCCTCTCGACAAGTAACCGAACTTTGATTGAAACATTCAGGACAAACTCGGCCTGATCCATTCTAATGAAAAACACAGTAATGATACTTTTGTTGGTCCATTTCCCATTCATACTCAAAATAACTGTTCTAACTTTGCAGATACATATTGCTGATGACCCTGCAGGACAGGAATGAGAAGCTTTTCTATCGTGTTTTGACCTCTGATATTGAAGAATTCATGCCAATTGTCTATACTCCTACTGTGGGCCTGGCCTGCCAACAGTATGGCCTTGCTTTCAGAAGACCAAGGTGAGGTATATACATTCTCTGGACCTGGAACAACTTGTTTAGCCAGACCAATTCTGAATATAATGCTTTATAAACACTCAGACCAGTCCAACCAGTTTTTCTTAGCTGCATGAGGAAAAAACGAAGATATAGGGCCACGTGATTTAATGTTTGTTTTTTTTTTTCCTCTAGAGGACTGTTCATCACCATTCATGACAAGGGGCATATTGCCACCATGCTGAACTCATGGCCAGAGGAGGACATTAAGGTATGTGCAGAGTGATAAAGTGTCATTCAGTGTCATTAGATAGTCATCATGGTATGTGCATTCATAGGCCATAGTTGTGACGGATGGAGAACGAATCCTGGGCTTAGGAGACCTGGGCGGCTATGGAATGGGCATCCCAGTGGGCAAACTAGCTCTGTACACAGCATGTGGAGGAGTGCCACCTCAGCAGTGCCTGCCTGTGCTGCTAGATGTGGGCACTGATAATCAGGTAAAATAAGATTATCATAATTACACTAATGTTCAAAAGTTTGGGGTCAGCGAGATTTTGTGTTTTTGAAGTCTCTTATGTGCCGCAATTTAGCATTTATTTGATTGAAAAATACAGTAAAAACAATAATGTTGTGAAATATTATTGCTATTTATAATAACACTTTTGTATCACTATTGTAATCTATTTTAAAATGCAATTTATTCCTGTGATGGCAAAGCTGATATATATATTTTTTAGCAGCCATTTGTATTTAGCCATTACAGTCTTTAGTGTCACATGTTTCTTCTGAAGTCATTCTAATATGCTCATTTGGTGCAATTCTTAATATCAATGTTAAAAACAGTTGAGCTGCTTAATATTTTTTTGATAAATAGAAAGTTAAAAAGAACAGCATTTGGAATAGAAATGTCAGGTTTGATCAATTTAATGCATCATTGCTGAATAAAAGAAGTTATTTCTTTAAAAAAAAAATCTTAATGACCCCAAACATGGTAGTGTATACTGTGAAACTGTACTCTGTTGTTCATATGTTTCATTGGATTTTCAAACATGGTTGTCCTGTTGTAACCCTGTTGTCTATTTTTAACCCATTTATTTGTTTTTGTTCAGACTCTCTTGGATGACCCCTTGTACATTGGCTTGAAGCACAAAAGAGTGAGAGGCAAAGAATATGATGACCTCATTGATGAGTTCATGCAAGCTGTCACTGACAAGTATGTTTGAACTAAAATTCTGAAATGAAAGATCATTTACTCACCATCATGTTGTTCAAGCCATTGCTTTGAGCGGATATTTGCGGTGAATAAATTGATCCAGTTCACAAATCTCGTCTTAATGATTTGTTCAAGAATCAGATATTATCTGGTACATGATTTCAACTCACTGCCAACTCAATGATTTGGTTCGGTGGTTCTCAAGATAACTAGAGGGTAAGATTGTCTGTAAACACATGTCATATTTTTGTTTATATCTTTTGTGTCAGGTATGGGATGAATTGTCTAATTCAGTTTGAGGATTTTGCCAACAGCAATGCTTTCCGAATTCTCAATAAATACCGCAACCGTTATTGCACCTTCAATGACGATATCCAAGGTAATTATGCACACTGTAATATCAAATATATGACTATAATGATTTGCATTATTTATAATGGAAAATTATAGTCTTACTTTTAGCCTAATAATTGTTTGCTTTTCTCTTTCTATGCCTTTTCAGGCACAGCTTCTGTTGCTGTTGCTGGGATCCTTGCTGCTCTTAAGATCACAAAGAATAAACTCTCTGACCACAAGTTCGTATTTCAGGGAGCAGGAGAGGTAATGTGCAATCAACTGAAAGATGCTACAAAATTTTGTGCGCAAACAGATTAAACGGAACAATATCGTCCGTTGGTGTGGACTCTAAAATAGTTATTGTCTTTATAGTTATCTTTCATGGTGTGAATTGTGAACTAGCCTTTACACTAGTTATTCCTGGATTATCAGATGTGTTTGGTCTGTGTCTGTCACATGACCAGGCTGCGTTGGGCATTGCTCACTTGCTGATAATGGCCATGGCCAAGGAAGGTATATCTCATGCTGAGGCGGCCAAGAAGATTTGGATGGTGGATTCTAAAGGCCTAATTGTCAAGGTAACAATCAAACCCACACTAGCTTGTCTTTTTTGGCATTTCTTTCATTCAAGCTATATTTTTCCTCCTACTGTACATCTGAATATACAAATGCATGTAGGCTTAATTGAAAATGTCATTGCATAAATTCCAGCAATAAACTGCATTTGAACACCTCCACCAATTAAACGTTATAGCAAAACTGTTATTTTGTGTCATTTGGCCCTTTAGGGTAGAAGTCATCTGAATCATGAGAAGGAAGAATTTGCACACGACTATCCGCACATAAAGACTCTCGAGGAAGTGGTGGAAACCATTAAGCCCACAGCTATAATTGGTAAGGAGTGTTTGAATCCGTTCTATACCAGTGTTATTTTAGTTGTATTTACATGCTTTGATAGCATTTATTAATATTTTGAATTGGCTTTTATAATTAAAACTATAATTGTAATTATATAGTTTTTATTTCAGTAGTTTTAGTATTAAAATTATTTCAGTTAGTTGCCAAGTAAACATCATTTTTCTTGTGATTTTTTTTTTTTTTTTTTTTACATTTAGGTTTTTATATTATATTTGTTAATTTTAGCTGTAACTGTAAAAAACTTTTTAGTTTTAGTTAACAATAACACGTTTCTAAACACACGTTTTTTTATTTACAGAATTTGACTGAGTACAGTTTGCTATGAAACTGAAGGACTGCAGATATTCCTTCCCTGTCTCATGTGTTTTTATATTTAGTGCTATTAATGGTGCTTCGTGAATCTTCATAGTTTTAATTTAAACTGTAAGAGTTGCAATGGCATATTGAAGCCATTAGGGGGCATAATTCGTTTTTACAAAAGTCAATGCATTTCTTTTACGGATTGAAAATGTTTGTTGTTTATAATCCCATCTACAGGTGTGGCTGCTATAAGTGGTGCTTTCACTGAGAAGATAATCAAGAACATGGCTACTTTCAATGAACGTCCAATTATTTTTGCCCTCAGCAATCCCACAAGCAAAGCTGAGTGCACAGCAGAGCAGTGTTACACGCTTACTGAGGTAATCCTCACTTTATGTCAAATGAATAAAACTAGTGAGAGGGATGTTAACTAAAGGCACATTATTATAGCATCCCATGTAACCGTTTTAGACTAAATGCTTCGGATGTGTGTGCATCACAGGGAAGGGGCATATTTGCCAGCGGAAGCCCCTTTAATAAGGTCACTTTGGCAGATGGGCGCAGCTTCATCCCTGGCCAGGGAAACAACGCTTATGTGTTCCCTGGAGTAGCACTGGGAGTCATCGCCTGTGGTGTTCGCCACATCTCAGATGAAATTTTCCTTACTACAGCAGAGGTAAACGCACATGAAGAGTAAACACATAACAGTAGTAAACATGAATGTGTGGTTCAATAGAAAACGCATCGATTACAAATGTATTTAATGTGAAAGCTAAAATTAAGGCTTTGATTTCTCTTTTAGGCGATATCTGACATGGTTACCGAGGAGAATCTGGCTGAGGGTAGACTGTACCCTCCCCTGAACACCATCAGAGAAGTGTCCTTCAAAATTGCTGTTAAGGTCAGTAACTGTTCTCATATGCAGATGATGATGATGATTACTTCAAGAACAGGTCTCATTAGCCAACTCTACATTTCAGCAGCCATAACAAATATGGAATGAGACCGTGCTAAATTAAGAGATTTATTAATATAGCAAAGTAGGTTGTAACAGCTGTCAGGTCAGATTTCCCAGTAAAACAGTGCTGTACAGTTACTTCAGTTACTGCTAGTGAACTAAAAATCATTAGCACAAAATCTATTACCATACAGAACAATGTGGTTGTTTTATTAAATTAAGAGATAGACTCTTGGCCAACTCTGTATTTTGGCACCCATAAGAAATATAGAATGAGATCATGCTAAATTAAGAGATGCATTAATATAGCAAAATACACTATCAAAATACCATTCAAAAGTTTGGAAACCGTAAGATTTTTTTTTTTTAAACAAAATTACTTTTATTCTGCAAGGATGCATTAAATTGAATAAAAGTGACAGTAAAGACTAATAATGTAACAAAAGATTTCTATTTCAAATAAATGTTTTTGGAATTTTTATTCACCAGAGAATACTGAAAAAATATATCCATAAATAGTAGTACAACTGAAGAAAAGAAAAAAAAAAGTTTCTTGAGCAGCAAATCAGCATATTAGAATGATTTCTGAAGGATAATCAGCTTCAAATAAAACTACTGAATGTCTACCAAAGATTTGATGCCATTAAAGGTGTCAGTTACATTCCCTAAAAATCCTAATGAAAGTTATCACTAATGGATGAATATTGTCTTTACATAAGTTGTTCATAGCAAACATGAGCAAATCTGTCACTGTACAATGCAGTAAAACAATAACTTCTTGTTCCCTTACTGTTTTCCTCCCAAACCCTCTCTTTTTTTCAGATTGTGGACTATGCCTACAGGCAGGGCATTGCCTCCTGGTACCCTGAACCTAAAGATAAAGAGGCCTTTATTTTATCCCATATCTATAACTCTGACTACGACTCCTTCACTCTGGATTCCTACAGCTGGCCCATGGATGCCATGAAGGTTCAAAACGTGTAGATTATTTGACCACGCCCCTTCTAAAGGGATATATCAGTTACATGCCTTATTTCTCAGTTCATAATCATCAGACAATATACACTACAGTTCCAGGCCACCCAATCCTAAAACAGGAGCTGCTCCCACTGATTTGACACGAGATGAGCTGTATCCACCATGGGCTAAAAGTGATAAAAGAATCCAGTGTTCATTCAAGCTCAAAATGTCTTGAACGGTGGCTCAGTTCTAAGGGAAAAAATGCAGCTCTGTTTAAAGAAAAGTTACAAGCACTTTCCCACTTAATCAGGCCTGTTTCTCAGTGGTCTCCAGTATATTAGTTCTACATTATTGTTCTGTCAGCTCTTTCATTCATTTCTAACCAGTTATCCGCTATTTAGTGCTCCTGCAAATGCAAATGTCAGTATTTGGAGAGACATTTTTGTATAAGACTCCCACTTGGAAATGACAGACTGCTCCGGTTGAATGTTTGTATGAGAAGGGATTTTTATTACGTAGGTAAAGTAGTTATCCAATTGACTGCTGTGTGAGTTAAGTATTTTTGCAGTGGATTTTTTTTTTTTACAAGTTTCTCCTGTTGTCTACACCAAAGTTTGTCTAACTTTAAATGTATAATTGTCATGTAGCAATGAATACTGGAAATTGTTAGCTTGAGCGTATCTGTTTATTTAAGAGTCCACCTGAGAAGCGAGCTATTTGTGAGCTTATTAGTAATGCTTGACCTATGAAATTATATTTTCAGATATTCAAGGAGATTTTGAAGGGACAGTGACTTTTAAATAAACATTTAGAAAAAACAAAAGTGTTCTGTTTGAGATTAAGCTGGTGTCTTGGTCTTAGGCTTTGGACTTGAAATGGAGCTTCTATACAATCGTTTTCTCTTCAGCATTTGTTTTTATTTGCTGTCAAAGTACTGTACTGTTTTTAACTTCACAAAAACATTACAAAAATAAATGAGACCATATTAAAACTTCTAAATTGATTAATTGTATCTAATATTTCATTACAACTTGAACTTTTCAAATTTTATTTTATGTCTGTGTCCAAATAGCATTATTATTCCTAATTAGGCTTATTATTTTAAATTGTACTGCTTTTTGTATTTGTGTTTTCTGCAAATGTAATTGTTGTTAGTGTAATTATTTAGTTGATTTAAAAAAAAAACTTCATCGGGTCTTTAAAGGGACTATATATATATATATAATATATATAAACACACATCTACACGCTAAAGAGTTTACAGGTTAATTGCCCTGCCAAAATTTTCACTGGCTTTACCACAAAAATAAATAAATAAATAGTATTTTAATAAATAATGTTAAATAAAGACAAGTAAACAGACAGTAATAAAATAAGATCTTATTAGCACAAATAAATGAAATAGAACAAAGACACAAATGAAATATATTTCAGATAGGTCTAACAGTATTGAGTTATGAAATACTATCATGTATAAACTAAATCTATATTAATCCTTATTAAAGCTAAAGAAATTATTCAGTCAAGAACAGATGAGTACTTTTTTTTCCTTTTGTTCTTTAACATACAGTGGGTATGGAAAGTATTCAGACCCTCTTAAATTTTTCACTCTTTGTTATATTGCAGCCATTTGCTAAAATCATTTAAGTTGTTTTTTCCTCATTAATGTACACACAGCACCCCATATTGACAGAAAAACACAGAATTGTTGATATTTTTGCAGATTTATTAAAAAAGAAACACTGAAATATCACATGGTCCTAAGTATTCAGACCCTTTGCTGTGACACTCATATATTTAACTCAGGTGCTGTCCATTTCTTCTGATCATCCTTGAGATGGTTCTACACCTTCATTTGAGTCCAGCTGTGTTTGATTATACTGATTGGACTTGACTTGAAAGCCACACACCTGTCTATATAAGAACTTACAGCTCACAGTGCATGTCAGAGCAAATGAGAATCATGAGGTCAAAGGAACTGCCTGAAGAGCTCAGAGACAGAATTGTGGCAAGGCACAGATCTGGCCATGGTTACAAAAAAATTCTGCTGCACTTAAGGTTCCTAAGAGTACAGTGGCCTCCATGATCCTTAAATGGGAGACGTTTGGGACGACCAGAACCCTTCCTAGAGCGTCCAAACTGAGCTATCGGGGGAGACTAGCCTTGGTGAGAGAGGTAAAGAAGAACCCAAAGATCACTGTGGCTGAGATGCAGCCAGGAGATGGGAGAAAGTTGTAGAAAGTTAACCATTACTGCAGCCCTCCACCAGTCGGGGCTTTATGGCAGAGTGGCCCGACGCAAGCCTCTCCTCAGTGCAAGACACATGAAAGCCCACATGGAGTTTGCAAAAAAAAAACACCTGAAGGACTCCAAGATGGTGAGAAATAAGATTCTCTGGTCTGATGAGACCAAAATAGAACTTTTTGGCCTTAATTCTAAGCGGTATGTGTGGAGAAAACCAGGCACTGCTCATCACCTGTCCAATACAGTCCCAACAGTGAAGCGTGATGGTGGCAGCATCATGGTGTGGGGGTGTTTTTCAGCTGCAGGGACAGGACGACTGGTTCCAATCAAGGGAAAGATGAATGCGGCCAAGTACAGGGATATTCTGGACGAAAACCTTCTCCAGAGTGCTCAAGACCTCAGACTGGGCCGACGGTTTACCTTCCAACAAGACAATGACCCTAAGCACACAGCTAAAATAACGAAGGAGTGGCTTCAGAACAACTCCATGACTGTTCTAGAATGGCCCAGCCAGAGCCCTGACTTAAACCCAATTGAGCATCTCTGGAGAGACATAAAAATGGCTGTCTACCAATGTTTACCATCCAACCTGACAGAACTGGAGAGGATCTGAAAGGAGGAATGGCAGAGGATCCCCAAATCCAGGTGTGAAAAACTTGTGGCATCTTTCCCAAAAAGACTCATGGCTGTATTAGATCAAAAGGTGCTTCTACTAAACACTGAGCAAAGGTTCTGAATACTTAGGACCATGTGATATTTCAGTTTTTCTTTTTTAATAAATCTGCAAAAATGTCAAGAATTCTGTGTTTTTCTGTCAATATGGGGTGCTGTGTGTACATTAATGAGGAAAAAAATGAACTTAAATGATTTTAGCAAATGGCTGCAATATAACAAAGAGTGAAAAATTTAAGAGGGTCTGAATACTTTCCGTACCCACTGTATATATATTAAACTACTGTCACTTTAAGACCAAATGCACGAATCTGACACACGTTAGAAATTGTCCCAACTGTTTTTTCATTTAGACTTATTCAACTCGGTTAAGACTGTGCTTACGAGAATACTCGTCAAAACGTGAGGAATTTTGTGTGTATTTGTCAGTTTAAACGCGATAAGACACAAAAGAGAACTCTGTTCAATAACAGCGCATGTAACGTTACCGAAATGAGTTTCTTTCGCATCTTCTTGCGTGTGAACGGTTTAAAATCGGTTGAATGTTTATGGAGACCGCGATCATGTTAATGCTTTCTAGTTTCTAATTAATGATCGAAGCAGCCGACAACCATAATCTCCCTCAAAATATCGGAGTTTGAAGTATTGAACCGGTAAAGCTCCTTTTTTTTAATCTCCTCAACCCCCCAGCAGTCACTACAAAGTCTCCAGGCTTCACACAAGTAATTTTCGTAGCGCTACCGCACTATCTACAGGAAACGAGTGAAAACTTATTTCGGAGTTATAGTGTGACGAATTACTACAAAGTGGTACGCAACAATGTAATGCCAACTTTTTCACCCGTTGGTCATTTATAATTACTAGCTAGATCTTTGTGTCGATGTCAAAACTCTTGCTATTAGCAGTGTGTGTTGTAAATTTATTTGAATGATAACAGACAAAGTTAAATTACATTTAATGTGATTCACTGTGTGCGCGCTGCATCTGTGTAAGCAAGTTCCAAACAGTGTGGAAAAGCTTAGAACGGAAGTACTGACACGCACACTATAGGCCGGAAGTTGATCGACGCCATCTTGTGCTCCTAGTCCATTGCCAGTTGGCAAGCTCCAGATTGGGTGGGCCTTGCCCGCCTGTGGAACCGGGACAATCAGAATTACTTTTTTTTATAGCTAGCATGTGACTACCTTGAAATTGATAACGGTGCCTGACTCTTTTGATAATTGATAATATTAGTTTTATGCTTGCCTTAAAGTTATTAATTTAGCTTCAAGGCTAAAGTAACGGTAGTAATAATCGGTGTCACTTGCCCCCTCTGTTGGTGAAAATAATTACTACACGATCGCTCTCTTCTCAACAAACAGACTATGTTTGACTTTTTTTGCAGTCTATTTTTGGAGTGTTTTGAATGTGCTTTAAAATTGGGACTGCTCCTGTCGGGGGAAGGACATCAAAAACCTGGACTGTCCTCGGAAAACGGAGAAGTCTGGACAATAGTAAGTGTTCAAACCTGGATCAAACATGAGTTTACCAATACATAATTGTTAACCAAAAAGCTCAAGGTTATTGAAATGATGAAATGAAACTAGATATCTGAGAATACAGCCAGAGATTTGTTTGTCGTTCTTGTAGGCTTCTAATTGACCCTTTGCTGGGAGTGTAATTGACATCATAACCCCGAATCCGCCATTTTGTATGACAAAGCAGTCAGGGGAGTTAGTAGATTAACGTTGGTGAACTTGAAAATTGTGTGTACTCACATCTTTCCGCGCTTGAAACAACATTCCTTCTGATGTTCATTCATGTTTATTTGACGCTATAAATGAACTAGTATGAAGAGATGGTTGGTTTACGAGCCGCTTGAAGGAGCTACAGCGATCTGTCATGACACATTAGAGACACTATACCGTGTTTATTGTTTAAACTTATTAAAAAAATTACAATATTTGAAATTTGAAACTGTTTCATATCAAAAGTAACCTGCTCTTTCTTGTCAGTGTTTTAGAAGAATAGTCCACTATTTATAATGTGTATATATACTAATTTGCAGTCGTAAAGATCATTCAGCAGATGTTTTTTGAGTCACGATCAACACTGGATGGATGAGGAATTTTAAGAGCTTTAATCTTTACCAAAATAATTTTCTCTCAGATGTCGCAACATTTCTGATGACGTGTTCACGGGTGAGAGGGCGGGAAAATAACCTGTCACTCACACGAGATCGCAGCAATAGCAAATAACAAAAATCCAATCAAGTCCCGCACTACCTTTTTAACATTAATGAAGCTGTTTCACTTGTACATCACAATAGGGAAAAAAGAATCACTGTTTCATGCCGACTTGTCATCCCCCTTTAATAGTAAACTCAGAGACCCAATTTTCCAGCTGTAAATTACATAAAAATGGAATAGGACAAATGAACACAAAAACATGAAGGGCTAAATAAGGCACATTAACTGACTCTTTCAAGAAAATCTGAATTATACTATGTTATTATATAAATGTATTTTACATTGCATTTGGATAGATAAAATACAACAGACATACAACATGAACTATATACATTTTTGGATTATTCAGAGGTAAATGCATGAATGCGAGAAATTATATTAACACTGAACAAAGGCATGATGGGTAAAATAAATATTAATACTGAACAAAATTGTACAAGATAAGCAACAAAGTATAATTTATTTCTTTGCATGACATTAGGCATCCATTGCAAGGCTTGCATGCGCTTTCATCATATGACCACATATGTCCAACATGTCAGCTAGACAATGACCAGCTATCATAGTTTACCAAGGCACGGAAACCGATGTTCTTGCACTCATAGTTCATAATATTTATATACCTTCTGTAATTCTCAACTTATTTCTCTGAATGTTGTTTTTTTCCAAGTATATAATTGAATTCATTTTATACAGCTGCAGCCTTTGAGTTGATGGTGTGGTTCTTTTCATAAAGTACAGTGGTCCAGTAGTGCACAACACCAATGAAATTAAAAAAAGCAAACATAACTTCACAACACAACGGAAATGCTCCCGAGCACTAGGGGGCGCTCGGAGCTCGGTAAAATTAGATTTCCTTGCCACTTGTATTAAAGAGTCGATAGTCTTACATATCAATACCATGATTAGTTTTAAGTATGTAAACATTGTATAGCGACATGAAATATTAATTTAGAATCACATACGTGCACAATAGCTTCATATTTATACATGTGAATGATTTAGCGGATGATGAAGGGAATGTCTGGTTAAAACGAATCATTTGTATTCATTTCAATGACTTTGTTTTAACATTTAAAAACAGACATGTTCAAATTCCAAAGCTTGTTAGTTCCTGTTGGTAAGACTGACTTACTACAGGTGATTTTTAGTAAAGGTACATTTTGTACCTTTCCCTTCATGTACTTACAATAAACAATTCTTTTCAGGAAAAAAAAAATCACTGTTAATTCACCAAAAGGTTTTTTTGTTGTTGTTGTTCCAAAGGTTGTAGTAGTGACCAGACTGACTCACTTACTACTGGTGAAATTGTGCCAGTACCTCCTTTTATGTACACTACACAATTTGTTTGTTTATATATTATTGTATAATATATAATTACTACAAGCTTTGGAACATGAAAAAAACCTTTAAATGAATTAAGTAATATATAGCATTTCCGTTGTGTTGTGGCTTTATTTCATTGTGTTGTGTCTCGATTTTGTTGTGATCTTATGTTTGCTTTTTAAATTTTGTTGTGTTGTGCACTACTGGGCCACCGTAATAAAGAGATCGTTCAAAATTCTATTATTTATTCACCGTCATGTTATTCTAAACCTGTATGACTTTTTCTGCAGAATAACTTTAGCATACGTCTACCTCGAAACCGATAACGGTGCCTGACTTTAGACTTTAAAATAAATTGCCCTCAAACTCTGCTTGAGAGGTTTAGCCCTGCTTTATCCCCGCCTTCTCTTCCTCCTTACTGGGCAGATGTGGGAAAGGATGAAGTTAACCATGTTTGATATAATGTCAGGTGGAGGGTGTAGCTGATGAGGGTGGTGGTGGGCCAGTGTCATCTCCCAGGCATCCACCAGTTGGACGTTCAGACCTTTAAACATGGCTCGGAGCACTGCGTCAAGCTGTTGAGAGAACCAGTCGCTGTTGAACAAGCTGGACTCCGGGTCCAGTTTCTGGAGATTGGCTGTGCGAATCAGGATCAAAGTGGCTGGTTCACGGTTCAGCAGTCGGATCACCGCCCTGCGAATGTGGCGCAGGCGCCGTATATACACCTGCACTGGGAAAGTGCTGAAATGTGACCAGATGCTAATCATAACCACCGTGTCTGAGCCCCCTCGTAAGCCGTCCAGCTCATTTGAGATATAGTGCATCTCAGCCGAGGACACGGACGTGAAGCGGATCGGAGGGCCGTGGCAGCGGTATCTCAACAGTATGTTGTGGTTGCTGTCAACAGCCATGTATGGGCCAACATTCTTCGGGCTATGAAAGTTGAATTCTTTCAACTCTATAATGTTAAGATAAAACGGGGGGTGAGATGTAGATATTAATCAGGAAAAGAAAAACAGATTTATGCCCACCCAGGAAGAAAATGTTCAAAATACTTCTTTAGCATGAGGGCATGGAAAAACTCACCATTGACTAGAAACAAATCTCTCTACTTTCACTGTCATTTTTAAATGGAACCCATTCAATATGACTATACCATAATAACACTAATAAAATAATAACAATTATTATTATTAATGTACATTTTATTCAGTTATATAAATTAAACGAGAATAGAAATGTATTACTATATTAGTAATCCTACTGTATGGTAAGTTAAATTTAATAATAGGAATCATTTTATTTTACAGAATCAAATTATAATAATATTCATGGATGTCCTAATTTATTTGCTTTCAAACTTAAACCATAGAGCTTTTATTTTAGCAAAAATCACAAAGAGACCTTGAAGCTTCTCTTTTGTTGAAAACAGATTTATATAAGATTCTCATTGCAAATTTAGAAAGATGGTTGTTGTACAATTGCATTTTAAATGCACATTATAAGCAACCCAAACTCGAAGAGCTTGTAAAGATGGCATTTGTGAGAAGCGGCATGATGACATTGAAAACACTGGATCATGGAGCTGCTCACATGTAAATACATACAGTACTTCAAGCACTGGAGCAATGAGCTCTTGTTTTTTGACAACTCAAAAGGCCTGGATCAATTCTCACAGACCCCCCCCACCCCAATTTTAAAAATTTAGTAGATATAAATACTTTTTTTTAATATATCTAAAATGGCAATTTTCTGCCGAAAGATGTGAAAAGTTTTTGTCTCTGACAAACAATCAGAAAAGCTCTTAACATGTTGAATAACTTTCGTGAGCTCTGGTTTGTTGACATTGGGTTGGCAGAAAAAAAATTTAAGGAGGTGATCAAAGCCACTAAAAATCCCCTTTAAAAAGAGTTGCAAAAATATTACTGACCTGGAACATGGGCAATGAGATACTCGTACCACTGTCGCACAGTAGAGTCTCCATACATGTACACCATTTTCCCTCTAAGACACTGGGTTATGACTGAAGAGCCATTAAACTGACGCATAACGACACCATTCAATGGCCTCCATGATCCCTGGTAGTAGAACCCGGAAGGAGTGAATTTAAGGTGCATCCCTTTGGTTCGTACTATAAAGGAAATAGAAATATTAAGGTTTAAGAAAGGAAAGAAAGAAGTGATGAGGAAATGTTGCTGACTGAGTTATTCCAAACTGAGAAGAAGACCACTTTAGAAGAAAAAAAAATGCTGATGAAGACTCAGAATTTAAACTGGTTAATACTGTTGTCACATCCTTGGAGTTTTTACTCATATGTCCCTGTTGTGTGAGAGGGTATTTGTGTAGACACGTGTGTTTGTTCTTCTCGTTCTCTGCGCTTGTTAGAGTGTGACTGGGGCAAATGATTATACGGGCAATTTGAAGTGAGGACGTCCTTTCTTTGAGTTCCCCTCTGCTGCTTCAGACACATTGTGGTCTGTGTTCTTTTAGCCTTTGCGTAACATGCTAAGCCTTTTTTACTGTGTTTCTTTAGCCTTTGTGCAATGTGCTAAGCTCCCTTAACCTCGCTCCATGTGGGGAGTGTTGTTAAACGGTGTAAACTGGCAATTGTATTGAATTAAGTTACTACTTTTAAAAGGGGCTAACTTCATAGGGAGAGGGGTGCCAATTTATTTTACAATGCATTTTTCTCCCATTTACGAAATAGCAGGGAGGTAAGAACATGTTTATTTTGCTTTTAGTTTTGATTTAGGAAAGATGTATATTCCGAGCTAGAGGTTTTCTGTTTGCTATCTCTAAAAGTTTGCTATTTGTTACTGTCCCTCAATGAACTTTTATTTTTGTCTAAAATAAACGCCAACTTTTGCTGCATTAAATTGCTTGTTGTGAGTGTTTGAGGTATCTTGAGTACCAAAACAGCAAATTAGGATGATTTCCGAAGGATCGGACACTGAAGAGAAGACTGAAGTAATGGCTGCTAAAATTCAGCTTTGCCACCACAGGAATAAATTACATTTCAAAATGTATTAAATAATACATTTTTTTAAAGCGCTAATAGGAGTTCCTGCAGGCCATGTAGACATAGCTCAGGTATCAGCAGACTATTAGCCGTTTCACCTTCTCCAAACACCATTATTCCACTACCTAAGGCAAATATCTTTACATGTTAGGGCTGGCCGACATGTACGGACAAGACAAGACAAAAAAAAACAAACATATGGTGCCATTTTTTTTGACCTAATGGTGGTATACGGAATATATCTTGGGATTTTCTACCTTATTCTATTTGGATCATTTTTTTTCTGTATTTATTTTAAAATGCAGGCTATGCAATGTATTGTGTGCAAAAAAGACTAAATTATCACATTGTAACAACATTACAATCTAAAAACAAAAATAATGCTTTTAAGTTAAAATATTAAAAATTGACCTAAAAACTTAAATGTTAACTGGTAAGAGGTCAGGGGATCATACTCACTCATCTGAGCTTAGTGATCGTATGTTCAAAGTCACTGAAGTTTAGTGGAGACACTGACAGCAAAATGGAAGTATTTAGATGACTTTCAAACACTTACAGATGGTGAACCTGAGAAATTTATGCTGAATTTTTTGCTGAGGAAAACCACATATCAAACATTTTAACCTGCAACCATATCTGTCTCACTCAGCTAATTTTCAGCTATATATTAGATTATATACATTAAATTATACTCATCATACAAACTCGATATGCTGGCCAGCCCTAATACAAGTGGCACCATTAATTAATCTTCAGTTTAGCCAAGCTCATGATTAACCCACCCAACCCCCTTTCTTTTGACGCCAGTATCCGTTATTCCACATGATTGTGCTCAGTTCCTTGGGAGGTTAATCACAAGTTCAGCTATATTTAATTTACTGATAAGCAGAACCCCCATAAGAAACCATACTGCCAAAGACAATTGTTATGAATCAAGAACATTTTTATGTTTTAGTGAGTGGTCCTGACTAAACTGTTTTTGATTCAAATAAACGCAGACTTGCTGAGCATAAGAGACTTCTTTCAAAAATGTTTACAAAATCTTACCAAACAAATTTTTAAACGGTAGCGTATACGATATCCCTTGTGACACATTACCTTTAGAAGCAGGTAGAACAGTCACATTGTCCACCCCTGCAGAATGTATTGGGATTTTGATATTTACTCCACTAGAACAAAATAAAATTAAAGTGTCATTCATGAAGAATGTAGAAAAACGGTCCACTTTCATCATCAAACTGAAGTATTTATAATATATCAGCATTCTGAGCACAGTAAATATCTGCATCGGCCAATAAAAAGAAAAAACAGTATTGCTGTAGTTAACTTCTCACTCACCTTTGGAAGAACTGTGACTCATAAACAGTGAGAAGGTGTTTCTTATACCCTCCTTTTGAGTGGTTGATCCGTGTATCACAGTCCAACATCTTGGGCTTGTAACAGAACCAGGGTTCTCCGGTCTGTGGATCTGTGTAGTTGCAAAGCGGCTGCTGTTTGATCGGCAGACACAAATTACACAAAGTGGTCTCAGAGAGGTACCCTGAGCGGAAGAGGCTCTTGAAGAACACTCGGTCCGATTGCTCCTCTCTCAGTCGCTTGAGGACCATCACGGCCTCGCTGGAGTGAATCATGGTCAGTTCCACCTGCACAACACCTGGCCATAGCAGCGGGAAAAATGCAGTGTAGTTTCCATTGTTGTGGTCGTGCACATGCCCCACCACACCTGCCGCCAGCTCTGGTGTGTGAAGTCGCGCTACTAGGAAGTCTCCTCCGTGTTTTTTGGGCTGGCCCAAAAAGTTGTGCATCTGTACTTTCACTACCAGCTGCCCACCAACCTGCAGCTCACCAGGGTCTTGGATACTATAATAGCTCTGAGCAGCATCGCTACTTTGACGCAATGGCAGTCCTAGGATCGATGGCTCTGGCCAGGTGATGGATTTGAGAAGATAGCTCTCCTCCCTGGCTTCCTCTCCGGAGGGCTCTTGGCCGAGGTGTGCGCAGAACGAGTAGTTGAACTCAACAGGTAGAAAAAATTCAGAGGTCTTCATGACTGACTGGATGCTATTTTGAAGCTGATAAAATGTAGATGCTGTCTGACAGTTCCAGCTCTGCAGGAGACAAAAAACACAGAAGCTTCAATGTGAAAGTTCAATACAGAGAAGCATAGGAAAGTCTTTACAGCAACAAAATTAAACTGTGTAGGCCTTCGAAAATAACCCTGGATTAATATCTCATATCATATTAAAATAATACATGCATTATCCTATATTTACACTGACAAATTAACATGAATTGTGTGGCCGTACATCCTATTGTGTGACCACAAAACTAAATTGCTAGCAGATAAAAAATGAAAGTCTTGCACAAAGAAAGGAAATATGAACTACCATTTACTTCCACATTGCAAAGTAAGAAGGATAGTTACAGATGTATTGTTCAGCAACTTGACAATCCTCTTCCTTAAATTATATTTTTACATCCTGATAAATGTGCTGTAGTGCCATGTTTCACAACCTTTTCTTTTTGCGACGGCACAGTAAGTCAAGCCAAGTCAAGTCATCTTTATTTATATAGTGCTTTTTACAATGCAAATTGTAGCAAAGCAGCTTTACATTAATAAGAAAATGGTGTTATTGTGCAGCTTATTCTATATATTATTGATTCATTCCGTTGCTAATAGCAGTAGTTATTGGTCTAGTTAATTTAGGTATATCAGCACTGCAGAAAACAGTGACATAATCGTCCGGCTCAGCTCAGTTCGCATACAACGGCGCCAATCCAGGCATATCAAAAACACTGCTGAATATCAAGCAAGTGTCCCCAACTTAAGCAAGCCAAAGGCAACAGCGGCAAGGAACCAAAACTCCAACAAATGGAGAAAAAACCTTGGGAGAAACCAGGCTTAGTCGGGGGGCCAGTTCTCCTCTGGCCAACAGTGAACACTTGTCCGATACTCAGGCAGAGTTACAGGTCATTAAACGATTTGGAATCGCAACAGTACACCACTGAGCACAAAAATAACAACATTTCACAAACATGCATTGCTTCAAATGGCATATTAAATGAGTATTTTATAGTTTATTGGCATTTGATAATTTTCCACAACACCTTGTGGTTGGGAAACACTGCTGTAGTTTACCTACAAAACTTTATAACAACCTTTTTACTCACTTCCAACGAGGTGATATTCCAAAGCAGGAATAGGAGTCCTGACAGTGCCAGCAGAGTAAAGACGGGGACATATTTGGGAAAGTATTTCTCCATGGCTGTCCAGCACTACAGTGGGTCATGGCTGTTCATTATCGCATGCTAAGAAAAAAGACAGACCAAAATAACACGTGAGTCAATCTGTAAACAAAAATATGTTTACAATGGCTTTAGGGCAATGAAATCGCTTAAACTCTTTTTAAAAGACTTTAAAAGCTCCCATTAAAAGTTGAAGAATTCCTCTCAGGACAAATGTGTTTATGTGAATTGATCCCAAAGGTAAACAAAGAAACTTACAATAACAGTATAAAGCACACATGTTCACGAACCCCTGAGGTCCAAGTCAAGTTTCCTGTTCTCTTTTTATTAATACATCTTTCAGCTAGTTGTAATATGATATAATACTGAAATATCAAAACAGATTACTTACACTTCAAAATTGTATAATAAAAGCACAGAAGATATTTTTTTTTTATATATATATATATATATATATATATATATATATATATATATATATAAAATCAACAACTACTACTTTAGAGCGTCACAAGAAAAAAAACATACTGTTTCCCTTTGCTTTTCATTTTATTACTACATTTTCATTGGACCTTTTAATGCAACGTGTACTTAACGGAGCTATATTTACTTAACGGAGCTATATTTACTTAACGGAGCTATATTTATAGGCTACATGAGAATGTTTTAACGTTTCTCTTCGTTTTGCAGCGTTTCCGGTGCCACTGTGCAGCACGTAGAATTTATGCGTTACAATACATCTAGGAGGATTAAGACAATGAATCTCGATTCTAGTACATTGTAAAACCCCATTTTTGCCCTACAACTTAGCGTTTAGAGTCTGAAACGCCAAATCTAACATCAACTTTATTTTGGTGCATGCCTGAATCAGGGATGCTGTTAAAGCATGCTCACAATGACGTAAGGACTGAAAATCTAACTCGATGTAATTGCGGATTGTCGAGTCTGTGAACGATTGTAGCATCAGACACTCACCTATTGCACTGGTGCACCGGTCCTGGTGTGCTGCTGATGTTGACCGCTTTATTTTTATCCATTATGATGACAACATCATGACCAACAGTCGGTCAAGAATGAGCGAAATAACCGAGTCACTGAAGCCGACTGGAGCAGGCCAGATTAGAGCACAAGCGGCAGTGGCAGCACGTCGAGAAGCGCCTGCTAACACTCAATCACGCACAATCGTTTCCGCCCCAGTTGCAAACAGGAATAAAACCGTTAATAATAATAATCATGATTTAATGTGGTCATATATTGCGCTCCAATAGGAAATGAGAAATCATTCATTTGGATTTTGACTATGTTTATACATATATTTACGTTGCATCTGAGGACGTTTATGTTGTTTTACCTCCGGAGGTGGCATTTGCCGGCTGCACACGTCACTGATGCTGCTCGGTGTTAAAACTGAAAGAACTGGCCAACATTTCAGAGTTTGGAGTTAAATCACGAACTCGTCCTTTTGTTTCGCAATTTTGCAGGCGAAATTCACAGATTAACTCTTGGTGGTGGGACTTTTTCATTTTACTTTACTGACAATGTGTTGTTCGTTAATATTAAAGAATTTAGTTTCAATGTAAACTATCAATGATCGTGTTAATGCTGTGCAGCGAGCACCTCTTTCCTTTATATAGCTGTCTCTGATTGGTCGAATGCGCCGACATCATCATAGCGCAACTCCATTCCAGACATCATAAATAGTTCAATAAAGGGAAGCAGGTGCAACTGCTGTGTTGTGTTTTTATGTGAAATGGTAAATACTAGTTTGACTCAGAATGATTGACGTGCACTCCTGATACAGTTTTTTAATTGTACATTTTTGAGCAACGTTGTGGTATTATTTTACTACAATTCTGTGGGGGGCTACTTATTATTTATGATGACCACGGGCATTAACACAAGCAATAAATATAGTGCATTGTTTTTAAAGCAATGTTATATGTGCAGATAAAATGTAATGGATGTAGATCTCATTCAACATGATGCAGTTTATTGTAGCAGCACACGGGGTCAGCAGTGCACCGTCACAAAAAGATATACTTGTGAAACAGCAAACATTTCAAAAATAGTAGTAGGCAATCAACTTATCAAATGTGACCTCACTTCTTGTTTAATTCAGAAAGTGGTTTATTAAAATAAATTAGGCTTTCTGAAGAGTCAGAAATGATGTGTGAAATCATAGTTGAGAAATGAAACAGCAACGTAACATGCTTTTATTGTGTGATTTATGTGCTTGGGTATTATGCTGCGTATTCTGGTAAAATGTAGTAGTATCTTGCATTGAAAGCATACATAATTTGCATAACATGAGTAGAATTAACATAGCAGGAATTGTTTTAGTATTATATTCTGATGCTCATTTCTTGTCAATGAGTAACTTAAAAAGGTTATAGTTTATTTATAATGCAAGACTGAAAGTGAGTAACTAGAGAGATTAATACACATGTGAACATCTAACAGCACACTAGATTGTAAGAGCCAGGCGCTTTTAGTAAATCTTTAATGTTACTTTATTTTGATGTCAATTAAAAAATTCCAATATTACAGTGCAGTTCAGTTTATATTTCGTAATGTATGGGTTTTGACAAACAAGTTCATGTTATGGATATGGATATGACTGTGGAATCAAATAAAAAAATATTACAGCTGTTTAATAAATATTTCCTAGGAAATACAAATAATGAAAGACTTTTCTTAAGTTTATTTGGAGACATTCCGTTAATAGTCTGACAGAGCTTGAGTGAAGAAATTCACTCGATAGTAAGAATTATGAAGGTAACTCAAGTATGTTGGATGGGAAGCACCTTTATCAAGATGCATTTCAAACACAAGCATTTTAAAGAATGCACAATCATACTAATATGAATATGTAACAATTTGTGCGTTTTTAACAACCGTAATAACTGTTGCTATAGGTACTGGTGGCACGGGACAATGAACTCTAAAACAATCAGATGATCTGTATTCATGAAGAAAGTGTCTATTAGGCTCTACTGGATGACTGGTGATTGGAAGGGAAGATTCTGGGGTACCAGTCGAGGAGAGTCCCTTTCGGTCCTCTGGATGCACTTTACACAACACTGGTATCAAGCCTCTGCTTCTTTCTCCTTCGCCTTCTGTTCACTGTTGTACCTGTGGGGAATAAATGAGCTCATATATTGAAAATCTGCCACCTTATTCACACACCTAAATTGCACAATATGCTGGAAGACCCGGTCTGCTTTATTGCTACTATTGAAAATCTTGTTAAAGTGTAGATAACCAAAAAACAAACTTAGAGTTCACAGCAGGTAAAATGAGGGAAGAGTTTTAAAACAGAATGTTTTTTTTTTTTATTTAAAGACACAACAGCAGCAAAGCATCTCATTTAATTTAGAGAGGTGGAAAATAGCCAAACAAATTAAATTAGTGTTTGAGTGCAAAAAACTTTAATAACAAAATAAGTATACATCAATGGAGGAAAAATATTATATAACCCCTTTAAATGACCATTTTGGCCCATTTTAGGTATTGTCATACATTTAGTCAGTCAATACAACTGATTCTTTTTATAAGTTATTTTATTATATACATCTACATAGCTGATGTCTCTGTTTCCTACTTAAGTTTCCCTCTGTTGATCTGCCACAGCCAACTAATCCAGATCTTGTTCACATGTAGCTGTTGTGAAAGACGTGACAACAGATAACTACTATGCAAGAGTCTAAAATTCCCCTTTAGTCAAATTGATTTTACATTACACACTCCTGAATGTATTCTATAAGTGAATAAGTGTACTTACTTCCATATTCTGTAGAGCTGTGATCCTCCTGCACCTCCTACAAAGAAGTTTACAGCAAATAGATTCCAGTTCTTCGGGATAATAACCAGGGAGTACCTGGACCAAATAAGACCTGAAAACAGAGTGAGGGAGATTTGGATCTTCAAAATGTTGTGTTGAGTCAAAATGTTTGAGTTTTTGAAAAAATGTTGTGATATATACCCGTGGCTGTCAGCACAAAAGATTGGGAGGTACTGAGCTTATCTGCTGGACGTGCCATGTCTGCTAAGCCAGCCATGACCAGACCCTGTGTGAAATCATAGGTGAATAATAAGTATATATATATATATATATCCAAAGAACATCCAGATACTGATTATTAATCTTACCCATTTAAACATTGGTGCCCAGAAAAACACAGTCTTTGGACCTAAACAAGAGCAAATCAATACAATTAAACACATGGTTCACAGTTCAAATGTCCACAGAGAATGTGTGTAATTGTGACACAAAACAAAAGGTTTGAATACTTGATCATTGTGGCTGTGTTTTGCTACCAAATATCCTCACAAAACATAAAGGTAAATGTAAATAGATTTTTTTTCTTTATTTACAGGAAAGTAGAGGAAGAGGCAGGGGAACTGGGATCGGGACACAGACTTGAACCGGCATCCCTGTGGCTCTGTGTTGTGAGCATGTATGTGTACCACAAAGCTCAGACTTAAATTGATTTTAAATAAGAAATACAATGTACAACCATACAAATGTTTCACCGATTATGGACTATTATCTGTAAACACTGAATATCTGAACATTCAGTAAGACTAAAATGCACTAATCACACTATAACCTGTCAGTGAAAACAATCTCCATTCAAAATTTTTTTTTTTAATATCATCATTTAATAAAAGATCAATCATCTCTAGCGCTTTTGAATCCCTCACTCTGGCAAAGGTGAAAATCTGCTGCGTTAAATGCCAACACAGTTCTTTTGTTTTTCTTTTTGTTGTTGTTTTTTTTAGTTTTGTTCTTGTCAGTCAACCTATGTTTATCACTATGCATGTAATTTGATATTTATTCTATAAACACATCGACTCTTAAGAAAAATCATGTTTTTCAGGTTATAACAGAAACTATATGCAGTTAGTTATTCAATGACAATATATTACTGAGAATGGTTTGTCACTTTGGTGACCCATGACGTTTTTTATTGTAGTTTTATTGTAGCTTCTGACCTCCTTTTTCATTACACCTACAATTAAAATCATACATGCACAATTCATGTCATAATACTAATACTTAATTATAATAGCTGGAAAATTACAATCACACAAGGATTTTAAACTGTATTTCGACAAGTCTTAAAATTTGGAAACACAAAAATGAATTAAAACATTTCATATTTATCATTTATAATATGTATAATACTTATTAAAACAATTTTAGTCCCCATTTTGTACCCACATCACTGAAAGTGCCATCTCATAAAAATAAAAAAAACATGATATCAAGTATACAAAGACCAGAACTGCAAACATAACCACAACAATGTTTCCTCTGAAGCTTTACTTGTAAAAATCTTATCCCGAAGAGTGTCAACAATGAGTGTTTCCATGCAAGTATCCAAAAGATTAACATTTCTACATATTATACAGCGGCTATAATTCAACACATTTCTATTCCTGGCTACGTTCACATCAAAGGAGACTGATTATATTCGTTCTAGTTCTGTTCTATTTGTTTACCTTTATTTTAAATATTGGGGTGACTGTTTTTTGACCAATAAGAAAAAAACACCTGCTCAGGTAGCAGTCTCTATGGCCGCACCTTCATGACACCCTTCAGTGTAGCCGCCACTTCAAGAGGTAAAAAGGACCAGTTCCAGTGACAAGTAAGCTGTCACACTAAACAGCATTGGTGTTACCTGCAGGGTGGTTATAAATAGGTCTCAGTTTTGCCGGCAGCATATGCTCGATCCTGTCCAGGATTCTGTGGTAAGAAGCTCTCAACCCCACCATAGCCATGATGACTTCTAAACAAGCTAAATGCTATCACTGCACGCACGAAAATACAATTTTGGACGTGCAAAGCACTCTACTGCTTTTGACCCGTGGTGTTTCCAAAAGCCAAGAGCCCGCAGTCAAGAAGACAAGACCTTTGGACGAGCATAAAGTACCAAGTCAACGTTTTTGTCCTACTCTCGACCTTGCTAATGCTGTTTACTGGTGTGTTGTCGTGTGAAGAGTCAGCGGGGACGCGTCGCAAAGCTTATGGCGTCATGACGTAGATGAGCCTCTGAGGTACAGGATTGGTTGATGTGGTCACGCCTCTTTGTGTGATTGGCTGGAAGGCCGTCGCACACTCCTAAAAGGCGGGACCTTTGAGAAGTGAAAGCTCTTTGAGGAAATAAGATGTTTTCGCGGTAATGTGTAGAATATAAATATTCCATTTAACATGGAATATATAATTGATGGAATACTGGGTGTGGAAGTTAAAAGTTTCCATGCAATTCATTAAAAAAAAAAATCAAGTGATGAGTGTCGCACAAAAACTAGCATGTTTGGAAATTAATTTAACAAACATTTACTGATTAATTGGTTGATTTGTTTTGTTTAATATCATACATTGTGTTAAGATACATTGCACTACATTTGTTTTTGCATAATTTAGTTTAGTTTAGTTAATTAGTTTTGTCTGTTTTGCATCGAAATTGGTTTAGTCTAAATATTTCTCCCATTTGACCTCTTTACTGTATATTTCCAATTCAGTGGCAATTAAAATTTTTAATGAGTGTCATTATTTTCGTCCAGACGACTATAGAGTTTAAAAAAAAATCCCCTTAATTTTTTTCTATTTTTGTGTATGCGTGTCTTGTTTTGCTTTTAAGAAAAAAAATGGTAATTGTTACTTTTCGCAACGCTTGATGAGTATGAACCAATCACTAGTTACCTTTATAAATAATAGTAATAATAATAATAATAATAATTCAATAATTACAAAATCCTCTGCACGAATAGATTAGGCTTTTAATATTAGTGTACAAATACCTCAGGTGAGACAAAAAATATATATATATATTATTGAGATTTGAACTCAGTCAGTGATTCTTCTGCGTAACTTCTGCGCACACTTGACGTTCTTGAGCGCGAGCCGCTCATTACAGTCAACATACTGCGCGTCTCTCCCTTCATTGGCTTTGGGCTCGACATGGATTTGACGTACCAGAGCAGCAGAGGCTAAAGCGGATAGCCAAACAAGAAGCACAATATTTTTACTACACCTCAAAGCAATCATGAGCATAGTGTCGGAAACGGATCGCCGCGGGGGTGACGATATCGAGGAGTAACATTCTCTCATTCATCCAGTATCAGTTGTCGATGAACTTATATGACCGACTATTAGGCTCAGTGCAGGGAAACAATAATAATCAAACGACACGGAAGGAAGACAAACACACAAGAAAAGCGTCTACTCTCCCTTTTTCATCCATGTATGTCTCAACATTAGAGGTTTAAACACCATGTCCTGCTCTGGCAACCTCATTTGGGATGTAAGAAAACGCACCATTGGATGCACAGATCCATATGCGGTCAGGACAAATTATTTAGGTAAGAAACTACGACCAGTACCACACACTTAAAAATCAGACTTGTTTACGAAGACCTTTTAGGTGACAGCTGTCATTTGAGCTTGCACACAGGACAGGGACACTGGTTACAGATCATCTGACCTGTTACTCTGATGCTGATCTGTTTTCAGAACGACAGAGTGGAATCCTACCAGAAACATTTTGGTTTAGAAAAAAAAAAACTATTGTCAAACTGATTGGTCTGGGTAGAGCTCTGTCGTAGATATTCAGATTTAAGGGGAAGTGCTGCAATTGTCTTATTTCTTTTTTTTCTTTTTAATTTGAAAATATTCCAAATGCAAATTATGCTCAATTGCATATTATATCAAAAATGAAATAGACCCCATAGAAAATGTTACAAACGTTTTTATTATTGTTTAATGGTATCAATTAAGTCCTTTGTACAAAAGGTTGTTTTACTGTAGAATATCTAAGAAAATACCACAAATTTTTTGAAGTTGAGATTTATACATCATCTGAAATCTGAATGAATAAGCTTTCCATTGATGTATGGTTTGTCAGGATAATATTTGGCTGAGAAACAACTGTTTGAAAATCTGGAATCTGAGGGTGCAAAAAAAAAATATTGAGAAAATTATCTTTAAAGTTGTCCAAATGAAGTCCTTAGCAATGCATATCCGCTCCTAAAAATACACTTTCGATGTATTTACTGTAGAAAATCTTCAAAGTATCTTCATGGAACATGATCTTTACTTAATGTCGAAATAAACGAAAAATCGATAATTTCAACCCATACTATACATCTTTGGCTATTTCTACAAATATATCCGTGCGATTTATGACTGATTTTGTGGTCAGGGACCACAAAAATATTTATATATATATATATAAACCATCTTTTAATTAATGATTAAAAATGATTTTTCAAATAATGCTCTAAACAATATAATTTATGAAGCATAAGTAGAAGGATGTACCTATCATGAGATGAGATATTAGTAGGGTTGTGTTTTTACATTTTACGTATGCAAATTAGTGTCATTGACTGTGAGCACAAGTCTTTATGCGATTGAAGGGAATCATAGTGTGAAGAGGTTATAATAATCTATCAAAACATGCAAAACACAATACTGCCACTGACTTGTTTTATTTTTGATCTATGTTATTAATAACTTTGGACAGAAGGTTTGTCCTTTTTTCTTTCAATGTTCTACTAAATTTCAAGGTTCTTGTGTTGACTAATAGTATTGGCTTTTGATTTATGACACAAAACATGTATTGATATGGCTAGCTTATATCTTTTATTTATTGCCCTAAATAGTTTCGCTCTTATTTATTTTTAGATAGAGAACCTCAGTGTTGCCAAATCAGGACTGTAAAATGTTTCCAAGAAAGTTCATAGTTCACCCCAAAATTGAAATGGTCATTTACTCACCCTCTCATTGTTTAAAACCTGTCTGTTTTTTTCTTTTGTAAAACACAAAATGAGTTATATCATGGAATGTCCATGCTGTACTTTTCCATACTATGAAACTGAACAGGGACAGAGGCTGCTAAGCTCCAAAATGACAAAAAGCAACATAAAGAGTTCCACAAACCTAGTCCATATGATGTTTGCACTATATTACAAGTCTTCTAAAGCAACATTATCACCTTGTGTAAAGGTTAGGGTTTGAAATGAAATGGTAGTGATGACAGAAGTTTCATTTTTGGGTAAACTTTCCCTCTCAGCTAGCAGAGAAACACATATTTTGATTCAGTGTTACCCTGTGCCTCCATAAACTGAATATTTTGCGTTATAGAAATTAATGGGAATTTATGCTCTTGGCCTGACAGTGAAGAGAATCTGACATTATCGGACCTCCCTCAAATCAGGCAAAAAAAAAAAAGGTGAATTCACTGGTGATTTTGTAGCTCTAATCAGACAGACTCTGCAACATTACACTTGAGCTGAGAGACCTGAGAGAAGTGTCAGCCAGTCTTGGCAGACTTCAAAGCACGCTTACGTAATAGAATCCACCTAGTCTGACCCAAATATGTATTTTAGACAAAACCAGTTCAGCTCAATTCTTCTCTATACCCTAAAAATTGGATGCTGAATGCTGTTTGGTTAATGAATTGTGGCAATATGTTCAGTGTCGTGAGCTGTTTTATGCTGGATCTCACATTCAGATAGTGATGATAGCATATCGTTCAAAGTGTGCCAAATTTAGCTCGGCTCTTGTTCTTCTTATAAAACCTGCCAGCGCTAACGGTTAGATACACAGATCAGCCAAAAATACAACAGAGTATCTCCGTTTTATGCATTTGTGAATGAAGCGATAGTGGATTTAACCTACATCCCTACAAATGTTCACAAATTGTCTACAAATTCTAACCCAGATTTGTTTTTTAATAAATGAATGTCAGCTTTTGCTTTAGTTTGGCATGTGTGATCTGCAAGTATAGAGGTTGTGTCATCAATGCATACATAGATCAATGTCATCTCAGGCTGTTGCTCTTCTCCAGGCTCGCACCATTGAAAACGGCTGGCCTAAGTTTGGCACTTGCTATTTGTAGTTCCTTATTACACAGGCTGAAAATACAGCCATGGAAAGATCTGTCATTTACCAAGCACACGCAGATATCTGCTTGTCAGGAATAAAAACATAAATGTTTTAAAATGTCGCAAGGCGTTTTAATGGCTTTAAGTGTCGAGTGTGACATGGTATTATAGATGTAGTGAACCAGTATTGTTAGTGCTAAACTACTGTATTTGCATGTCAAATAAATCTGAGGTATTTTATAAGAGATACGTAAAACAAAACAACATCAACAAACCAAATCAGGGTGGTTGAAATTACCACATCAGTGTATGACAGGATGTTTTCCATCTTTGGACAGCGACTCAGCAAATACAGGAGGTAACGTAATAGCGTTGTGGCATTTCTCCAAAGCAGTGAAGTTATCAGCAGCCATTAGCAATCATTCCAGCCTCCTCACGTCCATAATATAGTTTTATACGCACTCCAGCTTAGATTTACAACACAAATGAGCTTTCAACCTTAGAGTAGTGTGCATGCTATTCTTATAAACTTAAAGTAAACTGCCTCTGATTGTCTATAGCTAAGCACAGCTTGAGAGTAAATGAAACATAGGCTGATCTTGATTAAACCGAAAGGTGTCATTTTGCCAATAGTGGTTGACTTTTAACTTCCAACCAAAAGTGCTATAAACACATTGCTGTTGTTTGTTTGAGCAGCCTGATGATTCAGCGTTGCATCAACTTCATTCTTCATATTGAATACTTCATGTTGTATAAATCTAATCAGTGAAAACTGAATAATATTTTGACATAATATTATAATTTTTAAAATTTACATTTTAAAAGGTAATTTAGTCTAATCTTGTGATTGCAAAGATGGAACAGCCATTATTCCAGCCTTCAGTGTCACATGTTCCTTCGGAAATCATTCCAACACACTGAATTGCTGCTAAAGAAAATTTTCTTATTATTATCAGTGTTGAAAACGGTTGTGCTGCTTAATATTTTTGTGGAAACTGTGATGCATCATTTTTTAGGATTCATTGATGAATAGAAAATTCGAAAGAGCAGCATTAAAAAAAAAAAGTGACAATATAAATGTCTTTAATGTCACTTAAAACTAAATGCATTTCTTTTAAACAATTCTGATGATGGTGAGAAACCTGTTTGGAAACAGTCATTTGTGCAATTACATTTGGTGCTGCTAGTGCACAGAAATTACAGCTTTAAAGGACTGAATTAAATGTGTATTGAATTTGAGACGGGTCAGTTGAATGTCCTTCTGAATACTCTCTTGTGTGGTTTAACAGACAATGCAAATGAGTTTGTAAGTGGAAAGAGATACAATAAAATGTTTTTTTTTCCCCCTTCTCTCTAGGGAGAAGAGAGTTTGTACAGCGACTGAAGCTCGAAGCTGTTCTCAATGTGCACGATGGATGTGTAAGTCACTAAAGCCTTTGTTTCACCTGCACTCAAGTCCCCAGTTGTGTCTGATGCTCTTGCCCCCGAGCAGTCTTTTTTTGTTGGGTAATTTTTTCCCCTTGATAAATGTGCCTGTAGGAGAATGTGTCTGTCTGGGTTATTTTGTCTCAGGGGAATCGTTGTGCTTACATTGTGTGAGTGTTGTGTGTGCGTCTCTTTCTACCCACTTATCAGCGGCTCCTGTTCTTTATCTGTCAGTGATTTAAACTCGAAGGCTGATAGGTGCCAGACAGCCACCAGGGACGTCATTTTGTCGATGCTGCTTTACTGCTGGGACATGTACTCTATTTTAATTGCAAGTTCTGCAAATGACAAACACTCCAATATAATCGTTAATGGGCTTTAAAAAACTTGCATAACCGTAGCTGCTGCAAGGTTTCAGTTTATTTGTATCAGTGAAAAGGATTCTGTATCTTACTACAGTAGTGTTTCTGCAATCGTCCTTTTTACTGAGTATGATAGTAATAGTGAGGTGACCACTGTGAGCATTTGAGGCTTAAACATGGGCAGGAACACAGCAGGAACAGAATGCAGCACTTTAATATGGTCTACCAAATATTGCAGATACAACACATCACGTTTGTAAAAACGCTGCTTGTAGATGCCATAACTACACCATCTGGTCTCAATTGACGGCCATTCAGAAAATGGTTTCTTTGAATATATTATGCATTCTGACAAAATACACTACCATTCAAAAGTTTGGGTTCAGTTAGATTTTGTTTTTAAAGAAATTGATTCTGTTATTCAGCAAAGATGCTTTAAATTGATTAAAAAAAATACTGTAGACATTTATAATGTTATAGAAGATTTCTCTTTCAAATAAATGCTGTCCTTTTGAACTTTCTATTCATCTAAGAATCCTAAAATAATGTATCACAATTTCCACATAACACATTCCATATAACATTAATAATAATGAGAGATTTTTTTTTCAGAATATTAGAAATATTACTGAAGGATCATGTGACTGGAGTAATGTCTACTGAAAATTCATTTTTGCCAGCACAGGAATAAATTACTTTTTAAAATAAATTAAAGTAAAAAAACTAATAATATTTTATAATTTTATTGTTTTAATGTATTTTTTGATCAAATAAATGCATGTTTTTTTCAAAAACATTTTTAAAATCTTTGAATTGTATTGTAGGTTTCTTGCAAGCAACATTTAAATCATAAATATTTCATTATATTACAGTAGACAGGAGTAGTAAGTGCCAGATCTGTTCTGGAGGGCTTTAAAAATGGTGAAATTGACTGCTTTATTGTCTGCTTCCTGTCACATCATAGCTCAGAATAAATCCATCGAGACAAGTGGAATACTAGTAGATTGTCCAGTTTTTTTTATAGACCTAAATTACTGTTCTGTTTTTTAAATTGATCAGATTTAATTTGTTACTTAATTGCTGTAAATATTAAATAAACAAACATTTTAAGTGAGCGTAATTCCTTGAATTGATGAAATGAATGATTGGATGAATGAATGTGTAAGAGGGTTGCAAGTATCAATAGATGATGATAACTAAGTGATCTAAGTCCAGCTCTCTTTATTGGGTCTAAATATTTCTCATAAAAAATATGTTTGATCATAAGCTACCCTATATCTAGTTCTCTCCCTAAAAAAAATGAACATAATTTGTGTATTTTTTGCTTTAAAAAAAACTATTCCTGCTTGTGAAAATTGCTAACAGAAGCAGTTTACATTTGATCAGATGGTCTTTCTCTATGGCCTTCCTAGTTCACTCTTGTGAAACTGTGTCAGCTGATGTATAAAACCAGGACAAATGCACACTGTGCATTTTTAACTTCAAGAAGAGATAGATGTCTTTTATTACCTGGCTTTGGGGTAATGTTTCAGTTTCTGTTCCAGTGTTGCCTCATTTAAAGCAGACTCTCCACGTTCACTAATGACACAGTTCAGGCTGCTTTCAACACATGTTATTTTAACATGCAGTGCATCTTACTGCATCTAACACAATCTAATTCCATCTCCCCTCTACACAAAGCAGAGCTGTAGAGTGAAAAGCGGAAGAGCAGAATGAGGGATAAATGCTTAATCCCTCCCAATGATGTTATTTTCGAAAGGCAGAGGTCAAAGGAAATGGACCCTGTGTGATGAGGTTTGAGCTGCTCTAGAAAGGGGAGGAAAAGAGCGTATCAACCTTGAGTTAATGAAATATTGATCGCTTTCTCTTAAAGGCACAGGCAGCACACACTACCTCAGTCCATTTCAGCTCTAAAATGTTAAAACAGAAATTTATGTGATGGTTAAAATACTGGTGTTGTCAGTGGAGCTCAGATAAGTCATCAAATTGAAATTTAGTGGAACACAAAAGAATAAATCTTCAAAATTGTGCTTCAAAGAAGAAATGATATGGGTTTTTGTGTAAGTGATGACAGAATGTTCATTTCTGGTGAACTATTTCTTTAAAGAAAATGACTATGATAAAAAATGGCACCTTTTATGGAACAGAAGAAATAAGCGTTTCTTTTTTAGAGAAAGAAATGTTGGTTTTCATATCAGCTGGTTTTCATGTTTCTTTTAAGGTTAACACCATATCCTGGAATGAAACAGGCGAATACATCTTATCAGGTTCCGATGACACCAACTTGGTTATCACAAACCCTTACAACAGAAAGGTAAGTTAACGACAAAACTGCTACAAATAAAACTGCATTTCACTTTGTACTGCATGTTACTGACAGCATTATTTTAAAATATTGGATTATTTTGAATCACTGGTGTACACTCTGTAACATATTGGTTAGCAGAGATATTAGAGTTTTTTTATTATTTATCAGTATCAGTTGATATTGCATAAGACTAAATTTAGATGATCTTTGCCATCATCTAACGCTCATTTAAAGTTAATCTTTATATCAAAGTAATTATTTAACACAACTGTGAAATGTATTTTTTACTTTATATATCGGTAACCATATCGGTATCAGCCGATATATGTTCATTTTTAATGTTATCGGTATCGGCCCAATAAGAAAATTTGGCCGATATATTAAAGCTGATAAATAATGGATTATTTTCCTTTTGAATTGCTTGAAATATGATTGAAATCACTTCAAAAAGGAAAATACAATTCAGTGCAACATGTGCAGCGCACATCTGTCATATAAGCTACATAGAATTATAATTAATATTTGTTTTCTTGGGACATATCTTTTAATGGTGAGACTTTTGTTTTTGTAATCAGGCTCTCAAAAATTATATAAACATTTTGATTTAGATTTATTGGTCAATATATCAGTTATCGACTTTCAAATATAGTTATCGATATCAGCCAAAATTATCATATCAGTGCATTCCTATTTTAAATGTAATCTATCCATAGATAGATACATTTTATTTTTGTATTTATTTAGATAAAATTTTATACAACACAGAATATAGAATTTTTAAAATCAGCCATTTATTAGTTATTGGCCATAACATGAATATTAATATTTTTGGTATTGGTATCAGCCAGAATTTTCTAAACAAACTAGAAAAGTTGATGTGTTGAATGCTAATCATTTTAAAATGTCAACGCCTTATTAAACCAAACTAAACAGTGGTGTATTTGTTGACATTTTGTTCAATTAAAATTGTTGCACTTTTGCCTTTAGGTCAAGACGACTATACGTTCAGGACATCGGGCGAACATCTTCAGCGCAAAGTTCATGCCCCACACTAATGATCAACAGATTGTGTCCTGCTCAGGAGACGGCATCATTTTCTACACACACACAGAGAAGAGCCAAGAAATCAACAGACAGTGCCAGTTCACATGCCACTATGGCACTGCTTATGAGGTACAGGTGTTATTTAAAGCGTGCAGAGAGAAGAAAACAAAATCCACACAGTGTGCTTTTGAACGTTTCTCTGTGTCAGCAGTGTCTTTGTTTGTAGTCGATGTGTGGTGAGGTGGAGGTTGACGCCTCATATATTTCTTTCTGTTTCTGTCTACAGATAATGACGGTGCCAAATGACCCCTACACCTTCTTGTCCTGTGGAGAAGACGGTACAGTGAGGTGGTTTGACTTGCGGATGAAGACAAGCTGCACAAAGGAGGACTGTAAAGATGTAAGAGGGCTTTGAACATGTTATACATTATATACTTAAAGGCTCAGCATGTTTCTTGGTAGTGCTCTGGGTAGGGGCTGCTGTACTGATCTGAGATCAGGCTTCCCTCCCACATGCCTCAGTGTCACCATTCCAGCTGGTGAATAACACTGATGCAGTGCTTCATCTCAGATATATTTCTGAGGAAGCGGCCTGCACCCTCAATTTCTCAACCCACAGAGTGTGTGCTGTGAGTACGGTATTGGCCTGAGGGCTTGATTGCTTTCTGTTGCTATCAAAAGGAATTTGTTTGAGACAACACACTGCTTGTTGTTTAGATCTTTGCTTGTGTTCTGCCAGAAGTAGTGCTTCAGTTGTCAAATAGATTTAATAAATAGTTCAGGTGAAGTGGGATTTTCAACCAATGAGATTTTTTGTGGATGGGACTATATTATTTACAATATATTTTACTTAAAAGGTGTGCTTGTGCTATAATAATTTAAGTATGAAATAATAAATAAATAATAAAATGATTTATGGCATTTGGTTCGATATTTTGTTATCTAATGCCATCATATGTGAAGATACTGCAAGGTGTCTTAGAGAAACTGTCCCACAATATTGGGGGTTGAAATGCAATGGCATTTATAAATTTATATTTATATCACGTGACACTGAATACTGGAAATGGCTGCTGGAAATTCAGTTTTGCCATCACAGGAAAAGATTACATTTTCAAATATATTATTTAAAATAAAAAAAATGGGTATTTTAAATTGTAATAATATTTCGCATTATTACTGTTTTTACTGTATTTTAATCAAATAAGTGCAGCCTTGGTGTTCATAAGAGAATTGTTTTAAAAACATTTTAAAAAAATCATGCCCTTTTGAATGTTAACAAACATTATTGATTATATTCCAATTGATTCTCCGTCAATCCCAAAAAAACACACTCTTCTTTCTATTTGCCCTCTGTGTTTGATTCACTAATGTTTATTTAAAGTTCATTTTCCTGATAACCTGTGCTGCGGGTTTCAAATGTTACGTCTCACATATTTATTTTCTGTTTGTCTATTTTACGACATTCCCTACTTTCTCTCTCTCTCTCTCTCTCTCTCTCTCTCTCTCTCTCTCTCTCTCTCTCTCTCTCTCTCTCTCTCTCTCTCTCTCTCCCTCTCTCTCTCCCTCTCTCTCTCCCTCTCTCTCTCCCTCTCTCCCTTATCAGGACATTTTGATTAATTGCCGGAGAGCCGCTACCTCAATATCCATTTGCCCCCTGATCCCCTACTATCTTGCTGTTGGCTGTTCAGATAGCTCAGTGAGGATCTATGACAGAAGAATGCTGGGAACAAGAGCTACGGGTGAGAAAAGATTCATGTGCAACATTTCATTTTGTTATTCTTTAAATCATATTCTTAGAGGCATAAATACGTGCCACATGATTTCATCATCTTTTATGTTTTGAATTAGGAGCCAAATATGGATCTGTGACTTTTTGTATACCGCAACGAGAGGTCGTGAACTCTCAGATCTAATTTGAGAAGTATAGCTTATATATTTAAGTTCTCCTAAAGCTGACTTCACGTCCTCTGAATCAAAAATTTTGTTCCTCCTTTAAGCCTGAAACAAGCCCAGAGTTTTAAAAGTTTTAAGATGTTGCTCTATGAATGTTTTTTTCTGTTTCGCTAGGTAACTACATGGGCAGAGGGACGACTGGCATGTGTGTGCGTTTTGTCCCAGCCCACCTGTCCACCAAATCCTGCCGCGTCACCTCTCTGTGTTACAGTGAAGATGGACAGGAAGTGCTGGTCAGTTACTCCTCTGACTACATCTACCTGTTTGACCCCAAAGATGACCAGGCCAGGGAGCTCAAGGGCCCCTCTGAAGAGCGACGAGAGGAGGTAAGCTGATATCAGAAAATGTTCTTTGGCCATTTTCACACTATAGCTTATGTTGTGCACCTGAGGTCATTTGTTTCAGAGAAGAGGCCATTTACTAAATTTTAAAAACATTTACATAATTTTTTAGCATTCTAAATTATGTAAAAGTATTTTGTGTGTTGTGTTTCCCCACTTCAGAAACACTCTCTCAGTACAGGATGCTAATAGGGATTACTAGTGAAGACGAGTAGAGATAATCATTGAGATTTAAAGCACCCTGTGAAAATAGTCAGAGAGAAAGATGTGAGTGAGAATTTGTGGAGAGAAACGATAGATTCCAAGTGCAGACTAGTGGAATAATTCATGGAAAATAATTAATTCGGACGAGCAGATCACAAGAACACAGTGTCTCTTTTCTTTTTCACATTGTGAGAGCAGAACAAAAAGGAAAAACTTAGGAACCCACAACAAAGAGCTTGATAAGACTGAAACAAGACTGAAATCTCTTGCCACATAAGTTCTTGTGATATCATTGTTACTTTACAAATACCAAGCATTTCAGTATTTAACAGTAACATGGTTAACTTGAGCTCTGTTATAGATACAATAATTTAAAGTCACCATGAAATAAAATGTTTATATTTTTTATGAAATATTGCATTATGCAATAACACACCACAACAATCCAATAATTTAATTAATTCCTGCTGGACAAAATCAAGTCCTGTCTTACATATTTTCTTGTTCGAGAAGCTGTTTAATTCAGATGTACATCACAAAAGGGAAGAAAAGACTATTGCAACTTACAGTTCATGACAATTTTAAACTAAAGTTTTCAAATAAAATGTTTTCAAATCAATAAATCAAATTTCACCAGAATTTTTTTCCTTAAAGTCCCCCTGTAGTTAATAATATTATCCATTAAAACTCATCTTTGAGATCACAAAAATGACATATTTAAATGTTTTCTCCTTGACTGTAACTCTACACCCATGCCTCATTTAATATATCCAGATTAATGAATATGCAAATTAGTCCCACCTCCACTCGCTCACACCAGCTCAGAGATCCACTCGATCAACTTACTGAAGTAAACGCCGCACAATGGTATCGCTCTTTACAATATCAGACACATAATAATAATTAATATGATTAGTCTTTAGCTCGATTATGTTATCAAACAGCGATTTCAAACCGTGGGTTTGAGTCTTTTTCAATGCAATTTTAAGTAGAAAATACTCAGCAATGGTGTTGACATATGAATGTGCACATGGTTTGTCTTAAAGCATCTATCTTAAAAACCCCAAATAGACATAAACAACATTTAAAAACTTGATTTTTATCACAGGGCATCTTCTTTAAAAATCAAGGGCAAATCTTTATTCTCTATTATTCTAATTCAAGGAATATTTGGGATTGTGCAAATGTGAACCTGTGGGGCTTTGCACAGTGAACATTGTAAATGAGCACAATATGAATTCAAATTGAACTGTATTAGTATGTGAAAGTATGTGACCCCTGCACCCTCTCAGTGTGTGTACTTGACTACAGACACCAAAGTGCAGCTTCTTAAATCGCAACCTTTTGCAGTTTATTAATCGCACAAAGCCAAATCACACTTTCGATTTTAATTCCATGAGATGCGCAGCCCTAATGGAGCCAGACATCTGAAAGTCAAGAGCGACTGGTCTGGGGGCCAAGTGTGTGCAGTTAGTCTGTTCTTGCCCAAGGCGAAAACTAAATAAAGGACTTTTGAAGTTCTCTGCGCTCTTGTCTCATGCACTCTGTGTAATCCTCGGCAGTACTGTGCTTCAGTGATGCAGTTTCAAATGAGTTTTTTAGAGAAGTGTCAGAGAGGATGGATCAAAAGACATTGCTGCTTTGGTTTAGGATGTGGATCACTGCTTGCTGCACTGAGTAACATTCCCCTGTTAAGACTGATTCTGGCCAGGGATTGAAAAAATGCAATAGGGACCCTTATATCTTAAAAACATTCATTTGTGCGAAATTGTACAGTTTTCAAAGTACTATTCCTTTATTTTAAGTGTAAAAATCTTTAATGAGGAAATAAATGACTGAGTGCACCTTTTAAGGGAATGAAATAGCGAAGGAAGTTAGATAGGCTTTGTGATTTGTTATACCGTGTACCAACCAGGCTTGATGCAACATGTTTCCAGCAACAAGTAATTTCTCTGTCACAATTTGATTGTGTACAATTTTTGCAACCAGAAAAGACAATCGCAGCCAATTAGCCAGAAGCATAACAGCCATTTAAATATGCCCTGGATTTTTTTTTTTAAACAAGTCTCTTTCTCTTATGCTCACCAAGGATGCATTTATTTGATCAATATTAAAATAAAAGCAATAATATTGTGAAATATTATTACAATTTTAAATAACTGTTTTCTATATGAATATATTTTAAGATGTAATGTATTTCTTGTGATGGCAAAGCCAGTCTTCAGTCTAAAAGCCTCTTCCAAATCAGTCTAATATGCCGATTTGGTAAAATCCATATTGCTTTATTCTTGCTTAATCAAGTCTGCTTGATCTAAACTGCCAGTCTACCAACTTGTGTTGTGTTGGGATTGTAGTGGTGAAATGTGCTGGGTCACCGCTCCAGTCCCTTCAGCTGTTGTACGGTGTGATCAGCTGTGTCCGGTTCCCCCGCGATCACATTCCTTTCCAAATAGAGGTGCAGACACACGCAGAGCTCTACTGCTGAGACCGAAATAGGCACCCAGTGCACAATGACTGCCAGCGAGAGTGAAGGAGCTCCTGTTGACTTTAATAAATCTTTGCAACAACATCAAGATTTTGCTCAGTTGTTTTGCAGTCAGTGAATGTGGCGTGTCCAAATTGAGTATGGTGTCCAAATGGAACTGTGGTTAACTGCTGGTTAATCAAGAATTCAAATTTACATTTTAAATATAATGTGTATTTATAAATGATCTTGTAACAGAGCCATTCTAACAAGTTTTACTTAAAATAAACAACACTTTGCATTAAACCACTAGCACCTTGACAGCATGCATGCATTCTCTCCAGCCTCTTAACTAAGTAAAAACAGAATAGCTCATTTTATCCCTTCACGTGAAGGGGTGAGAAGCTGCAGTGCTCATTATTAGAATATTTTTAGAATGAACACTTTGGTCTCTGATGTGCTCTGTTTGGTCTAATGTAGCTATGTTAGAGCTGGTGCCTGTCTTGTTAATACACCCGGACACCCAAAATAGAGTGTCCTGACTGACTGAGATGGTGGAAGTGTGTGAGTGAGGCACGTGGCAAGGTGGCCTCGATAGTTTATCCCATCAACATCTCAAGGTCTTTAACGTTTTCAGACCACGGACCCTTTGTTGGATATAGAGACACCCTACTACACATTGTATCAAATTTAGTGTTGAATTTTAATGGGATAGTTCACCCCAAAATAAAAATTATGTCATCATTTTCTTACTTTCTTCCTTGGAACACAAAAAAGGATGGAAAAAAAATCTGTTCAGGGTTTCTGCAGGTCTTAAAAAGGTTTTAAAAAGTCTTAATTCACCTTTACACAAATTAATACCATAAAAACTAGAGCAGGAAGTCTTTAGTCATGGCATTAAACGTTGCATACGTTGCAAAAAATTAATATCTTCTCAGTTTTTTTTGTCCCGTTTTCCAAAACAATTATCTAAACATTTTTAAAACAAGTCAAGTCAGTTTAAAACCAATACTTGAGATGCTGTAAAAGGAAGATAAAATTAAAGACGAACAAATTTCTGTCAACAAGTTATGAAAACTTTCCTTTGAATTAAGGTGATTTTTCTGAGCTTATTGGCAGATTTTTGTTCTTGTTTTAATCATAAATTCACTTCATTTTGATCAATTTCATAGAAAACAAGACAAGATATTTTATGTCATTTTGCATCTCAAGCAAATGCATCTTGATTTATGAATCTTTCGACATTTGCACTGGAAACAAGACAAAAAAAAAAAAAACTGAAGAAGAACATCCCTTTTTTGCAGTGTGATCAGAAGGTACAGTAATAGAAATAGATGCTTCCATATTCTAGTGGTTTGGAAAAGAGGCATTCAAGCTACTAAAAAGTAACAGATATCAGATTGAAGTTGTATTTCCAAACACTGAAATGTTTCTAATACAACTCTTGTGTTTCTTCCTAGACATTTACATTTAAAGAACATATTGACTTATTGTGTTCTCTTCAATTTATTCCTTAAATTTTCTTTACTTAGTCTCAAAAAGGTCTTTAAAATGTCTTATATTTACCTTCATAAAACCTGTAGAAACCCTGTATTGATGCATTTATGCGAAATCCATTCAAATAATCGTTATTGATGTGCGGAGTCAGTACATTTGAATCATACTGCATGTGGGTGGCACACAGAAACATTTAGTTAAACTTTAGCTTCTTATTTTGAGCTCTGGTTGAAGTGAACTTAATATTGCAATTGAAAACCTCAGCTTTTAATCCATGAGGATGTTCTGTTGCACTTTATAGCGTAGGGCAGCCAAACCCTCCTTTACCATTATTAGATCTCCCCTCATGTTGGCCAATTCCTGCAAATGTGCCAGTCTAGAAGATTCTAAAGTGAAGTCAAGGCTCGGGGTTAGAGAGTGTTATTTTTAGGGAGTCTGAGAAGTTTTGACTGTGATTGACAGCTCGTTGATGTGTGTTTCCACAGCTGAGGCAGCCGCCGGTGAAGCGCTTGCGTCTGAGAGGGGACTGGTCGGACACGGGACCCCGCGCTCGGCCTGAGAGCGAGAGGGAGCGTGATGGTAAGATGAGAACATGCAGGCATGCCCTATCGGTGTCACAAATACTTAACACAGCAGCACGGATGGCACATATACACGGGCGAATAAATACAGAAGGCAATGTTTGCAAACACACTTATTGGATGACTTCAGTTTAATGCACCAGGGATACATCCACAGACACTGTATGTGTGCTCTTATTTCATGAATCACAAATCATTGATTGATTTTAATAAATGTAACATTTTCCAGCTTTTCAACCAAACATTACTTTTGTCGTCTAAGGGTTGCGAATTTGAGCTAACAAGGGATTTAGCAAGGGTTGATGTATTACCTTTCTTCATGTAAGTCATCCCTCACCATGTTTAATACCTATATGCCCCTTGCTAATGGCTTTTTCTGGTGCTATGTAGTTAAACGTTGTCAATTACACCACTGTAATCACCAAAAACTGTTATAATAGTTAATAAAAAAATCAGTTTTTATTTTACTATTTTCATTTCGGTTCTTATTTTTATTTTATTTATTTATTTATTTTTATTATTATTTATGGTATTTTATTTTCATATGAGAATCAGTATTTCTTATTCACCAATCAACAATAATAAGCTGCACGCTCTTTGCTTTTTGTGGTGCTTTGTTGTAAAAACTCTTTAAATTACACCCCTGTAATCAAGTTTTTTCAAAATATCATTATAATAACTTTTCAAAATATCAGCGTTATTATTATTTTATTTTTATATTATTATTATTTTATATTGTTTTTGTTTTATTTTATTTTTTATTTTATTTTTTTGAAAAGTTAAAACATTACAGCCTTGAAGCCTCAAGAGCATCTTTCAAAAAACTCCTCTGCTACTCCTGATTTACCACAACTCATTTGCACATCCACTTCATCTCCAGCTGTCTCGTCTATGAACAGAACTGTTATCCGCACTGGCATTCTCCTCCCATTTTTTTAACGATCTGGAGCCCTCAGTCTCCAGTGTCTCTCAATACGTCTTTATTCTCTCTCAGTACCTCCGACTTTGAATATCAACAACATTCAGGCCGTCTAAGGGGAGCTTGTTAGCTTTTCACAAGGATTTAGTCCAAAGACTGCATTACTTCACTACTTCCCGGTTTATTCCAGCGAGCTCTTGAAGCAAACATCAGGCTTCCAGTGCTTCTGCTTTCTGTTAGTGAAAAGATTTGAGGTTCTGATCTGATTTGATATTGATTATGAAGAGATATGTTGTCTTTGCAGGAGAGCAGAGTCCAAATGTATCACTCATGCAGAGGATGTCGGACATGTTGTCACGCTGGTTCGAAGAGGCCAGCGAGGCCCAGAGCAGCAGAGCGCGTCCACAAACTCGACCCAGAGGTATAGCAGCTCAGGTCCACAATGCATTGATTTCAACTTTGATCCTATTTGTCAATTAACATCAACCATTGAATGGTGCATTGAATCGTGTCACATGAAAGGGTGTAAAGTCTGTAATTACTGTAAATGTCCTCTACTTAAAAAAAAAAATCTTAATCTACTCTTAAAAGTTAACCTCAAAGTTTGATGATTTGGCTCCAGGTACAGCGGCTCGACCAGAAGGGACATTTGCGACCTCCGAGGCACACACTCAGGCACAGGAGCCTGCTGAGGTGTCCGCTGAAAGAGCGATGGAGGTGGAGCCACCTGCCCCTGATGCTCTACTTACACCTGCTGCTCCTATTGCACCTGCAGAGCCTCTCCCCAAGTCTGTCTCCTCCTCTTCCTCCTCAGGCTCCTCCTCCACTGTGACAGCTCCTCCCCCAACTAGCTCCTCTTCCATGGAGAGCGCTGCCTCCTCCTCTCTCCTCTCCTCCCCAGACACAGAGCAGAAGAGCCAGGATGAGGTTACACCCACTTCCTCGGCCACACCCACTCCTTCAGCCACACCCACCCCATCTAGAGAGGCAGCTTTATCTGGTAAGATGACACAATTGGCAAAACAGTTAGTCAGTTTTTTAGATTGCATTTATATATTATGAGACAATGAACATGCTTTCACGTACAAAATTTGCCATTTTAAAGTCCTTATTTTGGTTTTATTTATTTTATTTATGTTCTTTACAGCTTTTAAAATATTCCTCTCTGCATGCATATATCAGCAAGCATACACTACTATACCATTCAAAAGTTTGGTGTCAGTAAGATTTTTTTTATTATTGAAAAGTGACATTTTGTGCAATGTCTAATTCAATTAAATGCTGTTCTTTTGAACTTTTTATTCATCATAGAATCCTGAAAAATAATCCATCATTGTTTCCACAAAAATATTAAAGCAGAACAACATATTAAAAGAGTTATTTGTAATCATATTTCAAATTTTTTTTGTTTTTACTGTATTTCTGATCAAATAAATGCAGCTTTGATGAGAATTAGACCTCTTTCAAAATCACTTTAAAAATGTACCGACCCCAAACTTTTAAACTGTAGTCTATATTGTTTATGCTCTATGCTTTGTTTTTTGGCATTATCAGAATTTTCTTGTGCATGTAAATGCCGTCATTGTATCTCTGCTCCATAAAGATGATGTGCTTATTATTTATTATGAGCTTTCTAATCAAATTAGGCCTATTTATCATCTTTCAATCATCCAACTCTATAAAGCGCTTCCTTTTTTAAGGCATATGTGTTTACTGATTTGTTGTCTCAGGTGGGGTTTATTTCTTGAACATTGAGTGCAGTTAGGGCCTGCACCAACAGTCACACAAACAGATGCAGGATGAAACATGTAGTTGTGTCTATTGCCTTCTTTTATTTATTGAATGATAAACCCTTCCTATTTTCTCATGGGGTCCGTGCAGCTTTTCTTATGTGTGGGTTTCCGCTCATGACCGTAGAACATGTGTGGACGTGTGTGTTTAAAGCACACTGTTTTTTTTATTTATTTATTTTTAGCGGTGGCTGATGAAACCCTGCAGTCTTGTCTGTCATCACTCAGCCTTCAGCTTCAGTCTTTAAATTGCACTTTTACCCATCATTCCTGCTTACCTATGATTTGCCTCTCTTCTTTTCCCCCCATCCCATCAATTTTCCCATCCTGCTCTTCTCTCTCCCTCTGACCCCACATTGTCAGAATATGGTCCTCACAGACTGCCGGTAAGTTTAGTGTGTAGACGTTTGCAGAGACTGCTTCTCTTGTCCGACCCCCCTGGACAAGGCAGACGCACAATGCCTTCTGTCCCCGTTATCTCCAGCCCAGAGAGCTCAGCCCAACAGGCCACTGCAGCTGCTGCTTCTGACGCAGGCCCTCCCGCAGGTTACCATCCCCTCATAGCCTGCATCCCCGCTCTCCTTTAACCTCCTGACCCCTCTGGCTGCCTGTCTCATGGCTGTCCTGATTTGCTGCTGCACCTTTGGCTATCGAGTGTGTTCCACTTCCTTTGCTACACTGACGTGCACACATCTAACTTCTGGTCATTCAACAACAGCAGAGCTTTGTTTCAAAACCTAGTGACATCCAATGCAGAAACTGCCTCTTTGTTTTGGCCAAAATCTTATACAGGATCATGCTCATCCAGGATCACAACCACCAGACATTTTGATTGTAATGCAACATTTTTCAAAAGTTTGTGGTTGGTTAGATTTTTTTATTTTACTTAGCAAGGCTGCATTTATTTATTTAAAAATTCAGTAAAAGCTGTAATATTGTGAAATATTATTGCAATTTAGAATAACTGTTTTCCTGAATATATTTGAAAAATGTAATTTATTCCTGTGATGCAAAGCTGAATTTTCAGCATCATTGCTCCAGTCTTCAGTGTCACGTGACCCTTCAGAAATCATTCAAATATGCTGATTTGGTGTCAAGAAACATTTATTATCATTTTCAATATTTTTTCAGGATTCCTCGATGATTAGAAAGTTCAAATATTTAAAATGGAAATCTTTTGTGAGAATATAAGTTACTAGATTTTGGAGCAGAGCTCAGATGTCAATTCAATTGGAATTCAATCACATATAAAGTGGGTTGATGCTGTTTGGCTTTTTTTTTTTTTTATAACTTTTAACACTGATACACGTTCATCTTGTTCTTTTCAAACCTTCTCTTGTTCTTCTGCCCTTTGCAATATTCCACAAAATACTTCTCAGTACCTTCAGCGATATGTGATGCGTTCAATTATTGTAGACAAATATGAAATGGTTACAGGCAAACTGAAAATATTTGTCATCTATGAAGCCAGGCACTTTCGGAATAGTTGATTTCATTTGATAACCCTAGTGTGCACTATTAGTTTAACCACATGCTGACATCACATCTTGCCAGGTATTTACAAACCTATAACAAAAATGAATGACGTGTGGTTGCTTTGTAGCTGCAAGTCACTAGTCCTCTAAATGAACACTTCTGACACCATCATCCTCGACTCCTGAGCTACGGATTGCTGTGTGACTTGTTTATTCTGCTTGAAAGTGAATACTGCATTAAAGAAGGCTGTGCATAAGTTTGTTCTTTATAAACTGTGCTCCTTTATTTGCTCTCCCAGTTTTAGGAACAGCCTACCCAATCTTTAACCCTTGGCTTTGTTTCTTTAACTCCGAATTAAGCCTCTTTTAGACTCATCTTTACAGAGTTTGTGGCTTTTGAGTTTGTTGTTGGAAGATTTTTTTTTTTATCTTGCCTGCGCTGCAGTGTGTTTCCTGAGGATTTAGGTCTGCTCTTTTATGTTTGTTCTGGCTCTGTTGTTGTTTCAGTTTTTCAGTACATCATCTTATTTTTGTTTCAGATTCTCCCTCATCTGTGGTAAACAAACAGCTCGGATCCATGACTCTGGATGAGGAGCAGGGTGCGTCCTTTCCTCTTTTTCCTTCCCTTTTCCTGATTTTCTTTCACTATCTTGCGCCTGAGCTCTGTGCATCTGTGATTGGAGCAGTCTTTGTCCTTAGTCCTCTTAAGAAGACTCTGCAGATATGCCTTTCACTGAAAAGAGAAACTTCAGAAAGATACTGAGGCTTTCTGTGGAGCATGATCAGTTAATGGACATGCGCTTCAATAATTCTCACGATTGTACCACTTTTTCTCCCCTTCTTTGGGCCCAAGTTCATATAAACCTCATCTTTCAAATAATCTCCTGTACACAGGGACACATTATTTTTTGTTTCTCGCTCTTTACTTATTGAGTTCATCCTCCATGAGACTGATGTGGGCTTGTAACATCAGAATTTATCTTAAAGGGGTCATATCGCAAATATTTTTTTGTTGTGCTATAAAAACATTCTGGAAATTCCAGAATTACAGAACTTCCTTCCTAGTTCAAAGTAGTATTTATTGAAACTAAGCTAGACTTGTTACTCAATATTAACAAATGACTTCCCACATTTACACTGCCATTCAAAGTCTTTATTTAATTAAAATTACTGTAAAAACAGTAATATTGCTAAATAATTGTTTTTTATTTTAATATATTTTAAAGTATAATATATTCCTGTGTTGGGAAAGCTGAATTTTCAGCACCATTACTCCAGTGTCACATGATCCTTCAGAAATCATTCTAATATTCTGATTTGGTGCTCGAGAAACATTTCTTAATAATATCAATGTTGAACACAGTTGTGAAGCATCAGAATTCTTTGATGAATAGAAAGTTCAAATGAACAGCATTTACATGTTAACAAACTTTTTGAATGGTAGTGGACATGTCAACAACACCCTTGCAATGGCGCTGTCGATGAAGTAGGAGGGAAATGATGCAAATACTTTGCAGACTTTGCTTTTCAATTCTAATATTTTAAGTGATATTTGTTTATGGTCCTTGACAACATTTAAGGATGAAAAAATATATATATTTTTAAAAATAGAATGATATGACTCCTTTAAAATTATCTTACTATTCTGCTTTGGAATATGGATTGTTTCCTAGGAACTGAGGAAACAGATTTTGGAGATATTTCCTCTTCATGGCAGTCTTCTTTACTCCATGTCCATACTGGTGTATGCACATATTCCTCTTCAGAGCAAGATGTTCAAAGAAAGCTTAAACTCCTTTGATTACTTTCACTTTCATTGTACTAAATCTCTTTGCTTTGAGTTAACTGCTTGCAACTTAAACTCTAATAATTCTTTAGAGCATGAAGTCTGTGTACAGCTCACTTTTCCACGCATATTTTGTATATATGTGTACTACAGTTTTGCCTTTTTTTATTTTTATTGTTTGAGACTACTCAAGGCACTCGGGTTGCCACGATACAAAGCAAACAGTGAAATTTCACGATTCTCAGTAGCACAGCAAAAATTAAAATGCTGTTACAATCCTTTATTTAAAACGTTAAACATTCATGTAATTATTAAAAAATCAAATACTTCTCAATGAAATCTGAGCATCTGAAGCTGCCACCTGTGTGTACTGAATTGAGTGGTTTCTCAGTTATTTAATTTTTTTATTTTAGTATCAACTAGTACCACCATAGCGGCACTTTTGACAATTGTACTATGCACGATAATCACAAGCTAATATTTCAGAACAGCTGCATCATTAGCTGTAGTTATTACTAATGTAATGTTCCTAAGGAAAGCACACTTTCTGAAAGCTCAGTTTTACATCGTTGGTGTTTCCTCTGTCTTCTTTTGCAGGAGGTGCAGAAGCAGCGAGACATGTAATCAGTGATCAGAGTACAGGTGTCAGTGAAGCTTCCCCGGAGACTACCGAAACCGTGCCATCCACATCAGCGCCTTCACTTGGCGCCAGCTCTGGTAACGGCAACGGGAGCGGCAGCACTCCTCCAGGGCCTGGGCGGATGAGCACGGCAGAACCGGTTCTTAGTCTGCACTACAGCACTGAAGGCACCACCACTAGCACCATCAAACTGGACTTCACGGATGAGTGGTGAGCGGCCAGAGAATCAGCCTTGACCTCTGCACACAAATCACTCCCACAAGCCACAGTAGTTGAAAATAAAAAAAAATAGTGTACCAAAAAATAGTGGCAAGACTTGACTTGTCTTTTTGTTGCGTTGTTCAAACAACAAACATACAGTGCAACTTGTAAAAAAAAAAAAAAAAAATTGTAGCAGTCAGTCTAGTCTGCTAGAAATGATGAATCAACATTTGACTCATCTACTGAAGCTCAAGTCATTACTTTCATTCAACTCGAAATGAAGCTTTGTGTACTTGTATGCAATTTTATTCATACATTCTCTGAGAATTGAACCAGTGTTTTTTTTAACAAAAATAAGACTATTAAAACTATTTTTGTTTATTGAAATAAAGCTGAAATGAAATAAAACTAATATTAGATATAAGACTTACAAATATAAAAAAAATAAAAAAAGAAATAATGTCTTGTCAACTAGCTTAAATAAAGTAAATTGAAGTACTAACACTAAAATAAATATAGAATAGAATAAAATAAAATACAAAATATTAATTAAAAGTAAAATGATTAAAATAGCTTTTGTTAATTGAAATAAATGTAAAACAAGTTTTAGATGAAAGAATTAAACTTAAAATAAGTTTAAAGTATTAAAATGCCTAAAACTAGAATGAAATAAATTAAAGTTAAAAAGAAACATGAAAAAACAAACTAATAAACATGACAAAAGCACATTGCAAAATTACTAAAACTTAAAAATTCAAATGAAAATTGAAAATACAAAAATAAAACTAATTCAAAATATTAATAAAGTCTATAATAGTATATAAATAATACTTGGACACTTATATATGCATATAAAATCAGTTCAAAAAGACCCATTCCTATGAATTACAAAAGTCTGTCTGAAATTTCTCCTCGGCTTCCTCCTTTTGTTAATTTTGAGTATGTCATTTTTAAGAATAGCATTTCTTTTTAAGAACAGATGACTAACTTTATTGGCATCTGTGTACAGGAGCAGTCCAGCGTCCAGTGCCAAGGGCAGCGGTGGAGGACATAAGCCTGGGGAGATGGGTGAGAGCCAGACCAAAGAGGAGCCCATGGGACAAACCTCAGAGCAGAGTGAGTCAACAACCACATGCCCATTGCTACAGAACTTGTGTAGGTTGTGTGGCTTATTTTTGTGGGTTATCTTAACTACTCTGTCACATAACCAGGGTCAACCCCACCCTCAAAGAGTCAACCCACACCCGATGGGGCTCAAACTGCAGACAGTGGGAACGAAAAGCCCTCCATTAGCTCTCAAAACAGCACACCACCGGCGGCACCACCAGAGGGCCTGTCTACTGAAGACTCCGCTCGTCCCAGCGCACCCTGTCCCTCGGAGGAGCTCCAGGCTGCTAGTTCGGAGGACTGCAGGAGGAGCGAGACCGCAGGGACGGGCGGGCAGGGTTCTACTCAACCCTCCCGTAATAATCAGGACTCTGATGACAGCGACGACGACCCCATCCTTATCCCTTCAGCAAGGTATAGAGGAGGGCAGGGACAGAGGTATGGACTCTCGTCATGTCAAGATGTATAATGAAACAAATCATCACGATGTGTAGGCAAATGTTATGACAGACGGGAAGTCCCATAAAACATGAGCATGTTTGTATTAAACAGTGTTTTATCTTTTGGACAGTCATAAGTGAAATTCTACTCTTCTCATTAGATTTAATTTCAGAGGATCAGCTGTAGGTGATAGGATGATAAGGTACTGTAATATTTCTAAGATGGCCACTAATATAATCTAATTGCAAGGAGTGCAAAGTTTATTTACTTTTCATTAACCTGATATTTATATTGTGTGGCTGTGTAAAATATGTTATTCAATATATAATGTATGTAATATAGTATTTCCTATTAACTTTATTTCTGAGATGGTACAAAATGTGTGAATAATGACCATTTGGTTAGTTACTAAACCATTTCATGCATGAATATACAAGTTAGCTTAGGTGTAATTGTTTGGAGTTCAAAAAGTGTATTCAGATTTCCGCAAAAATTATACCAAGGCTGCATTTATTTGATCAGAAATACAGTAAAAACACTATAATTGTGAAATATAATTAATAATGTTATATATTTCAAAATGTAATTTATTCCTGTGATGGCAAAGCTGAATTTTCACTAGCCATTACTCCAGTCTTCAGTGTCACATGATCCTTCAGAAATCATTTTTTTTCTATTGCTGCTCAAGAAACATTTATTATCATCAATGTTGAATGATAATAAATGTTGTGCTGCAAGGTAGTAAATGTTTCCCAAAAAAATTCCAGACACTGTTGAAAAACAGTGTGCTTCCACAGCTCTCAACAAAGTTGATTTAACTCAAAAATCTTTAAAATATTAACCAAAATACAAAGTCTCATTGTATATCCATTGAAAATACAATTGTAAGTGAAATTTCAACAAAACAATTCATAATATAAATTTACACAATTTACACATAATATGAATTAAAAGCTAATACTGTTTTTATTATTATTTTTCAATCATGATATGGGTGACTGATAAAATGGGACATAGTCTTGGATCTTGGATTCAAGGACAGATTTGAGCCATTTCTACTAACCAGTGTGTGTGTATATATATATATATATATATATATATAAAACCACACAAGGCATAACCCCCTAGAATTGTGTCGAATTTTGCACAATAAAGCAACTCTAATATTTTCTACAGAAAATGTAGAATTGTATTCAGATAAAATATTGTCCCTCTCATTCAATGCTGTAGATGTATTGAAACGCTTGTGAAAATTTGACCATCTTGGACTAATATTGCATCGAGATGCTGTTGAGTTATAGTGGGTTATAAAGTTTTGGTGCATAGATGCATTTCATGAGCGATATTCTATATCCTCCATCTTTCATAGACGCTCCGCCGCGGCCCGCATCCAGGAGCTGTTCCGCAGGAGAAAAGAAAGGCGTGAGATGGAGGAGAGTGAGACTCAGAACATCAGGAGACCCTCTGTCAAGATGACATATAAGGGCCACCGCAACTCCAGGACCATGGTACACCGTCTGATGCATATCGTACACAAAAGCAATTTGCTTTTACTTAATTATTAGTTCTAGTACGTAAACAATCATGTTTTGTAAAGAACCATTCACAGACATTTGGCTTTGTTGACCTGGCTGTGCGTGTAGATTAAGGAGTCGTGTTTCTGGGGGAATAACTTTGTGATGAGCGGCTCGGATTGTGGCCACATCTTCATCTGGGACAGGCATACAGGAGAGCACCTGATGCTGCTGGAGGCCGATAACCATGTGGTCAACTGCCTGCAGCCTCACCCTTATGACCCCAGTGAGTAAAAAAAAAAAGTTTGAGTGAACAGGCTTTATTTTAGATGATTTGGATCACATAATTTGGTGTGACATTGTTTTTTTGCAGTTCTTGCTTCATCTGGAATTGACTATGACATAAAACTGTGGTCGCCTTTAGAACAGTCACCATCATTTAACAGAGTCCTTGCTGATGAGGTATGGGCAATCTTCTGTGAATAAAGCTGTGTTTTTATCCTTCAGTCTTAAAAATCTGTATTTAAAGTGCATGCATAACACAGGCCTGCTGTTTGCTTTGAGATATAATTAAAATCCCCAGTAGAGGGCGCCAGAGCTCTTAGCTCTGTGGTTTTACTGTGTGTGATTTTATAGAGGCAGGCAAATCTATTAAATAGAGGAATATAAAGACAGTTTTTTTGCTATATCTTTGCCAATAACTATAGGAGTAAAGTGACCATATATATATATATGTGTGTGTGTATATTTGGAATTAATTTCCTGATTTGTTTGTGTTGTAGGTGATTGCTCGTAATGAGTTAATGCTGGAGGAGACGAGGAACACCATCACTGTCCCTGCTTCCTTCATGCTCCGAATGCTGGCATCATTAAATCACATCAGAACAGGTGAATATTTATGTAGCAGTTTTGTTGTGAGGTCCAAAACATTACTACATCGAACATTTGGAATAAATAAATCAAAAACTAAAACAAAATAAGTTAGACAAAATCTGCAAGACATATTTAAGATTGTGGACTATTAATAGGTCTCTAATCAAATATGTACACTATCATTCAAGAGTTTGGAGATGGTAGGTTTTTTTAAAATGTTTTTGAAAAAGTTTCTTATGCTCATCAAGGGTGCATTTATTTGATCAAAAATACAGTATAACATTGTGAAATATAATTTAAACTTAAAATATTCGTTTCTAATTTATTCCTGTGAAGGCAAAGCTGAATTTTCAGCATCATTACTCCAGTCTTGAGTCACACTGTCCTACAGATCCTCATCCTAAAATGCTGATTTGGTATTCAAGAGACATTTCTTATTATGAACGAGTTTTAAAATAGTTTTGCTGCGTAATATTTTTTTTCAGGAACAGAAAGTTAAAAAGAATAGCATTTGTTTTTCTCATTGTATGAGTCTTTACTTCCACTTTCCATAATTTAATGCTTACTTGCTGGAAAAAGTATTAATTTCTTTAAAATTTAAAAATCTTACTGACCTCAAACATTTGAATGGTATTGTATAGTTTTGACACTGATCGTGTGATTTCCAGCTTCTATTGAAGCCTAAGATGCTCTTTGAATCATTCTCAAATGAACATGGAAAACATGATCACAAACTTGTAGTTCGAGTTCTGTTGTCATTAAAGCAAAAGACACCATACACTAAGAAATTGTAAAATAAGTCTAATTTACCAATGATTTTTACACCTGCAGAATTCGTCAGTGGATGCTTGTTCTACCATTTGATTTTCCCATGTTGAACGGGTGTCTGATCATTCTTCCTCTCCCCCTCTTTTCCTCAGACCGTGTGGAGGGTGACCGTTCAGAAGGCTCTGGTCAAGAGAATGAGGATGAACAGTAGCTCTCCTGCTGAAAGTGAATGGTTTTTTGCTACAGTGCACTTGAGCATTTGAGATTTGTACAAGTTACAATAGAGTATTTCCTTATTAGTTCAGTTTTTGGCATTGTTATTTTTTAACGAGACTTTTCTAACTAATTACTCTGTATGAGAGTAAACTGCGTCTGGGGAGTTCATGCAAACAAGGTGAAATGTAAGAAATCAAAAGACGAGACTAGAAAGAAGGTGCTTGAGAGTATTTAAGTGCAATATTAATTTGTTAAATCAAACGTTTGAGCTTTGAACGGTGTTAAGTGTGAAATCTTATTGTAGCCTCAAATGAAGAACTCAGATGTTTGTATACCAAGAATTATGCATGTCAAACATGAGTTTGCTGAAAACATGTTCTTAGTCTCTAACAATGTTGTGTATAAAAATGGCTCTTTTTTTGTCATTACTAAATCTTGCATTGCACAGGCATCTTCTGCCTAACCTCCATTACAGGTACTACTTGCAATATTTCATTATCCAAAACAGGCACTATACATTGTTACACTGCGGAATGTTTATAAAGGTTTATTAAAATGAGAACCATTTTTGACTCGGTCTATACATACAACCCACTGCTGTCTAGCCAAATGGTTCTAGCATTAGTTAGCAGGTCGTGTTTCTCTCTCCTAACAGCACAGATGGCCTTTTGTTGTGGCAGCTGTTGGCTTGAGCATTCTGCTAAGTGACTAGTGATCGCTGGGAGAAGCTAAGATGAAAAACCTAGCGGGCCATTCTATGCCAACCCCATTCAGCACTGTTAAGGAATGCAAGCCATCTTTTTAAATGATTGTCAACTGATTTTCAGATTAAGTTCCAGTTCCTTTTCAGACAATGTACCAGAGGACAGTTTAAATGTAATGTGTGTTGCGATTTAAACAAAACATGACTGAAAGCTTGTGGAGTACGCACAAAGAATTTAATAACACAGTAAAAATAATAATTATAAAAAGCGTGCTGTGGATCGCAAATAAGTAATGCAGCCTTTTGGCGGTACCACCATTGACGACAAACAGCCTATTAATATGGGTATATAAATGACTGGCGTAATGCAAAAAGATTCCACAGGAATGATTAATCATTTTTGAACAGAGTATACTAACCAAACTGAACAAGGTAGGAGTGAAAACACAAATATAATCTGTCACTGATCAAACGTAAAATCTTCAAGTGCAATTGTACCAATGACTTTAATAATGACAACTATATTGAGCTTGTTTTCTCACACCATTACATTCAGCCAAAGCATTTTAATCAGATTTTCCACCAAAATGGATAAATATGCATTTTAAGAGGTATTCTACCTTTTATTCTGCCCAGTATCTTTCTGTCCTTTACATGATTCTCCAAAGTCAAGTCAATTCAATGCCTGAAAAAATACTTTGAAGGTCTGAAGAGTTTTTTTTTTGTCCACATCAATATAACCCTCAAGACATTTGGTATATTTTCTTTAAACCTTGTGGCACTTAAAATAATTGAATATATTAATAAACATGAACTTGAAAAGTTCTAGAGAAACCTAGGATATTCATTCTTACAAATCGTCAGTACATATAAAACAAAGTGGTTACAGTTTCCTTGTAAGAAAAGAGTAAACATAATACATACAGTACCCAAAAGAGGCAAAATACCTGACAATATATGAAGGCTGTACATGATTTTACAGTATCTTGTATGTTACAAAAACATAATTTTCTGGTGAGTGACAGTAAGGCTTCTAGTACCTGATACCTTGCAGGTACAGCCATCATTGTGGGTCTTTGGTCTCACCAAAGCAAGTAGCAGCAGTTGCTGGCTAAAATCATCAAGTATAAGTTCGTTACCTAGAATGTAAATTACACAAACAACTGTATATCTGTAAACATTTGCCAATGTGTCTGTTGAATGTTCTGTACCTTTCAAAGCTAAAGATTACACAAGATTCTGGTCCTTTAAGAAGTTCACCAAAGTTCACGTCAAAGAACTACATGGAACTGTCACCTATTTTTTCCTCATGCTCTTCCTCCTCATCATCATCTTTAACTATTCCTTCATCGATGCTTTCCATCCTGAGTCTCTGTCCATCCAGGTAACGGGGAGCTCTCTGTGTGTTTCGTACTGTAAACAGACTTGTGGGAATTTGAGTCCATTCCCCAAAGAGTTGTAGCTTGGCATCATTCTCTATAGCCTTAGCCAGAGAGGAGGCAAAGCTGTCCAAAGAGTTATGGATGTCTGCTGTCACTTGTTCTATTGAAGGGTCACCTTGAGAAAAGGAAATGGAAGAAAATTAAAATATGACACTTTAAGATGCTTCTTTGTTTAATTAGTGTTTTCTGTCCGTTTGTGAAAATGCTATTTATAGTACAAAGGAGGTTTATGGGGCAAGATGGAAAAAGCATAAAGGTGGAGTTTCTTCGGCATAAAAAAAAAATTGAGATGCAAGTTGTTTAAAATCAAACTTTTGAGGTGGGACTACTGTTCTAGACAGATAAACTAAGTATCCTCAAACATTATTTTGTAAGTCTACATATCTATAAATGTATCAGGTGAAAATTACCAATTTTAGTGGCTTAACATGATCATAGTTTAAAAACTGGATAACTTATCCAGTATATAGATAAAATCCAGTATATATAAAAGTGGTTTATCACATAAAGTCCTGTGACTATACTTTCTAAACACTGTGTATGTAAACTTACACATATAATAAGGATGCACTAAATTTGATCAAAACTCAGTAAAGACTTTTACATTGTTACAAACACATACTTAAAATAAATTTGTTCTTTTGAACTTTCCATTCATTAAATAATTCTGAAAAGAATATATCACCGTTTCCACAAAATGTATAAAACAGCACAACCATTTTCATCATCATATAATAAGATGCGTTTCTTGAGCATCAAATCAGCATATTGGAAGAATCTCTGAAGGATCATGTGACTCTGAAGCCTGGAATAATGATGCTGAAAATTCATGCTTTGACATTAAAAAAGGAATAAACTACATTTTAAAATATCCTAAAATAGACACGTTTTTTAAACTGTTTTACTGTATTTTTTGACCAAATAAATGCAGTCTTGGTGAGCATAAGTGACTTCTTTCATAAACATTAATAAATCTTTCCCACTCAATTTCGATTAAACCCAATTGTATTAGTGCCAATAAAAATGTTCTAAACTACAAACTCACACAAACTGAACCACTTTCTATGTGCTTGGTGTTGCCCTGGTGACAACTGAGAAACACATTTTTGAATTAGTCAGATGTAAAATAAGACCATGTTACCTTTAGGAATCTGATCCACTTGGTCCTCGAATGTGACAGAACTTCTTCTCTTATTGGCAGCACAGAGGGCCGAGTGGGAGGACTCTGAGGTGTAGCTGTCCAACAGCATGATGTCTGTAGCTAGCGGGTAAATCACAGCAGGGATCTTTCAATCAAATATCAGTTTTAACACTGCTCACCACCACCCACCCACACCAGTCTGGACACTGTGGGAGAGCTGCTGAGCATCGCCGTCTGTCTGTTATGCGATACTCATGGGCACTGTGTTTCCTCAAATGGCACACCCTGATAACAGCAGTCTGCAAGCCAACAAACCACCTCTGCCGACTGCTCGGAGCTGTGGGGGTTGCTGCCGTTTGCTTTTCTTGTACTCAAAGAGGTAAGGATGCAGCGATATTAAAATTCTGGCTGATACCGATAATTAAATGACATTAAAATTATATAATTTTGTCAAAATGTGTTATAACGCTACACAAGTTAAAAATACAATTAAATTAAAATTACTACAAAAAGTCATTTAAATGTTACAAGTGAATTAAATGCTACATCACAATAATACAAAGTATATATGTGACAAAGATTAACTTAACCATTAGATGACGATAAAGTTAACATTAATGTAAAAAAAAGCATGCACAAATGATTATACATTATTTGCTGACACTGACAAACAAAAACAAATCTTGTGTCACCACTTTATTGTGGATTCCAACAAAAATGAAATCACAAAACCAAAAATAAATTTAAAAGGAGTTAGGAAAGATTATGAATGGTTACATAGTTTATTAAAAAGTTGTCAATTTACTCATCCTCACTTATATCCATTTTAAAATCTTTCATGGAAAAGGAGATATTAGCTCTTTTCCATAAAATGGAATTCAAAGGTGACAATGATGTTAAGTTCCAAAAATTACAAATAAAGAATCGTTAAAGTATCATAAATGTAGTATCTACCATAACTTGTTATCCAAGTCTTCTAAAGCCATTTGATTTTGGGTAATGAACAGACTGCAATTTAAGTTGCTACTCACTGAAAACCTTTCAGTTTGTTGTAGCTCTCAAATCTGATTCGGTTTCAGATATATTCAAAAGTTTTGCAATACGTTGTGCTAGTCCACCAATGACTAACCGTATTTGTTGCATGCCTTGTGGCTGAATGCAATATGTCAATTAATGCTAAACTGAATGAGATTCAAGAGCAACAGCAGAAGAGAAGATTCAGTGAATAGAGATATTTTTAGTGAATTTTGGCCTGTTCCTCACAGAAAATTTATCTAGTATGGCTTCAGAACACTTGAAATGCAGCCCATGAGTAGCATGGACTATTTTTTATGATACTTGCATGCTTTTTTGAGACTGACAGCAATTGTCCACCATTTATTTTTATTCCATGAGAAAGAGCACCCAGGACGTTCTGCTAAATACCTTATTTTTTGTTCCACAGAAGAAAGTCATACAGATTTGGAACAACATGAGGGTGCGTTAATTACACCAAAACTTTCATTTCAGGATGAACTATTCCTTTAAAAGCTTTTTGTCCCATGTGTGATAAATAGAAGGCCTACCTGAGTCTTGTGTAAAGCTGAAGCCAGTGTCTCCCGTGCTGCTACCACGGCCCAGGAGCTGCCCACCACCCACTAACATGGCCGTCAGGTGAGGAGACATCCCCAGATCTGTAAAACAACAAAGACTCTCAGACATCTCATCCAATCATTTGGTTATGAAGAACCCCAGGAAAAAAGAAATAACAGCAGCAGGCTCACCTGTTATCCGGTTAGAGATGCTAAAGAGACGAGAGGTCCGGTGCCGTATCACAAAAGACTCTCTGTAGTAGCGGTCGCCGTAGCACATGCCCAACAGCTCCTTACGTACGGTCTTGTTCCACAGCCCATAAATAAGTGGATGACACACGGCACTGGTAAAGGACAGCCAGGAGACTAGCGTCTCCATCTGTGGAGAAACACTGTATTTACCCCATAGTGCTTCGGTGCTGATAACTACCACGTACGGACCCCAAGTTGTCAGAAACGTTCCCAGCACCACTAGAATGGTGACGAACGCCTTGCATTGGCTCCCAGAGTAGATCAGGCTCCTGCGGCTACCACTAGAAGATGTGGATGTATTGGAGTTCTTGCGGCCGTTCTTCTGAGAGCTGGACTCTTCCTGAGACACCACCACGCTACCGCAGTAAACCTTGCGAGCTTTGATGCGGGCCACGCGGAAGATGACGCCATAACAGACCAGCATGGCCATCAGTGGCAGAAGGCAGCACCACGTAACCCAGAAGGCTGTATAGCTGATCTCCTTGTGCCAAGCCACCGTGCAGGTCCACTTGAAGCGGTCAAACTCAAACGAGGACCAACCGAAAAGCGGCGGAAGGCATCCGACCAGGGAATGGAGCCACACGTAAACAATAGCGAGCACAGCTCGGTTTCCCGTGATTTTCATGGGGTAGATCATGGGATATAATACAGCATAGTACCTAGACATTGGTATAAAACAGATACACTTCGATCAATCCCTCATGAGATACACATGACTAGCCAATGAAACGACAAGGGGGTCTTTCTTTAAAACTGTCTGACTGCCAGAAATAAAGTATGGTCTATAAGATTCTCAAGATGGGCACGAGAATGTGGCTTCTGGGTTTGTGTAATGCTAGAGCTGAACAGGTCTGGTATTTTTCAATCAATGTGTATCTTGTTCATAAAAACAGAGGAACTGTTCAAGCAAGACTAGACTTCAGGGTCATGGTGAACTACAGGCTTAAAGAATTACAGTATGGTCATTGACTACAGCAGTCCAAAAACATGTTTTGCTAAAAACTTTTCTTGAATTAACTTAAAATTAGAGATTTTATAATGAACATTCAAGTATATTTACATGTGGTCAACAGCATTCCATTAAAATGATTTGTTTCTGTCTATCCAATAATTTAATAAAAATATATTAAAAATGCAATTCATAAATACAATTACTTGAGTGAGCATGTTTTTAATTTCTGTAATGAATTTCTGTTGTATAACGTCAAAAACAGTCAATTTCTTATTATTATTTCTTCTTGAAGTGGTTTTATTAAACATAAAACAGGAAATTATATCATACCCGTATAACCTTCTGTCAAGGTCAAATAATCTTTTAAAATATCAAATAATTTGACCCTTTTATGACATGGTTCAAACTGTAAAATGCCATGTGGAGTTACTCTCAAATTATACTTTTTATGCTCTCTATGCAAAATGATGTTTAGTAAATTATGTAAAAAGAACTGCACACTCACGTGTATTAGGCGTAATGAAAATATGTTATTACTTTTTACTTGATGGTTAAACCACGAGGCGTGTTTTAAGAGTCATTAAATTTTCATTGAAAGTTGAAACCATATGTAACCAAAGTTTGTTCCTTTTAATTATCATGAACACTTTTATTGACTCTTTTATACACAAGGATTCCTAAAACTACAGGATGTGATAACGTAACGACTGACCTGTCAATGGCAATGGCTCCCAGTGTAAGCATGCTAGACGAGCTGACAAGTAGATGGAGGAGTGCTGTGAAGTTGCACCACACCACCCCAAACATCCAATCCCGATGCACCGAGCTGGCGGCAACGAAGGGCAGCGTTAATACAGACAGCAGCAAATTGGACAAAGTCAGGCTGAAGACAAACTTGTTACTGGGTGTCAGTAAGTAGGGCTTCTTATATAGCGTCACCACAATGACTAGATTCCCCAGACATGCCAAAATGGCTATGATGATGATCGAGACCGACTCCAAGGCCACAAGCCCATCGTCGTCCAGGCCATTAGTGGAGTTGGCCACCGCTGTCCCATTCTTAGAGTTGTTCATTATGGGTGGCTGCTGACTACCCAGGACTGGACAGACATGTTGACAAACTACAACATAAGAGAGAAAAAGCTTTCTGGTTAAAGCTGTCTGGAACTTGAGAAATAATCTGGTGCGGTGGGTTAATTCAAAGGTGTACTGTGTAAAGTATTACAAAGCAAGCTGATTTCAATTGTACAAAACATTGTACAAATGTGGATTACACGCATTCTCACAATGTGCCGTTTGTTGAGAACTGAGCTGTGCTGTGAAGAATCCAGAGACCATTTGATCTCCGATTTTAAGTATAAATAAGACTCCTACCATTTTAAAAATCACAGGATGTGAATGAAACATAAGAGTCACATTTATGTACACTACAACTATATGTACACAAAATATGCAACTTTAACATCAGGTTAGTTAGCAGGCCAATTACTGGAGATGGCTGACTAATAATAAGTTTAAAATAAGCTGTGCTGTGAAGAATTCAGAGGCCATTACATTTATTCATCTATATGTACACAAAATATAATCAAAAATCATTACATTAAAAAAAATAAGGACCACAACATCAATCAAACAAACAAACAAACAAACATATCAACACTGCATTAGATAACAAAATATCAAACCATAACAAACATAATATGTTGTCGTTCACAATTTAAGTGTGACTAGGGTCTCCTAATGCGAGTCTGCATGTGGATCTGTCATGCCTCTTCAATAACTCGTTCACCATGATGCCCATTCAATGAACAACCACAGCACAGCAATGTAATGTGACCCGCTAACGGAGAGAGCAAGGCAAGCAGATTTCTTTCTCGAATTTCTCGAACAGCAGCGACATTTTGCATTGCACAAAATATATGCTCCTGATTCTTTAGATTCAAAGTGCAGAGTTTATCCAAATGAAATAGAAGCATGGGTAACCTACCAGCTCCCCAGGCCAGAGGATATCCCGCTATAGTGCAGTGCTGGTAACTTTCTCCGGCTGGCTTTGTTAGTGAGCGGCGACTAACTTTAATCCAAAAACTTTATCACCTCCTGCAAGATGCTGGTTTTCCTCACGCTCTCGCGGAACAAAAACGCTTTTCGGAGACGCATGCTCGAAGTTTCAACGCAATTACAAAGTATCAAACGGTTCAGGGTGTTCGTTTGTTGCGGCTGCTGCGGTCGCCGGTGAATAAAGAGGCGCTGGTTACGTCACAATGGCGTCGGAAACCCTCGTCCTGAAAACTTCCCTCCATCTCTTCAGAGTCTCACTCTACTGACTACACGGTCTTCTCAATGGGGTATATAGACTATCTACACGACAAAATAATGTGCTCAAATGGTGTTTATGGCTGTTTTCGACGAAAAATATCTAAACATGTTAAAACTACCAGAGCAGCCATTCTTAGAACAACAACCATCTAGTAGGATAAGACAAGTAAATTTAACTTATATTGTATAGATGTATTGTCTCATTATCTAGCTATATTTGAGTCGACAAAACTTTATTGTCAGGCTTCTATGGAAATTCATAACACATCAAATAAATAAAATTATAGGGAGAAATTACAGTGAAGTTAGTGAATACAAATCATTAAATCATTTCAATTCATCTTGTGGCCGCCTATAGTTAAGATGTATTGCTCAGATGCTGACACTCTGTGTATAGGATAAATGTGTGGTTAACACAAATCGTTTTATTTGCTCAGTCTGAGTGAGAAATCTGAAAATCAGTTAAGTTCCATAACATAGATTGAAATATTGTAGCTGAGTATGATGAAGGAAAAAAAAAAAAAAAAACTTGACTGTTCATTTTTTTTTTTTTTTGGCCAAGACCACCTCGGCATGATGTTGCATTCATTTGTGTGAGCGAGCAGACATTTATTCAACACTAGGTGGCGTATGCATCCTGCAATCATAAGAAATTGCATAAAACGCACACGCACACCATATAAGTCTGTGTGCATTCTGGTTGAAGTGCCCATCGGGATAGAAAAGCATGTACACACATACATAAATAGCAATTATAAATGTGGGAACACATTAACAAATTTCTGCATTCATCCGCCTCACTTTTTAAGAAATAATCCATTAAATTGTTCAGAGTTTTAGCATAATACATTTAATTCTTGTAACACACACATAGCACAATGTTTATTCAAAATCACAACCAAGCAGCTCAATCCTCATAGTAATGGATTTCTGCCATTGTTTTGGAATAATTCGGATGAATCTGGAAAATATTGGTGGGTAAATGTAGTTCTTTACTTGGCCGTTGTTATCTGTGTTGCCTTGAAAAGTCTGGAAATAAAAGAAGTCATTCTGTCATTCTGAAGACACAAAAAACAGTTTTTTCCACAAATGTAATCCCAAAAAATGAGGCTGCTTACCTTTTGTTCATAATCCTCATCATCTGTGTACTTAGTCCATCCTTTGCCGTCTTCACTGTATTCCAGAGTATATGTTCTCACAAACATCTCATTGCCAAATGATTTGGCCCCCTGTGTTACTATCCCAGTTATTTTCTTTATATTCCTGAGTTCCACTTGAATCCATTGCTGATTGTCCTTGTTCTGTAAATTGCAGACAGTTTAGTGATGCTTGAGGTTGATTTGCAGTGTAACAGTGCCATTAAATGTTTAATTTATGAGGTATGTCTTAGCTACCTTGGCTTGCCATGCATTGACAGTCCCTTGCTTATTTAAGCGTGCATACCAAGGATGCCACGTTCCAAAGTACCTACTGGAGGCCACAGAACTGGCAGTAATTTGAGTATCTTTAATGACGCCACTTTCCATTCCCAATGGCACAGAGCAACCTGCCGGCACAATGAGGAGGTTTAGTACAATGGATCTGAACTTTGTTGTGTCTTATAAGGCAATATGGGGAAACAAAATCTGTTTGAATTTTGTCCATACCATCAAGCTCACAACCAAAATACTCCAAACGGACAGTTGGGTAGTTGTAAGAATGTGAAGGATGTAGCCTCACATATCGACCAATCAGAGGTGGGAAAAATATATTCTCCTTTGTATATGATGCATCAATGTTCCCTTCAAAAGTCTGTTGGCATTGAAAAACAAGGGGTTTTTTGCTCACATCGAATGGACAGTTTGCACAGAACATGTTCAGATTAGAACATAGGTATTGAGATGCGTTTGAATTATTAATTTGACACAGTGTCTAAAAAACATGGTGCTAAAAAGCAGTGAGATGCGGCGTCAAGGCCAAAGACATCTATCTGTTGCAGTGATTTTCAACCTTTTTGACTCCAAGGCCACCAAAAATATTCAAAGGTCCCCCCCAGTCCTAGATTTGTTTTCAGCTTACTTTAATTAATGGCCACTTGTAGTTTCTGTTTCTGTAACATAATCTAAAATAATTACAATTAAAATCATAAAATTTCAGCATTCCAGATTTTGTAGCTGAATGCTTTACATAATTCTTCATTATATAGGGTATCTAGGATTTCTGAGGGGGGGGGGGGGGGGGTTGAGAGAGGAGGAGCTGAAGCTCCGCTCCAGAGAGGGGGAGCTGGGGGTTCATGGCTCTGCAGTGAGTAGCCTCTCTTTTTACTTAGTATGGTTAATCAACTGGATAAGGTGAGTAGCATTAGTTCATAAAGTGAGATTAAATACATAAAGTACTTTTTTTTTTTTTACATATTTCATTATTGCAGGTTTACATATTTAAGTTTGAATTTCACTGCTCTATAAATTTTGAGGAGGAGTACTGAATCTGTTTTTGTGCAAGTGAGACGAGTATAGTTAAATACATGCTCCCATCTAGACCTAAAATAACCATCATGTTTACACAGCGCACAACACCTCTGCCCTCCCGATTTCACTCAACATGGGGACAGGAGAACTATCTTTCAATTCATGGGAAAACAAAGTAACTTACTCAACAAAGTTACTCAGATTTTTTTGTAAATTTAAAAGTAATGTGTTACTTGTTTACTAGTTACTTTAAAAAAGTAATCTGATTACATAACTCACATTACTTGTAATGCGTTACCCCCAACACTGCTAATTAATGTCTTCAGGATTACTAGAAAGCTACAGGCAGGTTTTTAATCAGGGTGGAGGGTGGAGCTAAACTCTGGGACCAAAGTTGCCCATCCCTGCCAAAGTGGGTTTTCAAATAAAAAGCAGGGAAGTGAAATGGAAAAACGTGTTTAGTATGAGCAGACCAATTTGCTGAAATGTACATTTAGTGTATAAATTGTCACTTGCCTTTCTGACAGAATCACTGTCTCCCTTGTAGAAGATCCACTTCTTTTTGTCTGTGCTGTAGGAAATGGTGTAGTTCAGCACAAAATTATGTTTTAAGAAATGCTTGGCTCCCTGTGTGGCAACTTTACTAATCACTACCGGCCTCTGGAAGTCCACCTGGAAAGCAAGATACAGCCTCCTCAAGTAACTAGTCATTAGCATTTCTTTATATATGTCTACACACTGTTATGAGTTACCTGAATATGCTGTCCTGTCTTTGTTGTGCTCCATGCATTGTATTTCCCTGTATTATGTAGCCTGGCCAAATGAGGATACCATTGTCCTTAAACACAGAGTCAAATGTGTTAGTGTGACCCAGACTATGCTACATAAAAAGCTTTGCTCTCAGATCCTACCTCTAGAGTCAGATGCTGTTATGTGCTCATCTTGCACAAGTCCAGAGATAAGACCAAGAGGGTGATTACAGACTGCAAAACAGACCAGGTAAGATTTTAAGATATGACAGAATCTATTGTTTACCTGTATTAAGATCTTAATTATTAACTGTCTATGTCATACCATTATCTAACACAAGGAATAGCGTCTGCATTCCTCTCTGCTGTGAAAGTCCAACTTCAGACTCCAGCTGCCAGAGACCAGGCTTTGAAGGCAACATTTCCAATGTGGCAAATCCACCTAAATGTTGGGGGCTGAGTGTGAATGGCAGTTTTTAGATCATTTAGGTAAGCAGATATCTTCTAACACCACTGCAAACCTGGTAAAAGTGGGTAAACACCCTGACGGTGGTCCTTTAATTCCTTATTTATGAATGTTTGACCATGGAAATGGACACTGTGGAGGTCTTTAGGAGAGCCCATGTTGATCAGATGCCACTTTGCTAGCTGATTTGTGTACATTCTAAGTCCTTTGAGACTGTAGATAATACCATTGATAGCTGATGAAACAAATGTTATAAATAAGATATTATAAATATTAAAAGTAGTATTTTTATGTAAAGCAATATTTTTTTATGCTCCAATTTATTTAGTTTTAATCCAGTGATTCTGACTGTAAAATAAATACTCTTCTTTAAAAAATGGAGCACAAAATAGCTGAAAATAATATATTTTCTTACCGTCAAACTTTAAATTATCTTGAAATTTTGGATCCATGATTGCTTTTCTGTTTTTCCTTTCAATCCTCTCCTTATTCTCCTCATAGTACCAGCTCTTATTCTCATCAAAAGTCATAAAGAGCAGGACAAATTCTCTTCTGTCCACAGGCTCTTTTGCTAGTGTACCCTTCCTGCACACCAGAAGTGGCCCAATCAGCCCAGAGTTTATATCTTTCTCCTATGCGAGAAAGTAATTCAGTTGTACGTGAAAATGAATAATAATCATTTATATAATAAACAGTACATTTATTAAATGGCTATCGCCCTGGAGCAATCTTGGATTAAGTACTTGCTCTTTGAAGGAATATGAAGGAAAATTCATGCTTACAGGATTCACTGCAGAGTAGTAGGTCCACGTTCGACAGTCAGATTCATTATTTTGAGGTCCAGACTTGGAATTTATAGTCCATATGTAGGTAAAGGTGCTGTTGGGTTGAATGGCATCGTCTTGTTTGTACCAGTACGGTGATTGGTCATCATAACTCAGGCCTTCCATTTGTTTTAAGTATTTTACTCCATTTGCATGCAAAGAGTATGGACGGCTGGCGCGATTCCTGAAAAACACCTAGCACATAAAACAGGAATATAATTAATGTTTACTTCATATGATTTGCATGTAATTCTCATTTATGCACTAGCATGTTCAGATATTTAATGGTGTACCAGAACAGTCTGATCAACTTCAGCTTTAATAACCGGACCCAGAATTCCCAGGTGTTCATCCATTTCCCCTCGGATGTCTCGGATACTAAAGGTGCTGTCCAGGTACTTTCTGAACACCACTTTTTTGAAAGCCGTGGGCCTCTCGTTTTGAGATGTTTTATCAAGTCTCCTTTGCAAACATAAAACAAAGTAATTTTACAAATGAATTACACTCCTTTAGATTCATATATTAATTATTTTTGTTTCTAGAAATGCTAAATATTATTATTTGAAATGCATGATGTTGACAGTACCTCTGCCCATAACCAGCATAATCCCATTCCTCCTCTTCAACTGAGATGAAATAAGTCCTGGTATTCTTGTCTCCAGCCATTTTTAAGAAATGCTGGGATGTTGTATCAAGCACTGGGCTTTGAACATCTGCTGCTTTGCTATAAGGGTCTTTGTACTCTACATATTCATATTCCTCTGGGAGATCAAACATACCATCAAAATCTGCTTCCTGCCCTTGTTTTGGAACATATAACTCATAATCATTGAAGTCCCGTCTTGGCACTCCTATGACAATGGCCTTCCCCATCAAGTCTTCCTCACTCGAGACAGGCTTGGTTCCCCTTGGGGTCAACACAGCAGGTCCAAAACCTCTTGGAGAAAGAGACCTTGGAGAAAAAGCAGAACGTGGCTGTGGCTTAAACTCTTTCCTTTTCTTTGTCTTCATGCCATATCCCTTTCTCGGCTTTACCCTCTGGTGAACTACTTTTTTTTTCTTTTCACTCTTTGGCTTATTTGAATTTTCTTTAATGTATTTGCTCATGTGATCTGGGATCTCCAAATGAATCAATTCGTGTTTGCCCTCATATCCCCAGTGCTCTTCTTTTGGGTCGATATGAGATGTGAGTATGGCCTCGCTGTGATTGTTCTTCAGATAGATGACCACTTCCTCTTCACTTTCGCTTTCTGAGCCGTCTTTCATCGATGAAACATTGAAAAGGCCAAGAGAAAAGGATGTATTCTCCTTACTGTCTGAAAGGAAGAGCTGTGATGCATTCCTTGAAATTTCACTTGGAGATTTCATTGTATCATTAGTGGATGGTGTTCTGTTCTCTGTTATTTCAGATTCAAGGTGGAGGCTGGAATCAGACAAGGTTGCATTCGAATATTCAGATTCATTGCTCTGTGCAGTGCTGTTTCTCAAAGCCAAAGACAAATTAGGCCTAAAAATGTTCTCAGTTTCAGAATTTATCTGTGAAAGCATCTCACTGGTGTAATTCCTCTTTGTGCTGTTGAGTTCCTGAATCCCTGTTGTGTTTTCAGTTAGTTCAACAATGTCCTGTACTGTGTCCAATAGTGAGACATCATATTCCACCAAAGTTGTATAATCTGTTGAAATTTCCAAGCGATTACCACTGTGCAGAAGCACAAAATCTTCCTCAACTTGTGTCTCTGAGATATTGGACACAGAGTCAGAACTAGGCACGTTGTATATGAAGACGTGACCGGAACTATCACGATCAACATCTGCCATGTCAATACTATTTTTAACATTTAGCTCTTCTTTAATAGCTGTTTTGTTTACTAGGGTTTGATTTGATAGCAGGGGCTTTGATTCAGATGAATTTAAAGATGCTTTGCTGTCCTCCATGGTGATGTTTCTTTCACCATTTGGAGCATCAGAGGACGTAAGACTTGTATTAGTGAGGAAACTGTGCGTTTCATTCAATGTGTGGGTGATGTTTGTTTCAATTATTGGAGCATGAGTAGAATTAGACAAAAAGTAGACACTTTCTATCTCTACTGATGAATTGGCGTGTGATATATTGGCATTTATTTGAATATCCAAAGTGACATTTATGGATACACTTTCAGTTTCATTCACTGGCTTTCTTACAACTGGAAAATGTGAGATAATACCGTCCGTTTCATTATTTGATATGTCCTTGGAATTGGAATCAAAAATGCTCACCATGTCTTGCAATGCCTCTTCTATGCTCTCATTCAAGACTGTATATGAAGATTGTATCTTGTCCGAGCCAACCACCTTAGCTGATAAACCATGAGTCTGAGTCGGATCGAAAATTTCTAAAGTAACATTGTGTGATTTGTCCAACTTCTTGCTTGGGTCCGGACTTTGTGCCTCAACAGTTGGCAATAAACCATCATCATGATCTAGCACCGATAGGTCGATATGCTCAACTTCATCTGCTAAGTTGACCGAACTTTTTGCCTCAACAGTTGGCAATAAACCATCATCATGATCTAGCACCGATAGGTCGATATGCTCAACTTCATCTGCTAAGTTGACCGAACTTTTTGCCTCAACAGTTGGCAATAAACCATCATCATGATCTAGCACCGATAGGTCGATATGCTCAACTTCATCTGTTAAGTTGACCGAACTTTTTGCCTCAACAGTCGGCAATAAACCATCATCATGATCTAGCACCGATAGGTCGATATGCTCAACTTCATCTGTTAAGTTGACCGAACTTTTTGCCTCAACAGTCGGCAATAAACCATCACCATGATCTAGCACCGATAGGTCGATTTGCTCAACTTTGTCTGTTAAGTTTTTGAATGACCTCAAGCCCAATATGCCTGCAAAGAATTCGGTATCCTCATCAACCTCACTAGGGTCTACTGGTTTTGGTGCCTCTGGTTTGCTTTCTGGGATGGGCGCAGGTTTCCATACAGTGAACTCTGGCTCATTATAATTATATTCCATTACATAATCTCTGAAGCATTCAAGGTCCTTGAATTTCACCCTCATTCCTTTAGTGGAGTCATGAGAGTTCAGTGATGCTAAAAGCCAAATACCTATAAAGTGGAGAATGTCAAGGTCATATTCATCATTTTTTTAAAATGTATTTCTTTGTATAGTCAATATTAAAATCTTAAAATAAAAAACTTTATAATTGATTTGTATACTCACCTATATTAACCATGTTCATAGAGATAGTTTCACCAGTCATGGGAAACAGACTTAGCATATCCTCTTCTCTGTTTTTTAGTTCAAATGTATGGCCATAAAATGTGGCCGTCTGGATATAATCTTGTTCGCCAACATTCGACACGTGCCAGGTCACAATTTCACCATTACAAAATCCCAATTCTTGGCCACTTTCATAAACATAACCATTGATTGCTGTAAGAGTTGATGCAATAAATACATTATGTACCATATATGAATCAAGACTCATATGATTATATCAGGAAATCACTCACTGTGCATAACATTTGATTTGTAAAACTCTGGATCATCTCTTTTAACTCTTTTGGGGTCACTGCAGTATGTGTTAATGTTCTCATCATGGTACCAGCTCTTATTCTCATCAAAAACTGTAAACATGGCATGCTGTTCTTTGTCAGCTTTTAGCTGAAAAACAGAAGAATTGCTTTGAAGTTAGCTGCTTCGCTACCATAGTTAGCATGTTAATCATAATAGAACCTCATAAGTTCGAAACACTCTACATAAGCAGCAGCTTCATAAACCTTTACTCACATTTGATGTTAGCTTGTCACTAAGCTAATAGTGCATATTAATAGCTATATATTAGACTTTGCTGCCTGTTTACAACAGCCTTCCCATACAAGGTGCTCCTGTGATGCCTTAGAGCTATTGTATAGAAAGGATTCTTTTGAATTTTTTGAGTCATTTGAATCTGATTCACTGACCTAATATATTGTAAATGGAAAGCACTAACCTGGACATTCTTTTTATTGAGAGACTGGCTCTTACAGATGAGAAGAGGACCCACAAGACCAGAAGCAATGTCTCTAGGAATGTCCACTGCACTGTGGTACATCCTGGTCAGACATCTGGGGTCATTGTCCAGTGGTACATCTTCCTCAGACACACTCCATGTATAGGTGTAGGTCTCTCCCGGTTGAATGCCATGTGTCTGGTTTCCTTTTAAATAAACAGCAGGATTGTTTAAATCAATTTTCTTTGTTCACGGACACTGCAATATTTAGTTTTTTACTGTGATATATATAATGTGATATGAAAAAATAAAAGAATTTTCACTGGATGACATAGCTATATTTGGAAATAATTAATCAATTTATCTGCATAGAAAATAAAATTATTATTAGAAAAATGAATGGGTATGCTCTATAAAAACTGACTCTAAACCTATTTTAGTGTTTTTAAATGTCTTTTCACTTGCATTTATCATAGGCCACATTCCCAGTGTTTTTACACATTCAATTGAACTATAAAGTAATAATAATAATAATAATGTTATTGTGGTTATTAATAAAACAATTAAACAAAATATAAAAAATTATAATAATACTATTATAATGTAAAATAAAGAATTCAGTAATTAATTTTAATATATAGTACTAGTTATTGTTATTGTACATTTGGAGCACTAATATTTACATCTTAATTTCTTCACTATTAAACGTTAAACCATTTAGCTTTTATTTTGTCAGTTTGCAACCAAAGGCTGTGATTTAAATAAATATGCGTTGCTTGTTTCATAGTGAACTATGCCACTGTGTTACATGTGTGATAACTGTTTTATCCAGCTCAGGCTCATTAGCAAAACGCACCTGTGTCAACATTTTGCAGAGCGCAAAATACGTTGCATCGTTCACGTTTCGTGACAGTTTCAAACTGAAACGTCCAGTGAGTGACGCTAATAGCATGTTTAGTTTTTTCCTGGATCAGATGAATGTAAATATGGCAACATTTTATTATGTTGGAGTTTGTAAGTGTCACCGCAGTTCTGAATTGAAATGTCCAGTGAGTGGCACGTTTAATACACCTACACTAAACTCTAAACCTACCCAATAGTGTGAACAAAAGCAAATGTAACATAAAAACGGAATCGTCACCATGGCATTTTAGCGTGTTTTTGAACTCTTGTCTTTGAAGTCTTTTGCCATGACTGGCCTTTCACGGGATTTGTACCCGAACTCATATCGCAAGTACAACTGACCCTTCGCAAAGACCAGCCCCCTTTACTTACTGTTGTTATGTCCGACAAGCCATGCCGCTCTCATGCCACACATCATGTTCTTACGCAGTGAAAAATACATCGCAAATACATGTGTTTTATATTGACTTTCCCTGTTTCCTGATTTCCTGTGGTTTTATTCCTTGGTAATTTCCTAGGTTTTTGATTAATTACACCTGTTTATCATTTAGTCCACTTGTTTGCTTCTCTGTATACTGTATATAGCCTACTCCCTGTTTTGTTCAGTTTATTGTCCAGTATCATCAGTGTTATAAGTGGTTGTTATTGTCTCCTCCGACGATCTCGTGAGTTTTCTGTTTGGATTTAATAAAGACTGTTTTTGTTAAACTCCTTTTGTCATGCGCTTCACAACATCAACCCACCGTAACACTGAGATGCTGAAATCATGAACACAGTGCTGCACTTACCTCTGAAATAAGCAGCGCATGTATTTATTCAATTAAATTGCGGCTTTTGCGATTTAATAATCACACTGAGCCATATGGCTATTTTCTAAATGTAGCCCTATATTAGAGATCTCCTAATGTTGTATGCTGATTTAAATAGAGATACATCAATGAATTGCATCCATGTGTTTAGTGCAGATTCATATATATTAGACAAACCTCCCTTGGGATAACTGGCTCCTTCTGCTGCTTTATCAATGGTCAGTCCATGAGGATAGATACTATATGGACGTGATGCTTTGTTTTTAAAGACAATCTATAGAAACAACATCATGATCATCACGCATCCTAACCAGAAACGTTTGAAATATTCTTCTGTTTACCTTTAATCACATTATAAAATAATAAAACAATGGCGATAAGAGCCGTGATTATGTGAGAAGCTGTACCTTTATGACATCTCTGATTTGGGCTCTTATCACTGGCCCAAGAATCCCAAGCTCCTTCTTTCTCTGCTTGTCTTCCGCTCTTTCTTTAAATGTGCCATCTTTATACAGGGTAAACACAGCCTTTTTGTATTTTTTACCTATCCGCTGAGGCCCCTGCTTTAAATATTTTATTCGGAAATCCCTGAGTGGAATAAAGTGAGGGAGAAAAAAAACATTAGAATGGAGCTCACACAAGAACATGTCCTGTTGATGGATCATGATGCACATACCCATCAATGTTGTCGTGCATATTTGGTGCATAATCCCAGATGATCTCTTCTGCTGCTATATAGTACGTCCACTCTTGGCTTTCTTGTTGCTGTTCGATAGTAAGTCGTCTTTTTGGTGCTGTGTACTCATCACACGTCCTGATATTTAGGTATCCATGCAAGCCAGCTGCAAATATGACATAACATTTTCAGCATATGGCAATGTAATCACTTTTTTAAAGTAAAAACTCTTATTCTACAAAGCTATGAAATAGAGACATATGATCATGTTTTTAATTCATGATGTTTTGTGGTTTCTCTTGCAGGTCTTACCTTCCAAGTGTCTGCTAATGTGTGAGGAAAAGAGCCAGCGGCCAGGGTGGATACCAGTCATACTGGCACTAGTGCCAGTTCCACTAATGATGCCAACAGTGGAGGTTTTGTGCCCATCATGCAGAAGGACTTGCCCATTGAAGTGTACAGAGAAGAGCTCTGGCTCAGAGCTCATTCCTAGCAGTTGCCAGCTGACTTTGGAGTGGGCACAGATGTCCAGATCTGGAGGACGACAAGAGGGAGCTTTACGTGCAAGTAGATTTGCAGAAATGGAAATGTTATGTGTGAAATATATCAAACCAACCTGGTACAGAGCCATTTGTGTAGCCATTTATAGTGTATTTCACATTCTGTGCCTGCGGAGGGTCCCCGGTGCTGTACCAGCTCTTGTTCTCATCAAACACTCCGAACAACAGCACAGCCTCCTGATGGAAATGAATCTGATTTCCGGAGCTGTCTAGGGTGCCTGTGGGACAAGGACATATTAATCATCTAAACAAACAGAGCTGTTTGCTGTTGTGTAATTTCTGGGAAAGTTAAACTGATAAGCTGGGGGAAAGATATCTGCCTTAAAAACACTACATTGTAACATGTTTGAAAATGAGTTCACCATGTACAGGATGAGAATATTTGATCATTTTTTGACTGAGGCCACATTCTATAACCAAACACGGCCATATATTTTCAAGACTTACAACTACATTTTATAGGAAAAAACATGCTGTGTGGACGGAACCAGATAACTGTCGGCACTGCATAAACTCTTCTGTGCGTTGTGGGTTTTCATGTGTGGTTTCCGGAACTTACTGTGACAGAGAAATGAGCTGTCTGTCATCTGAGGGTTTTAAATCTACATCCAGTCACTGTGCTCCACGTTAGCTGCTCATGCCAGTTGTTTTGTGTTCTACGCAACTCAAATACTCCGCTGTCCACCCAGATAAAGCTGCTGTCGGTTAATGATGATTTGACAGATAAACTCGACCGGCACGTTTATACAGACAGTATTCGAGTTGCTACTATAAGTTGTGTGAACGAGACATTTCGAGAAGCTCATCTGTAAGTAAGTGCTGTTGTCAATCCTGAAAACTGACAGTGTGAACGTTGCCTGGTTTGTGCAAATATCACCATTTAAATTCCATAATAAAATCCAAAAAAATCCAGAAAAGCTGCGGGTTTCTGCCAAAATGACATTTCTATCGTTTAACATTTGAAAGCAAATAAATTAAGACATAGGCCCGGTTTCACAAACAGGCCAGAATTGTTTTTAGTCCAGGAGTAGCTTAAGTCTTGTCTGAAACTGGGGGATTATGTATGATTATAAGAAATTATGTTGTTCTGTAAAATAAAATTCTTCTTATTATTAGGTTCTATTTTTATTTTACAGTACAGTGGTAGAAATATAGTACTATTATTAGCAATATTATTACTACAATAAAATATTCCATTATTGGTTTCACAGTATAGAGGGTATTTACCTATAGTACTGTACTAAAATTGAGAGTAAGTCAATGTTTCCATTTTAAAGCTAATATTTAAAAAAAAAAAAAATGTAATGATATGCCACTGGCAGCCTTTTACCCCAATTCAAAGGAGAGCATCTTATCCCAAGAGTTTAACTTGAGCTTTTCACTTAATTAAAAAAAAACATTTACTGTACAAATCTAAATCAATTATGTCCGCAAATCCACCATTAACAAATGTGACTCTGGATCACAAAACCAGGAATAAGGGGAATTTTTAGAATTATACATCATAAGCAAGCTTTCCAGTGATGTATGGTTTGTTAGGATAGGACAATATTTGGCCGAGACACAACTATCTGAAAATCTGGAATCTAAGGGTGCAAAAAAATCTAAATATTGAGAAAATCGTCTTTAAAGTTGTCCAAATTATGTCCTTAGCAATGCATAAACTTTTGATATATTTACAGCAGGAAATTTACAAAATATCTTCATGGAACATGATCTTTACTTAAAATCCTTATGATTTTTGGCATAAAAGAAAAATCAATAATTTTGACCCATACAAAGTATTGTTGGGTATTGCTACAAATATACCCGTGCGACTTATGACTGGTTTTATGGTCCAGGGTCACAAATAGGCTCACTGATCACTGTAACCAAATGTCAAAAAAGATCATTTAACTGGAATATATTTAACAGTCAAGATAAATAGCTATTCAGTAAATGTGGTCAAAAGGAAAACATTAAAGAGGAGTCTTAATCCATCTAAGCATAAATGTCATAATAAACATCACATTTTAAATCCGGGATCTTGTTTTTGTCTCTCATACCTTTCTTGCAGATCAGCATTGTGCCTATTAACCCTGTATTGTAGTCCTTGACGATGTCATAGTGGGAAAGGTATGTGTAGGTGATGCATGGGGGGTCCGCAGCCATGGGGGTCACCTCAGATGTCACCTCCCAATGGTACGTGTGCTCTTGGCCAGGGAGAATGACGTCATCCTCTTTCTCAAGGAGTGACGTGTTGTCAAAGTATAAAGATCCTAATGGAAATGTTAGCAGTGCAAAAAAGAAGCAGCTTCAGTTGATGAGAACACACTAATGATAATGTATGTGCCAATGAATTTAAACCATGTTTCTTGGGAAACAATTTGTGCTTTTAGAAAAAAAAATTGGAGACATTGTATAGGCAAATATTTATCATAGACTCACTGCTTTGGACTTAGGTACAGCCTGTGGTTAATTTGTATCCTGGGTTAATATTTCCAAAGAAATCAAACACAGATGTTTGAGTTGCTCAAAGTGTTTACTCAACTAAATGATGACTACTAAAATAATCCATAATGTCCTCTAAACAACATTCCTCTTGAAATGTATCATCATTTCATAGCACAGCGTCTGTACGTTACGACACTATTGCCTCAATCATACTGTTACCGCAATCACATCAGAACACACACCCTCTGACTGCTTCCCGTAAGCAATGCCGTGTGGGTGAATGCTGCAGGGATGATCAGCCATGTTTTTGAACGTGACAATAATTGTGTCGCCCTCTTGTCCACGCAATGTAGGCCCAAGTAACCCTGGAACATTAGTTTTGAACAATCATGATTTAAAACTGACTTATCTATACGCATGTATTTTCATGCATTAATACATGCATTAATTAAATGAATTTTAATGTTGCAATTGGTGTTCAAATACAGGTACCTGAGGACAAGGGATGTGTTTTAGGCTGTGTGAATCCCTCATTGTACTCCCTGTATACTACTTTTTTATACGATGGTCCAGTCCTGGAGTACAACAGAAAATCAATAAATTGTTCACAGGAGCAAATAAATTAATAATAAATAAAACAAAAAAGCACCCATTTGTGAGAAATATTTATAATTGTTGAATAAAATCTTAAAATAAACAAATAATAAATAAAGAAGCACCCATTTGTCTATTTTGCGTTGTTTGCACATATAAAAATGTCTTTTTCACGTGTTCTTATTTTCCTTGCTTATGAAAAGGAATGCTACTTCTTGTCAGATAATAAACTGTCTCAGTACAGATATGTAATTATTTGATACAGTTTTACAACTGTGAGTAACTTTATCTGTCAAATACAAGATATGAACAAATAAAAGGCATGCGATCAATCTAAGTATTTAAAAAAAACATAAGAATCAATTTGAACCCCAACAAATAATGTTATTTTTCATACCTTTGCTGTCCGGCAGATGCATAGTCCCAGTTAATATTAACAGCTGCAATGTAATAGCGTCTCTCTACAGCTGTTGCACAATGACACAGAAATGCCAGAAGGGCCAAACCATACAGGGCCCTGGAGTGGAGTTTCATATCTGACAATGAAACTCCAGGTACTAAACGGTCTGTTCCAGAGTGCAGGGAATTCTGAACTTTCAAAAAAATGGCAGTGAGTTTTATCTCCCCCCACCTCCTTGTTACGCACACACACACACACACACACACACACACACGCACTTGCATGTTTAAACACTGTGTTCGAGGGCACAATCATTATCAGAAAACTGAAACTTTTTGTTTCTATTTAGTTATTACTCTAAGGCTTTTTGAACATGTAAAACAATTTTATTTTTGTAAGCAAATGTTATGTTGACAAAAATGGAAAACAGTTTCCATGAACATAATTTGTCAGTGCCAGTTGAATCCCTCCCTTTGGAAAGAAACGCTACTCAGTGCATCATCTTATAATTTGTCCGTGTAGGCATACATACATGCACAAATACTTCAAATTGCCAACTAACTTCTATATGCACAAAATAAAGAGGTTCTACACCGTAATCATGAAATCTGAGCTAAATGAATGTGGATTTTAGTTTATGTGAAACATCCCCGTAACACTTTTCCGCCCCAGACAGTAATTCCATTATAAGGATTTACTCATAATCCCTCTGATTTCCCTTGAATAGTTTCTTAATACATTATTTGTTTACAGTTGACAAGTTGCATAAGTGTATGAGTAAAATGAGTCGTGAATCTGAAGATGACTGTCTGGATTTTGTTTACCTCCACTACAACTTTATGAGCATCGTGTCATTTAATAATAAAGAAAATTAAACAATATTTGTTATTACAAAGCTTTTTTAATTTGGCACATGACTCACACACGCCTGTTGGGCGAAGACATGTAGGCTACTTGAAATTTCCTAACAAACAACCCTTGTTAAAATTTTCCAGACAGATGCTGAGAAACAGAGCAGACAAGTATGGAAAGCTTGTTAAAATATGAGCATTAAACATTAAAAACTCTTAAAAGTAATGAACAAATGTTTACAACAGTTAATTAGGTATTGTCATCTGAAGAGGAAGCACTTCTTACATTGCAATTGTCTTTCATTAATATACAGTATACTTAAAAATACTATACATCCAAAACTAATGTATAGCCTAATAACAAAACTACACTAAAGAAGAAGAGCATTTACTTTAGAAGAGCATTTTTCTGTAATTTTTTTTCTTCAAACATTTTAACAATTTATTCATTATCCAACCAATAAATAAAAAATTGTTGCAGATTTTACATTCAGTGATTAAAATCATCCCTAAAATCGGAATATATCTACTATTCCAATGTGACCAAGGATATTTTAATATTCATAAGCTAGCCACACCTTCGCCGTTGAAAGGCCAACAAAGAAAGTCAGCGTGATCTAATTAATATTAATAAGCAAAGCCCGTTGCCCTGCAACGTCGAACCAAACGATGACGTTGCTTTTGTTGTACGCATGCGCAAATATGCGGAAGCCGTGGGCAGGTTGTTTGTTCGAGTGAGAACATATGGGCAGGTAAATAAAGCACCGAATATGAATCTGTTTGTGCCTTTATCACCACATTAACATGATAATAGACACATTGTGAATATCCTGTCGTGAAACTGGACGCTTCGCTACTTCTTTATTACGTTGGGAACATGAGAACAATCAAAATTGAATTGCACAATGTTGGTAATGTGATGAACACCACTGTAAATCTTTTTATTATTATTTTGCGTTATAATTATGTAGTGTTTACATATTATTTAACACATTTTACATTAAGAATGTCTATTTCTGAGATCATAGCAAGTCTTAATCGTTTATTGTTATTATTCATTGTGTTATTCAGTGCTGTACTGAAAGATTTAACATTTAAAACAATGTCACTGCCTTCACATAAGACACAATGTTCATGTTCCTTCCATTCTGAACTGTTTGTAAACACTAAACCACAATAGTCCTCCCAGATTCCGTGATTTTCATAGCAGCATGTTTTGTTGGTTGACTCATTTGTGCTTGTGAATCATGTTGAAAACAAAGCGTTAGTTACAGAAAGTGGCAGGTCTTGACAAAGTGGCATTTGAGGAGTGAAAGTGCTGGAGAGACCAATCTGATGGATTATTTCTTTAAAAATAAGTGTACTTTTTCATTAGTGGTTCAATGTTGTGAGAGTGCTTAATATGATTGTCTGATGTTTTCTCAGTGATCATGTTCATCCTCCTATGACCAGACTCAGTTCTCCATAATGGCCCCGTCCTCCTCCTCCTCCTCTTCTTCTTCATGCCGCTGCTGCGGTCCCTGCTCGCGGCTGTGCTCAAGATCTTCAGCCTACACTTTGGTTCTGGGTCTGGGTTTTGTCACCTTGGGAACCAGTCGTATCCTATTACTAAAATTCTCAGCCAATGAAGGTAACATATTACACCACCATGGAGCAACTTGATGTATGATTCCTTACCATAATACCATCAATAGATAGCTTTACTTTTTGCAATGTAGAGAATTTTAAATGTTGTTACAACTATCTTTTTCTTAATTACAGAAAACAAATATGACTTTCTTCCTGCATCTGTGAATTTAATGGCAGAGGCCATCAAACTAGTATTTTGTTTAGTGATGTCAGTACGGGTGGTCATTCGAGGTGAGACGGATTCGTTGTCCCAAAATGCCATTCTCATACCATACTCATTAACATACTAAGCTATACTGTGAATACAGACTGTTGAATTGTGATGCATGTCGTACATGTTATTTGTTATGGGAGTAGAGCTATTGCTTTTGTTTTCCAGAGGGCCGCTCTTATAAAGATTTGGGATGTTCATCTGGTGCCTCCTTTCTCAGCTACCTGAAGTGGTCTGTTCCAGCATTCCTCTACTTCCTTGACAACCTTATAATCTTCTATGTGATGACCTATCTGCAACCTGTATGTAGGATTATTTGAATTTACAATGATGGATAATGTATAGCAGCAAAATTACAAATTTAATTGCATTTACTACTTGCCTATAATACACTGCTGTTCAAAAGTTTGGGATCGGTTACATTTTTAATGTTTTTAAAAGAAGTTTCTTCTGCTCACCAAGGCTGCATTTATTTGATTAAAAATACAAACAAACAAACAAAAACAGTAATGAAATATTGTGAAATATTAATACGATTTAAAATAACTGTTTTCCATTTGAATATATTGTAAAATGTAATTTATTCCTGTGTTGAATTTTAAGCATCATTACTCCAGTCTTCAGTGTCACATGATCCTTCAGAAATAATTTTAATATGCTGATTTGCTGCTCAAGAAACATTTATGATTATCAATGTTGAAAACCGTTGAAAAATCTTTTTTTTTCAGGATTCTTTGATGAATAGAAAAGTTAAAAGAACAGCATTTATTTGGCAATGTAAATAATAATGATAAAAAATTCTTCTTAGATTAGAGTAATTAAATTAATATAAATTCATTCGTACATGACCATTCAATAGTTTGAGGTCACTGAATTTTTTTTATGGATTTAGTAGATGTTTATTTGCATTTATTTGATGAATAGAAAGTTCAAAAGAACCTCATTTATTTGAAATATAAATCTTTCGTAACTTATAACATTATAAATGTCTTTACTGTTACTTTTGATGAACTTAATGTGTCTCTGCTTAATCAAAGTTCTTCTTTTTTTCTTTCTCATGTTTTAATAGGCTATGGCAGTAATGTTTTCCAATATTGTTATTTTTACAACAGCCATTCTCTTCCGAGTTGTTCTGAAGTAAGTACTAATATTTCTTGTTATCTATTGCCTCATTTCCACCGAGCGGTACAGGACAGTACAGTAAAGTTCAGTATGATTCGGGACAGTAAACTCTGATCTGGCTTGTGTCTCCACCACCAATAGTACACTTACTTGATGGGTATGGTGTATGACGGAAAGTATTGATCGTTGTCATTCTTGGGCGAAGAAGAAAGTGACACTGTAAACAACAATGTAGGAAATACCCCAGATCTTGTTCTAGCTTCTCAGCATATGGCTGATTATTACAAGAAGAAACAGTGTTGTTTCAACTTTATTAAAAAATGGCGCCTCTTATGTTGTCATTCCCCTTGTAGCATGTGCAAGTGATGATTCTCTGTCAACCAATCAGCTTTCTGCAGTGCGTCTAGCTCCACCCTTTAGTACCAGACTACTGTGCTATGTTGCCCAACAGAAGGGTCCCAAAAAAGTGGTACGTTACGGTTCGGAATTAGGGTACCATTCACAACTTCTGACAATGCAAAGGGCAAAAATTGCGTACCGTATTGAATGTACTGTAATGTACCGTACCACTCAGTGGAAACGAGGCATCTCTGTGATCTATCCTTGAAATGGATCTGTTGCTAACTTTCCATCCTTTTCCCTGCAGGAGGCGCTTGTCTTGGGTGCAGTGGGCATCTTTGATAATTTTATTTCTGTCCATTGTGTCATTGACCACCAGCGGTGGTGACCAGCATGCCATCGCCGTACATGGCCTCCACCCAGCCCACATTTCCACCCCTTCCAACAGCTGTCTGAAATACGCCCATCCTGAGCTAAAGCATCAAAACCATAATGAAACGAACTGGACACGTGAGCTGTGGGACAGTAAGCTCATCCACAAACTGAACAGCTTCGGCTTTGGTTACGTCCTACTGCTGCTGCAGTGCTTCATCTCTGCGCTGGCCAACATCTACAATGAGAAGATCCTCAAGGAGGGGGAGCAGCTAGTGGAGAGCATCTTCATCCAGAACAGCAAGCTGTATGTGTTCGGTTTGCTCTTCAACAGCCTCACGCTGCTCCTGCACTCTGACTACCGTGACTTGACGCTGCACTGCGGCCTCTTCTACGGCCACAACGTCTTCTCCATTGCTCTGGTCTTCGTCACAGCTGCTCTAGGCCTGTCGGTGGCTTTCATTCTCAAGTTCCGCGATAACATGTTCCATGTTCTGACGGGCCAGATCACCACAGTCATCGTCACTGCGCTCTCTCTTTTCCTATTTGACTTTCGTCCATCGATGGAATTCTTCCTGCAGGCACCTATAGTACTACTAGCTATCTTTATCTATCACAGCAGCAGACTGAAAGATCCAGAGTACGCTCTGCAGCAGGAGAGGCTTAGGGTGCTCAATGGCGAGGTGTTTGAGAGGTCAAGAGGGGTAAGGGTCAAATATAAACTTGCCTCAATTTAAAATGGTGGTCACTTTGCAGCTCAGTTAATCATATGTTTAATTCGACTCAGTCGTTTCCACCTTAATTTTTGAAGTACATACTGACAGTTTAAACAAGAGGCTCTTTGTAGAGAAGGTCTGGCAAACTATGATCTGATTAAGTGTGGAGGACTAAGAAACCTGAATTCCCTATAATGAAAATGCAATTTGGAGGAGTGAAGCCCTACCTTGGATTATTTAGATCAAATATATTATGCAGCAGGGAATTTGTTTTAGTGGCATGCTGTCATAGAACACTTTCTTGTGAGATGCAATGGAATGGAAAAGTTAAATGCAAAATGTTTTAAAAGTTAAAACGCACAAATGTTAAAACACAAAAATGTTATGTGTGAACCAGACCGGCTAGTTTCAACAAGCTACAAAGTTCCAAAACTTCCATTTAGTAGAGATCTGTTTACTCAGAACTCATTTGTGTGAACACTGAATTTGTGTTTCAGGTCTTTTTTAATACAGACATTCATTATAGCATATGACTGTTCCTTCGCTTCTCTGCCTTTTTGGTGTCTCGCTTAACTGGCAATTATTTTAAACTTTGTCAGGTAAAAAAAAAAGTCAAATGCTTACATTTTCTTTTTAGCAAAGCTGTTTCACTCAGATATATACGTCACAGTAGGGAAGAAAATTTTATTTCAAGTTCAGTTTAATGTCGACTTTAAAGGGTTAGTTTTCTGTCATTAATTACTCACCCTCGTGACGTTCCAAACTTGTAAGACTTTCGTTCATCTTCGGAATACAAATTAAGAAATTTTTTGATGAAATCCAAGAGGTTTCTGGTCCCACATGGACTATTTTAACAATGTATTTACTGCCTTTCTGGGCCTTAAAAGTGGTAATAACTTTGCTGTCAATGGGGAGTGCGGGGGTGGTCAGAAACCTCTTGGATTTCATCAGAAATATCTTGATTTGTGTTCTGAAGATGAACAAAGGTCTTGCAGGTTTGAAAGAACATGAGGGTGAGTAATTAATGGCAGAATTTTCATTCTTGGCTGTACTAACTCATTAAATGCAAAGTCGTATTCTGTATGAATGGCCTCAAGTTAATTCCAGAATATATAGTACTGTATGAGCCTGCTTCATTGGCTCGATCATCTATAAAATCACTAAAAGCTGTCACATTTTTCTGTATAACTACAGTAGTTTAAAAAATAACGTATGTGGTATTTCATGATTGTGTGTCATGTTTTTATTTTAGGATGGGGAAGAGTTGGAGAGGCTGACCAAGGCTAACACAGAAAGTGAATCGGAAGAAGAATCTTTCTAAGTCAGTTTTGATCTCTCTTATTACCGTGTAATTATTCTGGAACCAGCCTGTGTATACGTGTAGTTTATGTTTAATGAATGGCGAGTGTTGTCTATGGGACAAGGGATCAGAGAGTTCTTTAATATATTGTCCTCTCTTACCAGGTTTTGTGAAAGTATTGCTTTCATATTTATTGGTTGGACTGTTCTTTGTTCCTTCATACAGTAGTTGAATGAAGGTAATAAGGTGACAGTGGTAAGAGGATCTCATTTTAGTATACTTCTCTAATGGGAACAATCACTTTTCAAAGCATCATTTATAATGTGCCATACTGTGAAATGTGAGAATGCATGTGTCGTATTCAATGAAATGTGACCTTTAAAAATATTTGGGCTTTTGGAATAATAAAATGTACATTTTAGTCATATATGCTCAAATATCTGTTTTTAATTCTTAATCATTTTGTCTCAATATTGACATTTTGTGGCAACTGCCAACATATCACTGACCAGCAGAGGGAAATAAAGCAAAGAACAAGTCAAACTCAGCTTGATGTCGTGCTTAAGTGGAAATGTTTAGGCTGTATCAAGCCTTCATAAAATAAGGGGAAAACATTCAAGCATCACATAAGCTCTTAATCCAAACTGTAGTGTATATCAGTTTAGCTAAAAATACAGTTTGCACAATGGCCTGCAATATTTGGATTAACCAAAGGCATAATATCAATGTAATATTTTTATTGAAATTAAAGCACAATTTATACGTTTATAAATAAGACATAAATTGACAGTGCTCTTTAAAAATAGAGTAACAATACATAGTTCAACAAGAAAAAGCAGGTTGTGACCTTTAAAAACGATCAGTTCGTATAGTAAAGACATCCAATAAATACAAATGTTTTGTCAACATCTTATCTACAAAAGATTATGTCCATAGATGTGAAATGATATATACCAACATTAAGGGACAGATGTATAGCAGAGAAGATGCATCATTAAACATGAACAGCTGTATATGAAAGTTTTCGGTTATGTCTTACCATGACACTGTCTTATGATTGTGAACCTAATATCCATAACCCTGATGATAGCCATCCTGATAACCCTCATGATAGCCGTGGTGGTAACCGTAGCCTCCGTACTCATCTTCTGGGCAGCGCATGCCTAGAGACTGCTGGATGGCCATTTCCTGCCTGCGGAGCTGCATGGAGTCGATCAAGTCGTATATGATGGCCATGGACCACATGGGAGACGGGTACCAGGACTTGACATTTCCGTCTTTTCCCACCAGCAGCATGGAGAAGTATTCAGGGCTGATCTGGAAATAGTTTCTTATGTCCCTCACTAGACTTGCCGATATCCCCTCACGCTCCACCGTTGCACTTCCTGAAACACATAAACATGTCATGGGTGTCAGAAACAGGTGTGCAGCATGGTGGATATACAGGAAACTCTGCCATCTACGTACCACAAATGACTTAACAGTCGTTGACAGGATACTGAACTTCACAATATTTGATAGATTTGAGTTTAGTTGAATTGCAAAATTATTTTATTTTTAAAGGATTGTTTTTAGTGACAAATTAGCCGAACTCCATATATCACTGTAGTTTAATGGGTAATGCATAAAAAAGACTTTACTTTAATTTTGCTTTTATTTAAATTTAAAAATGCATTATTTCCCTGTTTACAAAGGTTTCTTTTTCTAAAGTGTTTTATGCATTTTCTATGGTGTGAGTCTGTAATAAATTATATATATGATCTCAATCCCCACAGGAAAAACCAGAATGCAATCTAAACATGATTTAAAAAATAGGGCATTCCTGCAATACAGATTGCAGTTCTAGGATCTATCTTTTTTTTGGTATGTATAAACACTTTCTATTCAATTCTGTATTTATTTTATCATTTCAGTTTAATTGTATACATTTAATTGATACATTGTCCTAACCAACTCCTAACCCTAAACATACCTGTTGGTAACCCTCTTAAAATATTTAATCTAATTTGTTTATAGGAGCAACTATATTTTGGTTTTAAATTCAGTTTTCTCGGAAAGAAAGACTATTGTCTGTGTCTGTACGAAACCAATTAATTAGCCATGGTTCAGCTTGGCGCTTGGTCTGATTTGTGACACACAAAATGCAGTAAACTGTAAAACAATTGCTCTACCAAATTAGTATGTTAATAAATTAAAATAATTAGAAAACAAATACCCTTTTAGAACACCAAGTAGCAGTTAAATAATAACTGGAGACTGCTGACACCAAAAGCCAAAAATGGTCACAGCCATTTTGAAAGAACAGATTTATTTTTATAAAAACCAAATTTAATCAGATATTGTCATTGCTTTCATCTTATTATGGGGCCTGCCTGCCTATGAAGACTTCATTGTCAGCGTTTTGTCAGAATCACTGTTTGATCTTAATGTATCAGACTGCTGATGCACAGGGGCCTGGGTGTCAATGAAAGCAAAGCTGTCTGTAGTTTCAACAATGATGGAAATATGTAAACACCTGAGTCCTCTTTCTATTCTGTCCTGCAAAATATTATTCCTGTGGGAACTGTTTGGTCATTTCTGAGCCTGGCTGGAGCTGGAGAGGCTGACTCATTCAGGGAGGGGGCCTGAAACCAGAGGCTACTGGCTGCTTTTGACTGACAAAAAAGCAGCCAATGTCAACACAACACCACCGCACTCATCTAATGTGCTGATTAACCCTTAACACACTTACTAAACATCTGACTGCTGTGAGAGCTACAAGTACGCTTTCTTATTTTCATCTAGACCTAGAGAATTTAACTTCAAGTTCAAAATATGCTTTGTACAAGTAAAGTGACCACAATAAATAAGTCAGCTGATATTTTAAACTGCTTTTTAAACCACTGCTACAAATGTTTACATACATGTTTATCTGTCTGGAAACAGCATTTTAAGAGTTTACCCGTAAAAGTCTCACTACATTCCCAAAAAATAAAGGTTACAAAGGAGGAAGAATATACATTTTTGGGTTACAGTTCACAAAATAACCTTTTTTTCATAGTGTAAAGAACATTTTAATAATCTCAGAACCTTTTTCCACAAAAAGTGTAAGTGTATATTTTTTTGCCAGAGGCAGTGGTCTTACCATTGATGGGGTAAAGCTCTAACACTCCTCCCATGTCTATCAGCTCTGTCCCCACCAGCTTCAGTATTGATACATGGCGAAGACCTGCAAATACACCAGCACAAAAGGAAATTTTAGGTTTAGGTTTAAGTGCAACAGACTAAGCTCCCCCACGTGCAGAGGGGGGTTCTTGAGCACCTGCCCCTTTGCCCCTTGATATCCAAAGTGCCCTTTTGTCAAGGCAAAAGACCCTTTTCTGAATGCCTGCCCAATCTAACTATTAGTAAAAATGAATGAATAATAATTTAGCCATAAATAAAATGGCCGACATGATGACCTTTCACCTGACATCCTGTACGATTCCTCGCAGCACACGTGAATATTTTTATTTTGCGCGCACTACCAGAGGTTACTACCGCAGCTGCTGCTGTTTCTTTCTCAGCAAAGTGATTTTGATGTTTGTTTATTTATTATTATTATTATCATCATTTTACAAGACCAACATGCAGAGCTGTTGTTTATATTGCTGTGTGTAGCCTGTAGAAATAACGTTAGCTTACTTATTATTATTATTACAGTATTTATTTAAAAAAATGTAGAGTGCCTTAAAAATAATTATCACAACACTGGTAAAGGCTTATACTGATTTTCTCATCTAGCGAATTATACTTATCAATCCTGTTTTTATTATCATCATCATTAATAATAATTGAATAAATTCAGAACAGGATTAGAATATAATTATATTTTAAATATGACAACAATATTTTTTTTTACACAACTGCCACAGTAGTGTTTACAACAGCAAAACCACTATAGTCTGTAAACTCAATAATATCTCTCTGGAAATAAATGTAAAAAACCTCAATATAAAATGAAATATATTCCTGACATGACAGTCCTACATAGAGTTTACTATAACAGCTGTGATTTATCATTCTGTATAACAGAGAAGAAAAATCCTTCAGGTTGGGACACTTCAGTTTCTGAAGTTATTAATAGGTGCAAAGAAAATATTTTTTTAACTTTTAAACTTAAAACTTGAACTTCTTTTATGTTCTGTTACTTTTTCAAAACTGCATCACAGCATTTTCTGCCGTATCAATAAAGAATCATCCATATCGATACGCGTATCGGCAAGGAATGCGTTAGAATTGCTGTATTGGTATTTTGAGCACAGCCCTATTTAAAGCCTTGTTCCATGTGCCCCCTTTATACTTTGAGCACCTGCCCGTCCAAAGGTCTCTGCACAGCCCTGCCCCTGAGTCTTCAAATGTTCCCCTGCTGACATTTAGGCTGTTTGTGGCTTACAGATTGTCATTAATGGAACATGTGGGTGATATATTAACAAACAGAGCTATTACTCAAGTCATGTATGTTTGAATTGACTGCCAAATTCAAATCCACTGTGGTAACCGATGTCAATTTAAATGGAAGAGAAAGCCAGTCCTTTTTCTCATGTCTTGTCAAACATCATTGTAATTGTTCTAAAAACTTTTACATTCTGCCACATAATAATTCTTTTTTACAGAGCTGCGAAAGGTTTTCACATCAATTAGTAAACTAATCACCCATGGGTTCCCTATAGTTTTTTCGGTAACACTTTACAATAAGGTTCATTAGTAAACAACATTAGTTAACATGAACTAATAATGAACTGCACTCATACAGCGTTTATTAATCTTTGTTAATGTTAATTTCAACATTTATTAATACATTATTAAAATCTTGTTAACATTAGTTAATGCACTGTGAACTAACATGAACAATGAACAGTTATTTTCAATAACTAACATTAACGAAGATTAACAAATACAGTAACAAATGTATTGCTCAAGGTTAGTTCATGTTAGTTCATACATTAACTAATGTTTAACTAATGAACCTTATTGTAAAGTGTTACCGTTTTTTTCAATATTGTTGTTTTTTATTTTTGAATAGCAGCTCAAAATTTGAGTAAAATAAGGCCACCTAAATTATACAGTCATACATCACATGTGAAATTTGAAGTTGTTAACAAGTTTCTAAATTGCTATTATTCACTAGTTTATTTATAACTATGAACAGTTGTAGATGTATGATTTCCACAGGCATTTCATGTGGAATAGGCTTCTTCTGGACTAAGAACATGAGGTTACAGCTCACTATTAGCTGTTCCAGGTGTGGTCACTGGCTGTGGTCAACACTTATACCAACAGATATGAAACTGGCTAGCAAACAACTACTAATGAATATATATTCCTAAATATAAGTCAAATCCACCTAATCAATGCAAAGCTAATAATATAAAAGGAGGAACTCAAGAGCTTGCTGCAATGATGAATAAATGCTTAGCTAATTACATGAGTTATATGCTTGTCAAGATTTCTGGGACAAGATACAAAATGGAAAACATTCACTGCTGTCAAAATTATTTTGTGGGAAACATTTTTGACTGTAAGTATCATCAGGAATACACATTGTACTTGGGAATAATACCAAGAAAAATTCCAAATCCATAACTCAGTTGAGTTTATAAGAACTGGCTTTGTCTGAACTACAGTAACAATGATCTGGTTTCAATCTTTGCTAAGTGACAAGAGAAAAACAATGTGAGATATTACCCGGGCAAACTTGAGACATGAGAAAGAAACATATGCAAACCCTGTGGGTAAAAAGGTCAACGTGATCGGGTAATTTGATCGAAATTCTCCTATATAGTTTAGCGACTATCATACTTACCCAGGTTGCACGCCTGACTGGTCAATGCATAGAGTTGTTGCTGATAGGCCCATTCCTCATCATTTGGTGCAGATATGACAAACAACCGGCGTCTCCAACGGAACCTATGCAATCGTAGACCAAAATCATTAAATGGATTAAAATCTATCCATTTATTTTACACCACATAAAATAATGGTAATGATTTGTCTTTTTTTGTGTGTGTGAATGAGAAGAGATCTTCTTGACAGATCAAATGCAACCATATATTGAACATTTTAGATCTTACCAACAGATAAATGTTTGAACAGCTTCTATTAAATTAAAAAGGTTTTGTTGGTTAACATCGTCTGGTTGACTCTTGGTAGATTTTGTAACTACACCATTTGGATGCAAAGAGCACTTTCTCTATTCTAACTAAATACATTTTTGATAATAATAAAAATTATGTACAAATATGTGTGAGAATTGCTATGAATTGTATTCAGTATTTAATGACATCATGGACAGCTTGTGATGGCAAAAAAGCACAGATTTCATTCTTTTGGAGATCCCCCTGTGAGCCCCTGCTCCAACACAGCAAAATTTAATTGGAAAATACTTTACCTGGAAAGGAAGTTCTCCAATGATCTTGGCTTGTCTTCTTTTTTACACGTCACCCCATCACGTTTCTGTTGTTCCATCTCTCTGATGCGCGAGGAAAATGTGTCGATATAGTCAAAAACGGCTTTCATTGCAATTGGCACTTCATAGTATTGCTGGAAATAAAAAAAGAGATAAAACTTAGAGAAACATACAGCCTCATAGAGGGTTAGAAACCGAATACCTTTACTAGTAAGGGGAGTTTCTCAATAGGTTCTGAGCAGCCAAGAATGCCGAACCTAAAATTATGTGTCAAACTGACAGATCTGTGAAGAATTCCTGACATTTTTCTGCAAACCACAACAAATATCCCGTTCAAGCAAGAAGGCAATGCAAAACGCAACACCCAATATCACATTTCATCTGTGGAGGTTACTTATAGACACACATTTTATTATTGTGTTTAAACTTTATTATTTAATTTTATTATCATTATTGTATTTTGTATTATTTTTTTTTGCCTTACTATACAGTGTTACCACTATTTTATTCATTTTATATTGACCATTACATCAATTCCAGCTCATGAAGGCGTAGGATTAAATTACTTTGGATGTTAAACACGTTCACCAAAACAGAGTACAACTCATTTACAAGAACCGTGATGATCCATGTTTATTTGTGGGCAGTTTATGATTTAAAATAGTCAGTTTTGTCAACATTCAGCTCTCACGGTTCAATCTAAACTCTACATGCCCAGAATTAAATCAGTATTTGCGAGTGTCTCTGAGGATTTTCAATAAATTTTACTTTCTATCCACCTCCTGCCTGCACAGTGGCTTCTTTGTTTATTCCAGCTTTCTACAAATAGAGCTCAGATTTGTGCTGGCACACCTCACGTACTGCTGAAAAAGAGAGCTTTAAATCTGTGAAAATGTAATGTGTGCCAATTTACGTGCTTTTTACCTTCGCTTTCATGTCCAGATCTGTGAGGACCATGTAGAAATCGTTGTAGGTCATTCCGTACTCTTTCCTCAGCTCCGTGATGAGATCCTGGTTCTCCAAATCCTCCTGTCTCAGACCTTTCATGGGCTTGTCGTTCTCTGCAAAGATGCCACACAAAATCCCACAGACTGATCAACCAACCAGAGAGATAAATACAGATTACAGATGGCTCCACAGTCTGCTAGTTTTGTTTTGATTGCAGTTCAAAGAGACATGCGTGTCTTTCATAACATACAGTACGTAGGACGACCCCTCTGGTGGGGTCAACGCTGGTAGAACTCGGGACACTCTCCTATACGAGTAGCCCAATGCTGTTCTGCTGTTTATCTAAATGGAAAATCACCAGACATGCAGTCTTTTAATGAAGTGCTGCAGGGCCTTAGGGATGGCAGCTCTGTATGTTTATTCTGGGAACATGGCTTCCTTTGCTCTAAAAGAGACAGATAAAAACACAGCAACTCATGTGAAAGACCCTCTTTAGTCTGTGGAAACTCTGCGGGTGCGTGAGACAACACCGGAGGATGCGGCCAACCCAAAGTATTTGTTTTCCTTTCCACAAAATCCAAAGAATTTCTCACTCTGATTTCTAGTGGACAACAAAACAGACGGGTTAAAACACTCTACTTTCAGCATGGGAGGTGAACTACAATCAAAAAAGAATCAAAGTGGAGGCAAAATGCTATTTTTTTCTTATAAACATTTGGTTTTCATTAAATAAGCTCTTTATTTATCTCTCAGGGCAAAAATAAACAATAAGGAGGCACTCACTGACACTAGATAAACAACAACTAGGAATCTTGATATAAATAGCTGTAATTTTTAAATAATAATGATATACTGAAACCCCCTTTCTGTATAGTTACATCATAGGCATTACAAACGGAAAATGAAAGATTAGGTTTAGCCTCAGCAGCGCTCCTAATTATATATGCCTACCATAGCCACAGCACAGGACCTTTAATTGTGGTTCAGGAACCGCTGATCATACAGTCAGTCATGTTTCCTTTCTAGTACCTCTGATGCTGCACTGGAACCAGTCACAGTGAGCTGGCAGGCTATAAATGCTCAGAACGTGCCAGGCTGATATATGCCTTCACAGAGAGCTTTGTATTCACTTAGCTGCCTTTAAGAGAGAGATGTTTATGAGCACCTGCTTTGCTTCTATTTGGCCATCCTGTGGCAGCGAAAGTGACCCTTCACATAACAACCAAGTGACTCAGACCAGACTGATGAGTATATGGAACAAAAGTCAAAGCAGTGACTCATTCAGACACAGTCCAGCTGATGATGATGTCACTGTTAAACCCTTTCACAGCATTTTATCTTAATGCATGTAGAATCTAATTGTGTGACGTCCGGAGAATTATCAAATAACAGTGACAACCAGGGTAGAAATTTGGGATTAAAGAATTGGCTTGTTTTCCATCAATGAGCTGGATTTTGAATTGGCCATAAATCAAAGGAAGTTGAATTGGACAGAAGGAAGATCTATGTATAAACCTTCAATCCTTAAAGAGTTTTAAACTCGGCTTTTTAAAAAGATTCATCAAATTAAAATGACAGCAATTAGAATGTTTTTGAATTTCAATTCATTTCAAATCTACTTACATTCAAATTCCGATTGCAATTCTGCATCCTGCATCAAATAAAGGAATCTAATTGGAATTTATCTACACATCCTACAAAACTGGCTTGTCTGCCAAGAACCGACTGCTGTTGCTGAGCTAAAACTCTCCAGTCAGAATATCAGCTACAAAGGAAACAGATATTTTCCCATGTCTTGGATAATGAACTAGAGAGAATAACGTGCCATGGCAGGCTCTGCTCCCTGCTCCCACTCTTCCATTTGATTCATCTAGCAGCATTCCGTGACACTTGAACAAGCACCATTCACTCCATTCCCAGAAAAAACTTCAAGTTCCTTTGCTGTGAGGTTTTGTGTCATATGAGGTCATAATCTGGAAAAGTGCTTCCCTAGCTTACAAGTGAGTGCCAACTGTTGGATAAAAGGCACTTTTTGTTTGCCATACAAATATGCGTTTAATCTCAGACGAAAATCGTTTGTGTTTATCGTATCCATCTTCGGCCTAATCATTCATAGCTCCATGTCACAACTATTAAAGCTCTCAAAGAACACAAAACAGTTGTTCTTTTTTTTTAAACGTTGCAGGATTTTATGATGGGTGGCCTGAGTTCAGTTTGGCTCAAAGCGAATGGATGGAATGCTTTGACCGGAACTTCCATAACCTGTGTTTAAATGTCCATATGTCAACACATGACATGGATTCTCAACAGTGACTGTTTAAGAATGAGGAAAGTAAAACAATAGAAAAAGATAACAAAAATACATACAGCGACGAAAATGCTGCTATCATTTTCAAAGAGTTATGTTAACTGAAATGACGATCGGTGCTTTGAATAATATGCAATCAATTACAAAACACACACACACATAAAAGTGGCTTACCAAGTTGGTAATGATCTATCTTCATGGTACTGTTTGTAAGTGTCCCAAAGATGGTGATGATGGAGACCTTCCTGATTGCCATCTCACACACATGTTCCAAGTATTCATCCCTCTGCTGAACATACATGTTGTTCTCTTCTGTTGGAGAGGTGATCAACTGAAGAAAATAGTTTAAAACATAAGAACAATAAATAATATAATAAAGAAATCCACATTTCTAAATCAGACTACTTACAAAGCTACTCACAATTAGTCTCCTTCTGCTTTCAAAATAGTCCAAAAAGGTTGCCAGAGTTCCTTTTGGTGGTGGTGGAGGTGGTGGTCTCTTTGTTGGTTTCTGATGCTCTTCTTTCTCATGGACCTTTGAAACTTTCTTTCCATTTTTTCTACTGCCCTTTCCATCCTTCCCCCTCCTCTCCGCCTTGTCTTTCTTGGACAACTTGTCTGTCTTGTCCTTTTTCTTCTTTTTATCGGTCTTGCCCTTGCCTTTCTTGGTGGGCACAATCTCTTCCTCCTTCTCTTCAGGATAGACATTGGTGGGCTCGCCTATGTCATATTTCTCCTCGTAATCATTGGTAATTTCCTTATCGCCATTCTTTTTCTTCGTAGGCTTAACTTTAGGTGGTTTGTGTTGTGTAGGTATAACGTTGGTATGTCTGTGGTTGTATTCTTTTTTATCAGTGCGGTTCTCCCTGTATTTTGCTGTGTCAGCCTTGGTGTAGACGGAAAGTGTGGTTGGTGAGGTCGTCTGGTATCTGTCCCTTCGGTTGTAATAGTAAGGTTCGGGGGTGGTCTTCTGAGCTGGGATCCACTGTGGGGTAGTTTGAGCTCGGGTCGTCCTTGGAGTGGTGGTGGCCCGTGTTGTGGTCGTGGTCGGCCTTGTTGTTGTGGTGGTGGATCGAGTTGTTGTTGGGGGACGTGTGGTAGTGGTGGTAGTTGCTTTGGTTGTTGTGGTAGTGGTCGTTGGTCTTGTTGGAGTTGGAGTAGTTGTTGTAGTCGGTCTTCGGATGGGTTTCCGCACCTCTTTTCTCCTCTCTGTTGGCGGGTCCACTTGGGAGTCAGTACTGGGGACACCCTCGACCACCTGACCCTCCACCCCAGCTCCTCTACACTTCTGCACAAAGCCTTTCTGCCTGACTTTCTCCATTTTACGCATGGGCGACTGGTCGATAACTTCATACATCGCTTCCAGTCTGACAGGGTATGGGTAGCGCTCCTCTACCTGAAGCGTCTTCTTAAGAAGGACCATCCCAAACTTTCCTTTCTCTAATTTAAGAATGTTCATGAGCCTGGGAATAATAGTCGTATCCAACGGCTCTTCCATCACTTTGCCTTCATTAGTGATGCGTCTGATTTTCCCACCCAACTCCCCTTCCTGGTGAAATATGACAATCTGATGCACATGCCGCTCGGCCAACTCGCAGTAAACCTCTGGTTTGAGAAGACTCATCATCAATCTGTAGTAACCATCAGAGTCATGAGGTGCGGAAATGACCAGCAGGCGATTTTTCCCTGCAAATGACGCCAATAAGTTTGGAGATCCGGCACTGCTTGGCATGCGGGATACTCTGGCCCTGGCTCCAGGTGTTCCATCATCTTGCTGGATTGGAATCATTGTCCCACCCTGTGCGGGTCTCCTTTGTGCCAAGATCTTTCTAGATCGGACGTTCCTGGTAACGTTTATATCTTCATCTCCCTGCATCTGCTGGCGTCTAAAATTGATCCATGAAGAAGAACGTGTTTTGATGATCGGACCCTGTCGTGAATTGCTTTGTCTTGCTCGTCTTGAGGACAGCAGTCTGAGTTTTGCTTGTTTATCGGTCGGGCTGCTCTCTGACACGTAAACAGCCCATGTCAACAGACACAAAACACCGAAACCAAGCATGTACCTTCCCCTCATGTTTGAAAACTGCAGAAACACTTAAGTCAGTAGAGATATACAATCCAGTAATGCGTCATAAGATCCGTTTTTTTTTAAAGTGTTTATAATTCTGATCCTCAGCGCAAAACAGTGCAAAAGTTCTTTAAAACCATCTTTAGGTGCTTAACAAACAAACATATATGCATATATTTTTTAATAAAGACAAAACTTAGATCGACCTTTGTTTACCTGTGCGTGCGTTTAGGAAACATTTGAACGTTCAGCGCGTGGTATGGCTGATTCAAAGCAAAGGGGCATTTACTGCTGCCCAGCGCCAGATTTTCTCATCGCATCGTTCCTGTATTGAAACGCACATAATCCTTTAATCAACTGAAAGTAGCTTCCATGAAGTCAATCTCCGGTCCTTAATCAGTCTTGGGAAGTTTGACACGCGCCACTTCAACACAACGCACGTCGTGAAAAATGAGAAAAAGTCGGAAATACTTCCAGAAGTATGGAAAACTCTCGGTGCGGATCCTTATCACTGGAAGCTTTCCCAGACATGTCAAAAAGTAACAGCACAGCAGCCTCCGTATCCTCTGACGAGCGCGCGGGACCAACCCATGCAGCTGAAGGGTGCCAGTGCGCGTAGATTTACTCCTGCAATCAGAGTGAAGCTTTACCTTAAAACAGGCTTTCTAATCCTAAATATAATGATCTCTTTTGCGAGTGAACATTTTTTTAAAAAATAAAAAAGGCAGCTATTTGTATGAGAGAAATTTTATGCTGTATTAGAAATAAAGTAAATGTGATAAAAATCAACACGTTGTTTCCAAAACTAAATAAATGTCTTATTTTGTTCTAAAGCCAAATTAAGTAAATTCTTAAAATATTATCTTGAGAATAGTTTGTATTAAAAGTTGGCTGAATATATTTTCCCTTCCCTCTATTGTAATGTTATTTATAAATCTGAAGAAAACATATTCAATAAATATTGTTGCAAGAAAAGAGTTCCCAACAAACAATGGCGAGATGATGCATATGTAGGTTATATGCAAAGACTGACATTAGTTGTTGAATTTAAAATGTTCTTACATCATTGTTCATTTTCAAGTTCGTTCTTATGAATTGCACAGATATTCAACGACTGGCAACCCACAGAAAATATCATGAAAAGCAGTAACTCTGTTCATCTCTGATGGGGTCATATTTCATTCAGAGAAAAGAAAATAGCTTTAAATGTAAGTCCCTACAGGATTGGGACCACTTCATCATCTACATATTTCAGAATATTTCACATTATACAGATTTTACATAATCTTATATTGTGGACTGCAGCCTGTTCACACTTATACCTACAGCACATTTTTGTCTTCACATTTGCATAAATCATCACATATGTTTTTCGTCAGTAACCACCACTCACGTAACTTTTAAATTAGTCTTAATTAACAAACAATTTAAAGTTATCTTAAGTATCAAACTGTATAAGCTAACAGGTCAAAATACTTGAGATAGACTTCAACAATATGAAAAAATAGAATAAAAAAAAATAAAATCATATGCAGGCTCCTTTGACATGTATCCTCAACACTGTCCCTTAAAAAGGCCCCAGACATACCAGGCCTGGATGATGTAACTGGATAACAGCTGCTGAGCAGAATTCAGGAGGTATATCATGGTGGTATATCTCACCATAAAAGATATGGTATGATACAATATTACCATAATAGGCTATACCTGCAACATGCTAAAATATACCAGTACAGTATTCTTCTCTGCAGATGTTACATTATGTCTTTGAGCTCTATACACAGATTTATGAAATGTTGCAAAAGTGAACAATTCTTTCTTTCTTTATTTTTTAATGAGAGGACTTTGCATACATCCTCAAGGTTTTTGCAGTACACACATTCCAATGTTATTTTGTCCTCTGATTTGATAACATCTGAATGTTTGGAATGATCACTAAGCTTGCTCCACATCTAGCTTTTTTTTTTATTTTTTATTGCATACTGCTTATAAGCCCAGCCTCTTTCTTACTAGTTACTTTTGGGGTTTACCCTATTAACAGATGCTCCAATGTGAGTAGCACGTTTTTTCTATAGCTTACAATCCTCTATTACCCTTCATGCTTACTTCCTGACACATGTGGCTCATAATACAGTTTATCAGTCTGTAATAAAAAACATGTGTGTAAACAGCTACAAAAGATCATCATATAAACAAAGCCCTTTATAAATGATGAGAATGTGCAATTAAACATACAACACTTCACATCTTTGTGTCAATATTAGACCAGGCCCAGATGGAATCTGCAGACTTTTCGCACATTTTCTTTGCTAATATGGGGAGAAATCTGTGGAACTGAGATGAATGGCAAAGTGGCTAAAACTGAAAAAAAGAAAACAGATTTAATATAGCATGATAATTAATAATGAACATACAAAGGGTAGAGGATGTGTGCAACTTTTAGGCTAATTTTATTTATATATTTTTAGAAATATTTGGAATATTTTGAGGGCAGACTGTGTGACTTCTACAGTAAGTTAGCTACTTGAGCATTCATCTAAGTAGACCTGAGGGCTGATGCATAAATATATAAGAATAAAACTAGACTTTCCCCCCGGTAAAAATCCGCGTTTTTGGCAGGGTTACCCAAATTTGCATTCCAGGGGCTAAATATCATTTTATTTGGAGTCGCTTCAAGCCGCGGAAACAGTGTTAAAGTAAATTCAGGTCTTCCGGTTTCCACAGCTTCGAGGTAAGATCTTACAGATTTATGAATTAACCGCTCGTTTTAAAATCTTCCCGGTCTACTGACATCCGCTTCGAACTTTACAATGCTCTCGCTAACTTTTGTTAACTCTACAATTTGTAAATCCATCCCTTTATTACTTTTTGACAGCTATGACGTAGACACAGATCTACCACTAAAACGGAAGTTCAAACACAAAATTCTAAAGATGGCTGTGCGCTTGTTCCTCTGGCGCATGAGATCTATATGTGCAAACAATAAAAAAAGTTTATATATGGATACAGACCTCTACATAATGCCTAACGCCTTTTGCCCAAACCTCACCCATGAACTCATAGTCCCCTTTCAATATAATACACAGCTGCTTTTGTTTCTGAATGTGAAGCCTTCATTGTAAAACTTAGAGGGGAAAGCTTAGGTAGGATATGTCGTCAAATGAAATTTTTTAGGACAGAGCCATATTTTCACTCTTTATAATGTTTGGAGAATTTTATATATAAGAAAAAGCTACTGGTGAATGAGCCATGAAACAGACCAATGTTGGCACATGTTGAATAGCTGAAAATAGCATTAACACTAGCTATTTAGTTTGTGTGTATGAAAATAAATGACCCGAGCAATGTGCCATTAACCCATTGCATTTATAGTTTTTGGTACACTACTGTATGTGTCACTTTCACACAGTGTAAGTACCTGTATATAAAAAAAGTCTGAAATCTACCCACACAAAGACAAGACACAATAAAAAAGTATGTCATTTTATCATAGCAAAATATTTACTTATGATAAAATGAATTGAAATTATACACCTCTGGTTTTCATAAGTTGTTTGGCTTGTTAACAATGATTTGTGTTAATATTTTCAACTCTTGCTCCTTTCTGTTTTATACAGATCAAATGAAGGCATTCAAACATTTGTTGTTCCATCCTGCTTCCAATTGAAATGACCTCAACAGCCCATAAAACTAGGTAAACTCATAATCTCTTCCAGGTTAGTTCCACTATAGCTTAGACTTCTGTCAAACAGACTGTACAGGAAGAGCATGAAGTGTAATCTGTTCTCCATGTGAAATTAAACCCTTAGGGCTGTCATTAATTTCTTCTCACTGTTTGTGTACCCGGACCTCTTGCAGCAGTGTGCACATTTTACCTTGCAAACATTACAGCAGAGTGTCATCACTCTTTGTCAGGTACAGAACTTGACCATACAGTGACCCAGAATAGGTTATTGTGTAAATTCACATGTAAATGTTATGTATTAAGGGATAGAACACCCAAAACATTATTTTAGTATCATTGATAAACTATTATAGCTTTTTATTTTTTATATTGTTTATTATATTTTTTCTAAGTTCATATAACTGTAGTTTTTATTAAGTTTTAGTTTTTAATTTTAGTTATTTAGCACTTAAAATTAAACGTAATGAATTTATTTAAATTTTATTTCAGTTAATTCACATTTTATTTCAAGTAATGAATTTGTTTTATGGTTTTAGTTTTAGCAAATACTAACCATGACCCAAACATTAAATTTAATTCAGAAAATTTGGACATTTCTTTCTTCTCATTGACTTTCATCATTGGGATATTATTTTATGTCTTTATTGTATAGGATATTGGAATGGGATCAGGACATGACCCAGGTCAGACTCAAACCAGGGTTTCTATGCACCACAGCTCTCACTAAATCATGTTTTTAAATTTATTGCAATATCATCTTAAAATATTATCATGTTATTATCTTAGCAAAGGGCTTGACGTTTCTGTAGCATAACTGCTTAAGTGTGGTACTATCAATGATAAAATTATTGGTTTGATTCCCAGGAAACACGTTATTATTGGAGTTCTAGTATGTTTAATTATTTGATTATGAATCTTCTTTCTGCCACAGACCAAAGACAGGTGATCTTGTTATGTATTCCAGCTCTGCTCCAGACAGCTTTCAGTCTCTGAGTTAGTACACAGTTTTGGGTTTATTCATAATTTGGTCCAGACCAAATGAATTTTAACAGATAAAGCACCTGTTTTTGGTTATAAAGAACAGAGTTTGTTTTAACAACCCAGTGTCTTAAATGGACGCCCCACATAGAGCATGTCAAAAATCCTAGTTCAAACAAACAAATCTACTTTGTTTATCGAGAAAAATTTTAACAATTGTATGTCATTTCAGATGCCATTCATTATGAGTATGTTTCAACTCACTGGGGTTCTTTTTATACGTTCATTTAATTCTAAACTGATTTGAAAATGTTTACTTACCTCCCTCTGTTTAAAAAATTATAATTCAAAGACCTTATTATTTGTTTTTTATATGATGTATCTTTCAATCGGCCCACAACATCAAATGCGTCCCTCAGAATTAGGTTTGAAGAAAGATAGACCGCTATTTTATATTAAACCTTTAAGGAGCCAGCTCTGACTTCAGTGTTTGAATAAGGCATTCCACATTCAGGCATTAGAACAACATTCTGTGCTCAGATCCAGGCAGGACTGACCCACCTCTCCCACTCCTCGCCCCCACACATTCACCTCTCTCCCAGTTTCCACTTCCCTTTTGCAACACACACACACACACGCACACACACACATACACAGAGAGAGAAAAGGCCAAGGTTACTTGTGTACACAGTAGAAAAGGTCCAGTCAGTCTAGAGTTGTAACGCTAGCATTTAATCGGCTGTGTCTGCACATTTTTACTTACCTGTTATGTGTACTTTCTGTTCTTTTTTGACAATTTGAAGTATGTTAGCAGTTGCCAGATTTTTTGACTGCTGTCTTTGATTTTTATCGTAGGTCTTTTAAATAAATTAAAATTCTACATGTCAAATGATCCCACCATATGTTTAATTCAGCAAATCCAGTCCAAAAGGGAATCATAATGAAAATTAATGGTTATGTGTAAAACAAATTTTGTCTAAAAATAGTCTTTAACCTTTGGCACAGGTTTGCCAGGTCTGCTTAACAAAACTAGCCCAAAAGTATTTTAGTGACCATACCCCAATTATCAAAACTCAAAAAATGCCACTCCCATAACTAAAATACATTTTACAGTCACTGTTATGCAAACTGAAAACCACTGGTGATCATAAACACAGCTGAAAGGCTCCTTACCAGTGGCCCTCCTTCACAAAACTTAACATCTAGTACAGTTTTATCATTGGTACAGTATAAAATATGTCAATATAAGCATTTTATTCAAATATAATTTAAACCTTTCACCCTCTGCAACAGTTAAAAAGCCCAAAATCGCAGACTTAGAAACCCTGATTTGGCAGTCCAATCAAATAATGATTTAAGAGATGTTTTCACAATTCACAATAGACATTTTTTCCTTTCATCCATCACAGTGTAAAGGGAAGGACAAGTCCAGTGCATCATAACTTAACTTTTGAACACCAAGCTATCATATGCTCATTCATTTGGCAGACATTTTTAAGTTACTAACTTTGCTTTTCGTTTCATTAATTCATGCATTCCCTGAGAATCAAACCCATAACCTTGGTGTTGCTAGTACTATGTTCTTCTGTTTAAGCCACAGACTTATTAAAGGTGCTTTTGTTGGAGAGAAGGTCACACAGGTTTGGAATGTAGTGAGAAAATGGCGCTAAACATTAAACTTCCAAATCAATTAAATTAAAGTAACCCATCATTATGAAGACCTGCTCCTACCATTAAGTCAAATTAAAACCAGTCTCTTTGTTTTAGTATCTTATGTGTTTGTGATATAAAACAAAATATTCAGCCAATAGTGACGGAATGGTGTGGCATTTTATTTATATTCCCACTTCTTCTACGCCTTTCTCCAGGCTTGAATAAATATGAAACAGATGCAGTTAAAATGTACAGCTTGTACCATATTTATTTATTTAACTTATATATCCTGTTCTGTTTCTCTTCTTGCTTGCACTTTAAAAACACATTTACTCTTCAGAGGAATTCCTTTATGAGAAGCAAGCACTCAGGCATATGTCTTTGACTGTTAAAGGCAGGGATGGTCTGTTGTAGTTCTCTAATAAGAACCATCAGTGGTGGTTTAGTCTCGTGGGCTTCCTGTGGACATTTGTTCTCTCTGTGTGTGTGTGTGTGCGTGTGTGCAGCGAACCAGAGCTTTCACATTTGTGGTGACACCCATCAATAAAAGCAGATCTGGTGGGTTACATCGCTCTTATTGTGCTATTACAAAACACGTGACAGTTGTTGTACTTGCCGTCTAGCTGTAAATATTTTGAAAACTATCCTTGACACGGAGACCCACTGAGGTTGCAGGAAAAATTGTGTTTATGATGGTGGTCTTCTGAACATCACTACTGGAAGGGTCTTTTAAGGGCCAATTAAGAATGTTGTCCTTCAATTTAGGTAGTTAGAGTCACATTAGGATTATACTCTTTTACTTTTATTAACCAACTAAATAAACTATTGATTATTGAGACTAATGGTAAAGGTTAGCAGTGTTGTGGGTGAGACATCTATGGATTTGTGAGGCAATGAAAATTTTACTGAGAGCCAGGGTAATTGATTTCTTATGGACAAAACCTTGAAGGAACATCTGTTCTTTATTTCCTCAGAATCGGAATGATGGCGAATTGTGTGTGATATCTGGATTACAGCTCTGAATTATGCTCCATATTCAAGACAAACAAAAGCTAACATCATTCAATATCAGAATAAATGGAAAATAGACCCTGTAGACACCATTTACTTTATTGGCTCATCCATTTTATTGTTTAATCCTAGTTTTTAATATTTAGACCTAAAAAGAACTTGAGTGAATGAATAGTGTTTCAGTGCTACAAGTTCAATGTTTCTCTCTAACTGCTCAAATACACATTCCCAGCTCTCCTGGTTTTGTCAGTGCTTTCTATAGTTCCCATAATCATGAGAATAACTGTAGATGATGCTGAGTTTTATTCCCAATGCTGACCTCACCATATGAGCATGACATATGCCCTTTATTGTTTTTTCTTATCAGTTAATGTTATTCCCTCATATTGTACAGAACATGTCTGAAAATTGAAGCAGAGAGGAACTCTGCCCAAACGAATTAACATTAGGATACTACTGGCACTTCAGATGAGGTCTATAAAAGTTTGAAAAAAATGGATAAACACAACAACTAAATCTGCATGGGCTAAATTTGACTTTGTTATATGCCAGAGTAAATAAAGAATGTGCTATATGTGTTGAATCAACACAGTTCAAATGTGAGACATATTCTTTGGATGGGCTTGTGTCCAAAAATCCTTTTCCAGTACTTTTCCATAACCTCTTCTTGTACACAGAGTCAGTACATGTTTGATTGGTTCTGCCGCAGATGGAGCGTGTTAAAGTTCACATTCTTTGAAAACCCCTTTGACTGCAATTACTGAACTCCTTGCTCTGTGATAATTGAAGATGGTTTGTGAACACTTGAGCCTTCTGTAGGGTGTTCATGCGATTCAAATTTGAATGTTACAAAATGTTTTGTAATCGTGCTGCAGTCTTAACTAATGTGACTTGCAGTTATTAATACAACAAAACCGGTAACAATTTACAATAAGGTTTCATTAGTTTATATTAGTTAACTACTTTAGTTCATGAATTAACAATACTTTTACAGTATTTATTAATCTTAGTTAATTTCAACATTTACTAATAGAATATTAAAAACAAATGTTGTATTTGTTAATATTAGTTAATACACTGAAGTAACATGAACAAACAATGAACAGCTGGATTTTCAGATTAATAGATACTGTAACAATTGTATTGCTCAATGTTAGTTCATGTTAGTTAATACATTAACTAATGTTAACAAATGAGATATTATTGTAAGGTGTTAGAATTGACATCATTCTTTTTTCACTCCATTAACAATTTTTCAACAATTTATTTTAGAACTTCCTTCATCCAGTGTCCTTGGTATTAAAGAATTTGCTGTGTTACACTAATTTGTAAAACTCACTTTTTATCCATACAGACGTGTTGGCGCTGTAGAAGAGCTTAAACTAACCTGTGCATGATCGCGTAATGACAGAATGACAGAATGACAAAGGCTAATTGATCAAACAGACCTCTTCTGTGGAAACTTCATAAGGTCAGCTCACGGGCCTACTGGCAGTAAAAGACAGCATTGACAAAAAAAGAAAAAAAGGAACTGATTCATCCAACTGTAGAACATTCTTTCCAATAACTAAAAACTGAAGCAAGGAAAAGGCTGTGTGATTCACTTAGACCATCACACGTTTTTTTGTGAATCAGGGAAAGTATGAGAATTTCCGCTTTAAGTGATATGTAGAGGTCTCTAACCCAAATAAAATGGACATGTGTTTACTAAAAAGAGAGGAATGTGGGGGGGAATTATTATAGTTAGGTTGTTTCAGCAAGAGGGACATATTTTGGAGGCAAATATTGGGTAAATAATATTATATTGAAGAATGCAGGAAGACATAAAAATAAGTTACAACCAGTTCTTTGCACAGGTGTCAGAAACCACTAAGTGTGCTTCAGGAGCCCACTGTCTGCTAGAGCAAAGTGTGCATGCAAACCATTGTGCAGCTGGTATAGAAAATAAAATAATGCTAACAACTTCAGTACATGAATCCCATATTGTATTGTGTCATATATGTGTTTGCCAAAATATGTGATGATTTTAATTTTGTGGAACTGCATGTCAAGTGTGTGCTAACACTTAAGTAGCAAGAAGCACCACAGATTTTTTTTTCTTTTCCCAAAGAATTTAAAATTTAAAACAAGCTTGTTGATAAATTCTGGAGAACAATTAATTAAAAAAAAAAAAAGATATTTAAATGTATTTATTTTTTATTTTATTTTAGATTATTAATTCTGATTTGAACTGTGAAACCAAAAACATTTTATTAATTTTGTATTGCTTGACTCCACAAGTGACCATTGTTACCCTTGTTACCCTCTGTGGTCAATACATTTTTGTATAATACCTTTTCAGGAAAAGACTGTGTTGGGGAAGGTGGATAAACATAGCTATACTTTGCAGACATGTTTAAAAATCCTGTGACTATTAAGATAAAATATATATATTTGGAATTATATGTGGCACTTTTCACTGCATAGGTATGCAAAATACCACAAAACTTTGCTTTGAACAAAATAATGAATCCAAATGGAGCTTTTGAATCTCATGATATCTCTTTATATTTTACAGCATGAAATGTTTTCTAGTTTAGCAGACAAACTAAAAACAATTTGTCTCTGAACAATAGTTGATGATGACTGAGCTGGAAAAAGTACAAGATCTGGCAAGCAAATGTTTGACAGGAAAAGCTGTCTATGGCAGATGGGGAAGGTCTGCTGGCCAGGACTGCACTTTTTCATGGAGTTTCAAACGTTACATCAATAAGACGTGGCGGTTATGCCTCCTACTGGGAGCTCGTGTCAAGCGTCACTTTGGTTATTCCCAACCGTACAATTTGCTTTTATGGACGTAGAATAGCAGAAAAGAATACCACAGATTTTTAATCCTCCTAGGTGCTAATGTGCGTACTTAAACTGTTTTTATTGTTTTCCGTATTTTAACATTTTGGATAAACTTGTGAGATAGACAAAAAAAAAAATCAATGTATCGTGACACCACCTGCTGGATTACATGGATAGGCATTTACTGCATATGTAAAGAAGCAACAGTATTTATTTTGTAGAGCAAAACAAATATCTCTTCAAATAATGTTAATCACAGACCTCATTAATCTTTCTTTCTTTCAGTATTCAGTCAGTATTCATTTAAGCCATGCAAAAGTTTTTGAAAGCTTGGAATTTGATCAGTAATTTATTTACATAATATATTTTTCATTGTCAGAGAAAAATAAGTAATGTACATTTCTTGAAAAGCCCATTCTTTGTCTCCATATGGAAAAACATTTCATACTTCTGCCCCCTGGAAAACAAGCATGCTTGTTTTTTAGAGTGCGTAACATTCTCTATATGCCCCAATCAATATGCTTGTTTATATTCTGCATGTTTAAACTTGTCCCCTCCCTAAATTGTGATTCATTCTTTAGATTCAATATTATCACACATAACAGGTGCAGGTGCATGTCAGGACTGTAACGTGCACCTAGTTTAGGTTAAGAGATTAAAACTATTTCGTCATCACTCCTCCCTGTCTGGCTGAATAGAAACATCCCACTGTCCTTATATGGGACTGTGAGGAAGGATTTTCCTATATTTCATATGTTTTGTCTTCTCTGGTTACAACAGCTCAAGAGCGGCCTCTGTCTTACGTATGAATAAAACATACACCATAAAACAATGTTTCATTGATGGACGCTATAACGTAATATAAAGAATCCATCAACATTTTTCTAAATATGCAACTTTGGACTAAAAGTCCTACAGGAATACTTGACATATCAACTGTCGCATGATTGAACAGGTACATGTGCTTCTTAATCACATTAAAGTCCCCATGAAATCAAAATTTTAATATGAATATGTTAGTCTTAAGATTATCTCTAAGCTAGTGTGCTCCAAAATAATGATAAAATTCTCATTTAGAAGATATAAGCATTCAAAACTTAGTCTCTCGCTTCCGCCAATATAGATCAACGATTTTGATGACATCACTCTGCACTCCAGCTTCTCATCAGATTTTCTGGCCAATCAAATGCTCTCTACAAACTGAAGCGTCCGGCCTCTTATGCTATAAATAGATTCTGTAGCTGTTGCTGAAATCGGCCACAATTACTATTGTCTATATGGTGAATGGCACATAATGCACTATATAGGGGATAGGGATCTATTCAGAAAGTGTAAACAGTTGTTTGTGATTTTATAATTGTAAAAAAGGTCACTGCAACTTTTTCTCACAATTTGTTGTTTTCCCCTCACAATTGTGAGTTTGCATTTCACAATTCTGACTTTTTCTCAGAATTGCGAGATTTAAACTCACAATTGCAAGTTATAAAGTCAGAATTGGGAGATATAAACTTGCAATACAAATTTTTTTTCTTGAAATTGTGAATTTAGTATTGCGAGTTTATTTCTCATAATTCTGACTTTTCTCAATATTGTGAGTTTATATCTCATAATTCTGACTTTATAACTCGCAATTGCAAATTTATATCACGCAATTCTGAGGGAAAAAGTCAGAATTGTGAGATAAAAACTTGTAATTGCCTTTTTTGTGTTTGTTTCACACTTATTAGTATTCTAAAGTATTTAGATTAAGTTACTAAACTTGAGTAATGTAACGAAATACGTTACAAATTACTTTTTAAAGCATGTATTTTGTAATCTGTAGTGAAATACATTTTAAAAGTAATCTACCCAGCCCTGTATAGGACTTATATGAATTCTGCACAGAATGCTACATTTTAAAGCGATATGGAGGAGAAACAGTGAGACAAACTCAGCATTAGAAACAGCACTGACGAGTAGAAGAGATAACACCAACATACACCAACATAAAATTACACACATATTATGTTCACTGTTTTGCTTTAGTAACAGTTTCATATTAAATCTAAAGGGGGAATCTATTATACTGTGGCTGTCATAATGTTACATGTATGTCTGTTTTGGACACTGTTTTCATTTGTCACGTGTCTGTTCAGTTTTTCCCGACCCCTCTTTCGTTACTATGGTTACTGTCATTAGTGGTTCATTTTTGTTCCAGCTGTGTGTAATTAATTAGAATCGTTTGCTCCCCTGTTCCTTCAGTATTGAAGCCCTCAGTTTCTGTCTTTGTCTGGCGTTAATATTGTTTAAGGTGGTTTGTGTGTTGTGTTTCTCCTGGTGATTTCTACTATTAGTTATGTTGATCATATTAAACGTTGTCCTTGAGTAATTCCATCGTCGTGCGCTTCCTTGAACCAACAAGCCTGTAACACAAAAATGCGGCTTTGCCGAGCTCAACACCTGCCTCTAGTCGAACTGTGATATAAAAACTATTGGCTATTTTAAAAAAGGGGAGGAGCTGCTCTATGTCCCGCCCTGTTTTCCTGGTTCAGTGGAAATTACGTCAACACACAAAGTACTTCAGTGGGCTTTTAACGAACCCGTTTAGATTTTACGTATTTTGGATTGTACTTCTATGTCTTGCTGTGTCTGCAACATTTCTGTCAATAAACATATTTATTGACTACATCATGCAATAAATGTAAACTTGCAGATTTTGGCTTTAGGGATGGGGTCATGTGCATCCAATGGTTATTACTCTTATTTAACATTTAAACATTGCAATTAACAGTGCCATTCTGAGATTTCCTAAAACTGTTGTTAAGAAGCGTTTGCAATAGGCTAATAAATCCAGTAGATGTCGCTGTTTATCCACTTTTGTAGTAGTTGATGCCCAAACTCCAAATTATAATGTTGCTTTTAGTTCCAGTTACTTTATTTTCCTGGTATCTGAGCAACAACATAAGATGTTTTACTGCATGCATCACTCCGTTTGTCTGCATTCACGGCGTTCCAGACCAGAGTTGGCTATGTGAGTGGTGTAGGGTTGTGTGAACTTGCCTGGAGTTAGGAAACAGTTTTTGAAACTCAACGAAAGGCCCATTTTCACCAAGGACGTTAACGATAACGATAAAGATAAAAAATCGTTATAAAAGTATAAGGAACGACAAGAGTCCACATCACAACTCCCAGAGATAACAGCACAGCAGAACAATATCGTTGGAATCGTGTAAACGATAAAAACATTGACAACCAATCAGAATTTAGTAGACTTTGAAGATATCGACCATTTGAAGTGGCAGATGACATATCTGCAGTGCGTGCTTATAATAAACAAAACATTGTCGTGTGTTAGAGTGGACGCTATACAGTTAATGATATGGTTATCCTCATGTTTGTCCTTGGTGTGAATGGGCTTTAAGCAGGTGTTTTCTGTCGCTCTAAGTTCACTTGAAGTGGGGCGCAGACATGGAAAACCCAGAGTGGATGCTTTGATTCGCTCAACTCCATGATTAGTTACATGATTTTTTTTTTTTTTTTTTGGTAACACTTTACAATAAGGTTCATTTGTTAAACATTAGTTAATGTATTAACTAACATGAACTAACCATGAGCAATACATTTGTTACTGTATTTACTAATCTTTGTTAACGTTAGTTAATGAAAACAGTTGTTCGTTGTTTGTTCATGTTAGTTCACGGTGGATTAACTAATGTTAACAAGATTTTGATAATGTATTAATAAATGTTGAAATTAACATTAACAAAAATTAATAAATGCTGCTAGTGCAGTTCATTATTAGTTCATGTTAACTAATGTAGTTAACTAATGTTAACCAATGAACCTCATTGTAAAGTGTTACCTTTTTAAAAAAATAATCATTATACATGTAGTTTCATTGAAATGCAAATATTGAAAATTATACAAATATGCATAAAAATGAACTAAAAAGAATGGAGAAAAAACAACTAATATACTAAAATAAAATAGTTTCAAATATATTCAATTAAGCCAAAATGTGTTTTTTTTTCCATAATCGTGAAAGAGCACTAAAGATTTTCGTTGATAAATTTCCATATTTCACACCACAACATAACTTAGGTACAATGTCAAATTAAATGCAAGGTGGCAGGATGCTTTGACTTTGTTAAGATAAAAAAAAATTTTGGTGTCAAAAAATATATAAGCTAACAGACTAAATTTTGTTTAAAATGTAAGTTAATTTGTATTATCTATATATCTTTTTTTGTTTAAAAATCCACTGTATAAAAGCCATATTACGCATACAATGCTGTTTGATATTGCTTAAATGCCTAAGACTGTTTTCATAACTTGCACATGAGTTTGTGGTGATGATTAAGTAAATTCTATGCTTTGAACACCCCACCTATCATCTTTTTAATGGTCTCCCAAAACCACAAATTGTCTCCTCCCTGTTCAAACTTGCCTGCTCTTACGGTTCTCCGACTCAACATCTTGCTATTTAGGTGAGAGGTTGGACAGAGAAATAAGGTGTATAATCTTTTGAGAAAGAAAACATTTGTTACATTCAGGTTGATTTAGTCACACACTAATGCAATTAAACAATAAACCACCAGATGATGGCGATATTGCACACTGAATGGTTTGCTCCTCAAGAAAAAGTCACTTAGATGTTTGAGAGCTACTTAGTGGTAGTAAAAAATGGATGGATGGCATGTCAGTTTGTGTGTGGTCAATGTTCAGTTTTCAGTAGCCTATTTAACTTTTTGTATCATTTAGTCATTATGCAAAGTGTTTTGTGCAAAGATTCAGTCTTAATCGACCCACTTATCCTCTTACCAATAGTATATCCCCCCCCCCCCCCCCCGCAAAAAAAAAAAACACAAAACAAACAAACAGTTAACTGTTCTCACGCAGATGTAGCACCAACAAATTTGAGGTGCCAGAAGCTAAAACAGTATGGTTGCACCTTCCAGCATTTAAATACTTTGCACACTGTTACCCCTGACCCCTTCTCACTTACATAAACATATTTTCATTCTATTGTGTTCATATTTTTCCTCCAGCGCTGCCCACACACCTCCAGTGTGGTGCAGTGCATAACCGGCATGCCTGAAGCTTGTTCTCCGCAGTGTTCGTTCAAATTGTTATTGTGGTGTAAACAGGACGTGTCGATTCACATCCCCAGTTATCTCATTTTTCTCCCCAAACCCATGCATTCCTTTGCGTTTCCTTTAAAGATGAACATAAGGGTCAAGTAACGGCACTTAGAAACAGGCATAGTGGTGATCTGGGGGAGCTAGAGTGGGTCGGTCTGTGTTCCATCAGCCATGTTTAACAGATCATTCCCAGGTTCATGTGGCTGTAGACTGCACAGCAGCTTGGTTTGTTTTAAGAGGGAATGCCTTTAGCGTACATCCAAAATATCATGCAGGCTAACTGGCACCGTCTGTATGATTATTCAAAACAGGGATGTGTTCGTAACCCCTTCGTTTTTTGCAGTCGCTCAAAACCGTATGCCACCCATAAGCGTGTTTTATAGCCATTGCCCATGCCATCAGTCACGGTGCACTGATAGGCATTGACAAGACATTTCCAGACTGCTCAAACAAGGGATTACAGAGGCATTTTAAAAGCTCTCGCAGGATGTCAGAGTTCACTTATGGCTCTTTAAAGAGTCTATAACTGGATAGAAACTGATAAATTCTGCCCTGCTTGGGAATGCCGGGAGTGAACCCTCCTGATCCTACTCTTTAGATGGGAGAACATCAGATGTGACTGGCAGAAATAAAGCTGACACAATTCTTCCTTTCTCACTGCATGAGAGCAACAGAGATGAGGATAGTTTGTCCAGAAGACATCAGAATGAATCTTGTGTTTATTTATAATACAATAGACATCAGTCAGATTGCCTTTCAGTGAAGCTTGGGAATATAGGTCATGTCTGGAACATGTTTCTGTGAAGCTGCAATGTTAAACATCTTATTTTACCCATGATCTTCCTAGTGTACATACTGTTCTACTGTGGAAAGTATTAGCACCCGTTAAGTAGACAAGATCAGATCAGCCTGTGAAAAGAGACCTACCTGCATGGGGCCCATATATTATTTATACAAATATTATATATATATACAAATGGATATGACAATGTTGATATGTTTGATCTTGGCGGAATAGATCTGCTACACTAGTGCTGCTGCTGTCGGTTATTGCTGCTGCTGCTTAGAGCAAATGCAAGACATGCTACTGCCAATACATACATGACACACAGCTGTGAGCAAGTAAGACATTGCTGCTGCTGCTGTACAAAATATCATACATGGATTACCCGTAGCAGATCTACAGTGCATCCGGAAATTATTCACAGCGCTTCACTTTTTCCACATTTTGTTGTTACTGCCTTATTCCAAAATATATTAAATTCATTGTTTTCCTCAAAATTCTACAAACAAAACCCTGAAATGACAATGTGAAAGAAGTTTGCTTGAAACTTTGCAAATTTATTAAAACTAAAAAACTAAAAAATCATTTGTACATAAGTATTTGGAAAGGCACACACCTGATAAGGTCCCTCAGTTAACAGTGCATGTCAGAGCACAAACCAAATCATGAAGTCCAAATAATTGTCTGTAGACCTCAGAGACAGGTTTGTATTGAGGCACTGATCTGGGGAAGGATACAAAAAAAATCTTCAGCATTAAAGGTCCCAATGAGCACTGAGGCCTCCATCATCCGTGAACGGAAGAAGTTGGGAACCACTAGCACTCTTTTCCTAGAGCGAGTTGCCGGGCCAAACTGAACGATCGGGGGAGATGCGCCTTCAACAGGGAGGTGACCAAGAACCTGATGGTCACTCTGACAGAGCTCCAGCAGAGAGGAGAACCTTCCAGAAGAACAACCATCTCTGCAGCACTCCACCAATCAGGCCTGTATGGTAGAGTGGCCAGACAGAAGCCAGTCCTCAGAAAAGGCACATGACAGCCCGCCTTGAGTTTGCCAAGAGGAGGACTCTCAGACCATGAGAAACAAAATTCTCTGGTCTGATGAAACTAAGATTGAACTCTTTGGCCTGAACAGCAAGCGTCATGTCTGGAAGAAACCAGGTACCGCTCATCACCTGGCCAAAACCATCCCTACATTGAAGCATGATGGTGGCTCCATCATGCTGCGGGAATGTTCTTCAGTGGCAGGAACTGAATGCAGTGATGTACAGAGACATCCTTGATGAAAACCTGCTCCAGAGCGCTCTGCACCTCAGACTGGGGTGAAGGTTCATTTTCCAACAAGACAACTACCCTAAGCACACAGTCAAGATAACAAAGGAGTGGCTACGGGACAGCTCTGTGAATGTTCTTGAGTGGCCCAGCCAGAGCCCAGACTTCAATCCGATTGAACATCTCTGGAGAGATCTGAAAATGGCTGTGCACCGACGCTCCTCATTCAACCTGATGGAGCTTGAGAGGTCTTGCAAGAAGAATGGGAGAAACTGCCCAAAAATAATTGTGCCAAGCTTGTAGCATCATACTCAAAAAGACTTGAGGCTGTAATTGGTGCCAAAGGTGCTTCAAGTATTGAGCAAAGGCTGTGAATACTTATGTACATGGGATTTTTTTCCTGTTTTTTTTATTTTTAATAAATTTGCAAAGATTTCAATCAAACGTCTTTCACATTGTCATTATGTGGTATTGTTTGTAGAATTTTGAGGAAAATAATGAATTTAATACATTTTGGAATAAGGCTGTAACATAATAAAATGTGGAAAAAGTGAAGCAGTGTGAATACTTTCTGGATGCACTGTATAGAGGTGGAGCTGGGGAGGTGGCACTGCTAGAACAAATGCTAACCAAGTATTTGAAGGTTAAGCAGCAAGCTCATTGGCTTCTGATAAAGCAAGAACCAGTCCACTATGCCCTATAGGGAATGATGTGATTGCAAGCAGATTGAGTTAAAGGGATATCTCACTCAAAAATGTAAATTCTGTCATATATACTTTCCCTCATGTCACTCCAAACCTGTAAGACTTTCGTTTATCTTCAGAACACAAATGAAAATCTTTTTGATTAAATATGGGAGCTTTCTTTCCCTCCGTAGACAGCTACTCAACTGACACTTTGACTCTTCAAAAAGTTAACAAAGAAATCGTAAAACTAATCCATATTAATTAATGAGACATGATCGCTTTATATGATGAACAGATTGAATTTAGGTTTTGCTATCACTTTAAGGACCTATCAACGTTGTATTTCTTCATTTATTTTTACATTTAGATTACTTCCACTTAACAGTAATCTTTACAAATATTATTTTATACTGTTAACACTGTTAAATGTAATCTTTATCAAATCTAAAAAAAAATAGTAATTATCATACTGTTGTGATCCCTAAATAACTCTTAGCATTTAAAATGATTGGTTTAAGTTTTTACTACTTTATTAATGTACTTAATTTATGTAGGCAAAATAGTATAGAATTTCAATATCTACTATTAATTGGTTATCAGACATAACATGAAAATTATGATATTAATCTATATCTATCAGACGTTTCATCATGATACGATTTGACTCTGATTCTCTTAACCAGTGATATGATATTTGCTGATACCTCAAAATATGCAGTGATATGATTGTGATTTGATTAGATCCAGAGGCCTGAGCTCGACATTACGATATTATATGCCTATTTTACACAACCAGTTATTTAACTCACAAATGTAACCAAAAACATGAACATTTCATTGAACTCTCTGAAAATGGCAAATCCTATATCCCAATTTGGTAATCCAAAACAAAAAATACATTTTATTTTTTTTAAACAATATCAAAAAATAAAAATTGAAAAATAATTAAATCTTTTTATACATGATGCATCAATAGTAATTTGCTCAAAGAATTAATCCATATCGATGCATCAATGCACCCCATCAAGTTTTGTCAAAATTGTATTGAATTTTAATATCTGCCAATTATCAGCTATCAACAATTACTTGAAAGTAATTGTCGTCTCATTATATCAGCCAAAATGTGTAAATCCGACCTATCATGCCTCCTCTGAAATCTCCTTCCAGGTTTCCCACCCAAGAGCACAACAGGGTTGTTACAGTGGAAGCAGGTCATCTCCTTAACCTCTACACTTTATCTTGATCAGATTTCCCTCTGGCTAGGGGTGGGGTGCTGTTGGGGGGTGGCGGTATGCCGTGGAGCTATTGAAATTCCAGAGCTGATTTCACATGTTTTACATTGCCCTCATTCTGATCCCTCCTCTGTGACTCATTTTCGGGCCTACACTGTGGTGTCGGACGTGGAGCAGGTGATAGGCGAACTCTTACTGGCTGATCAGCTCTCCTCTGGAAAAAAAGGAATGAGGAGTGAAGGAGCGACGGCTGGCGGTTGGTCCTGTCCGAGTCGGTTCCCATGTCTTGTTTAGAATTTAATGGGCTGAGACAGTGGGAATCTGACAAGTTTTGTTTAATTTACGAGAAGATGGGCCTGTTTTTGTAGTTTCTCCCCAGGTCACATACCAAGGATTGAGTATGTGTGTTTGAGAGGGAGAGTGTGTGTGTTTGTGCATGCACAGAATGGTCTCACGTTTCTATTGCTTAGCAATGGTGTCACTGTTGTTAAGCTGATTTGGCGTCTTGTGTTGTGTTATCTGCTCTACCCATCCTTAGGTTTGTGTTCAACAAAGATTATATCTTGAAAGAAATTGCATTGTGTGCTGGCTCTGATATGGAATTCATAGTTGGTTATGTCTCGCTCATGTATGTGTCTACTTGCGTCTGTGATTTGAACCTTGCTGTCAACGTCATATGTTTTTATTAACATTTCTTTCTAAATTAAGTTGTAATTTCATTGGTAAATCCATACTACCTTAGCTAGATATAAAAAAGAAATACAAAACTCATCCTCTTTCATATTTGACTTGAGTTTTGTCATCTTGTATGTGCTCGATAGATCTACTCTAGAGATGCACATATCGGTACGATATTGGTTATTGGCTGGCAATAGATTTTTTTTTTAAATTTATCATATCATATCGGGTATTTTATTGTACATACTCATTTCCTCTACATTTTAATGACCTCCAATCATCTAACGCTGACTTAAATTTAATTTTTTTAATCTGTTAATAATACTGTTAAATGTAATATTTACCAAATTTCAAAATTAATGTTTATTTTTCATACTGCAGATTATAAAATTTTTGATGCCTAAATTTACTTGTAACATTTCAGACCATTTATTTATTTTTAGACAAAATGTTAATATTAACTTCAGTCACATTTATCATTTCTTGGCAACATTTCACGAGTGAAATCCAGCTATTTCAATGGTAATCGGCGTGAAGAAGAATTTTGCCTGATGTATTGCCATAACCAATATCAAAATTAAAAAATTGGCCCATTTTTGACACATTCATAGGCTACATTGGTGTAATCTCTTTCCCATCCCTACATCTCATTTGTGCATGTGCTAATACATGCCGCTTGTGCAATTACTGATCCATACCTGTGAGTCATACAATTTCAGTAGAGACTCTGAAATGAGAAAGATAAAAGAATGACAGACAGAAAGAGAGCAAGCCAGGAAGATAATTTATCTGCAAGTGGTGTTAATGTAGTTATCTCCTTGCCATGGCCCCCAGGTTTGATCTTGGCTTCTTCTCCGGCTAACCTCAACCTGTGGAATGCCACAGTCTCTTCCATATGTCACCCAGGAATTTCCCATCCTTTAAACGAGGAGAATGCAGCGCTAATATATAACCAATTACACAAGGAGCATTTCCTGTGTTCCTTTGAGATTTTTTTCGAGCTCAAAGTGCCAATCAAGGCTGGAATGCCAGAACATGATTCTTATTTGCTAAGGGTCAGTGCACCATTGCCCCCGCATTCTAAAGGGCCATTGTTCCCAAGAGCCGAGAGACTCCATAACCCTCGGCCCCTGCTCCCTTACCCCAGAGCCCCCACATCAAGGGCCCGCACTGTTTACACAGCATCCGCTCAAAGAGTGAACTGCTACGTAAAGGATTAAATCAGGTAGGGCCCTCGCCGCAAAGGACAGAGCGATTCAATCACTGCCACAGATAGTTAGGCTGAGCGCGAGAGTGGGAGAGGGAGAGAAGAGGCGACTTGGGTCTGGAAGCTTTTTGTGCAGCAAACAATGGTGAGATTGCTTCACCGAGACACAGAGCTTGCTGTCTTTGTGTGCTTTCTTGATGAACCCACTTAAAGAGATATAAATGTGAAAGAATTTCTCTCTGAGAATTCTTTCCGCAAATCTTAGTGGAGTACAGACTTAATTCAGGTGGAACATTAATATTCGTATTATTTTTCTTATTAAATATACTAAATTGCCGTGGAGTGTGAAGATGTGACAATTGAAGTTAACATTGCTTCAAGATTTCACAGTTAAGGGGTGAGGGATGTGGGCCACCTGCATGTGAGGTTAATAATGAACATCTTCAGAGTCAAACAAAAAAGGGCACGATGTGCAATCAATGGCTAATTAATGGAAACGTGATCATTCTGAGCACCGCAGATGCTGTAAGTCATTTGCTAGAATGGATTAAAGCTAATCCATTCGCCTTCACATTTAAGAACAGTGTTCATTTTTACAGTTTTTTGTTTTATTTATAAAATAGCAAACAATAAAAAAAAACTTACACGGATGCATAAAAGGGGTCAAAATTATTCATATTGGAATTAATGGTTTTCTTCTTCTTTGTCGTCGTCTTCTTCTTCTTCAAAGACAGGTGTCCAATCAATACATACACAAATGATACACAAATGTTTTAATATATCAAACATGATTATTTTTAAAATGCTGTTCTTATTCTAAACAATGCAGTATTATCAAGCATGAAAATGTGTAGAATGAATGCAGTTTGAATGTACTACATCCGCCACCATGTTATCATTCTGATGTGAGATATAGAATACGTTGCATAGTTTCCCTGCCATTCATGACTCCACCCACCATGGCCTATGGATAGTAAAATGTCCATTGGATGTGAACTTGAGAATCATGGAGGTAGTAGTAGGTCATCTGGGTACTTTTTTTGTATTTTATGAATTGTATTCAGACAATCATTTCACATCTAATATATAGTAAGGAGGCAAATTCTTGGCTCAAAGCAAAAAAAAAAAGTCACAACATTTTTTAAGAATGTAATCCATAAAGTTTGAAGAAAATAAATATTATTATTGACAAAAATTTATCCAAAAATACTGTGTTGTCAGAATTCCATAGGAAATGAATTCCAGTCAATTTGACCCCCTTTATGCATTCTTGGGATAGTGTTACAAAATTTAATTATTTTCCCGTCCAATGACCAAAAAATCTGCTCTTGTTGTGAAAATCTAATAAACTCTAATAAACCTCACAATTGCTATGATTCAATATATCTCACTCAAATCTTTGATTTGACTCTTGCCATCAACGTCATGTTTATGATTTTTTTTTTTAAATTCAAAATCAAAACTTTCAGATATTAATTCTGTACAATTTTGTCATCTTTTATACACATAATTGAATTATAGTCACGATGCACATTTTTCCTCCTCATCACTGACCAAATTTATATAGCAATTTCACTCCCCGCAACTCTTCCCATCTTATTCATCTCTTCTCATTCCAATTCATGCAGTACAATAGAATGCTGGACATTTTATTCTGCATATTATTTTCCAAACCTCTATTTATTTCTTCCTTCTGTAAAAGATCTTTATGCTTCAGGTGGATGACAGCATGACGGTATAAGTGAGCATTGCTGCAAGCGTGTGCCATGAAATGAGAGCTGCTGGATGCTGACCATCTCCCTCAGCTGTGTCTTTAGGAGAAGTGTGTGACATCTCCACGCTCGCAGTGGAAGAGAACAGGCAGACGGTGTGCATTGTTAGCATGAAGGGCATTCTATCTATTCCTCTCTGTCAGGGACATCAGGAGCTGTGGAATAGCTCTGCACACATTCAGACTGATTCTGCTTTAATAGCAGTTGATTAGATTCCACTTAGCTTTTATTTTCTTTGGCCTCTGGTACAAGTAGGATGAATTAGCTTTTGTAAAATCTATTTATCGTGCAGACAAACACTGCAACACTGAAAACACCCAAAAGAAAGAGGCAAATTGGCAGCATTTGCCCAAGAAGTCAGAGTTTCCACTACTTTAATATCAGTTATTCCTGAATGACTTCAGAATGTGTGTGACTGTCGCAATTCGCCTCTATTGTGTTCTTAGAAGAACTATTCATTTGTTTCTGAAGGTGAATTTTTAGCCAAACAAACTGATGTTTCTCTTCGTCTCCTGTAGAAAATCAGGACAAGTAGGGGTATTTATCCTCCTCCTATTGACCATGCAGGAATGAATTAATAATGAAATGCTATAAAGCAAATGGAAAAAGCAATACTTTTGCCCAAGACTGCAGTGTAAAATGGCGTAGACATTTATAAAATTACATTCTCCAGAAGATGGAAGTAGTTTGTTTGGAATTTAAAGGACAAGAAAAGGCAATTCTCATCTCAAGCACATCATTTTGATTAGAATGCATCACATCTGGAGTCAAACAAGTTAAAATATTTTAATGTGGAAATATTGAATATGAAAATCTGCATTTGCAATTCATGTCTGGTTCTTAATTGGAAACAAATGACTTTGGGTCTATTGTCTGTCATAGAGGCATCAACAATTTTTTTTTTCTCTTTTTTGCATCATTTGATCAAGTCACTTTATACAGTTGCAATAACAACAAAATGAATATGTTTATTTCAGGCTAAATGGGGTCACATTTTAAATGCATAGAATTTCAAAAATATTTGTATAAAGCAATGGCAGTAGCATGATTATTAATTAACCAAACTTTGTATGACAGATATTATTTGCATAATTGTTTAACATCAAGAACTGTGCATCTGCAGAGCTACTTCCATTGTCTTATTAAAAATTGGAAGAATATCTCTATAATACACATTCAAACTAGAGAACGTGAGATCAGTCGCGTCGGTTGCTCTACAGGTTCTCTTGTCTACGTTTGTACAAATTCAAGAGATAATGAATGAAAGAACTGCTTGAATATTGAGTGCTTTCAGCAGTGTGTGAATCCTGAACGCTTTGACCTGTGACTCGCTGCACAAATGCAGAAACCAGATTGAAACTAAGGGGTCAGCGCTGTTTGCTCTCTAAACTGCTGTCTTTGCGACCATGACAGGCATGCCAAGAATTCCACAGATCATTGTGTGTGCCGATATGGCTCAAAGGTATGCAGTCACGTTAACAGAAACCTGACCTACCTGACTGATCGAAACTACACCCACGCGTTATTAAGCTCACAATGCTTGTGTGGGAAACAATGAAACGGTCTTGGAAGCTAATTCCTTCCCAGATAAGGGATGGAGATGGACAGCTTTGAATGAAATGAGGTATGTGAAGAGAAATGCCAAGGTCTTCTCTTCATTCTGAGTTCTGTGGTTGCCAGGATATGCTTGGATTTCTTTTATATTTTAGTTGGGGTTTTTTCAGGCACCACTGGCAAACAGCTTTAGATGATTTCTATTTGCTGCTGCCTCAAAATGCTCTATTTTTATAACATTCAGCACCTTGCGTTTGGTTATTGCAGAAAGAGAAGATTCAATAAGAGAATTCGTAAATTCTTGCTGTTATATTGTACATTGTTGCATTGCAACCTGTCAACAGTTTGCTGTCTGACTTTAAATAAATTAATAAATAAAATCTAGGATGATTTGCATCCTCAATGTATTAATTCTTACATCCAAATTCATGCATTCAGATGAATGCACATTTCACTCTGATGCCTGAATTAAACAGATTTGTTTCCCAGTCCTAGTGGAAGTGCATTCCTGAGGGCTTTTGTGGTTCTTGTTTTATCCTCCCTGCCTTGCCCAACCCAGTTGTGGGAACAGGACTGTGGGGCGTAACTTCGTGCCCAGTACTCTCACATACTTAAACACACATGCACGCACATATCTGTGCACATACAGTATGCAGTGTATGCGCTACTTCCTTTGCCATAAGTTAAATTAAATTAAATTAAATAAGAAAGTGACTTTTATTCACCACAGAAAATTCCCTGTCTTATGCTATTTAAAGTTACAAAAACCCTTTCATTTTTTTAAATTTCACATTTGTTTGATATAGTGCTCAGCCAGACTTTTGTCTAATGACATGATGACGGTCAAAAATCACCTCCTTAGACAGGAAGAAACTGTAGAGACTGCGTGAGCGACGTAATATGACCAACCACAGTTTGTTTTGTTTTTATCGTTTATGGACAAGTAAATCTTAAATTGATGATGCCACAATAATGGGCTGTATAGAACTGATTGACGTAAGCTCCATAAACAGCTCATTTTGATGAGCGGGATCTGTGATGTCACACTGGCAAATACATTTGCATATGACTGCCTCCAGAGAAAAACATCACAGTTTTTCATAATAGAATCATAGCCCTTGCCAAAATCCATTTCAAGGAAAGTCTGTTCATGTTTGCAACGGCTCTGGGTAGCTATTTCGGTCATCCAAGACCAAGTCCTATCTATTTGAATAGGAGAATCCTGAAATGTCAAAAACTGCTTGCTGAACTCACAATTAAATAACATATTTCAAATCAGCAACAAAATCTGACATTGTCACACCCATGAACTGTTGTGTTTAGTTTAGTACTGTCTAGTGATGTCATTCTCTGTTCATTTGCCCTCTGTGTGTTTACCTGATCAGTTAATTTCCCGCACATGTTTCTGTTCACCCTGATTACGTTTATCCCTCATTATCTCCCCTATATATTCTCCCGGTTATGTTCAGTGTTCGTCAGTTCTCGTCAATGTAACCTGTGTGTCACCTGCCTGCCTGCCTGCCTGTCTGTCTGTATTCCTGTGGAACTGTTTGGATTAAATCTATGTTTATATTATCTTCGACTTTATCGTCCTTTGATCTGCACACAGCCTGACAGAAGAACCGACCCACAAATTGTGAAGTTAGAGCAGCGTGTTCTCTGTTTGTTTTCCCGTTTGTTAGTTTCGTTTTTGTTTGTTGCGTTTTTCCCCGTTCTCATGGATTTCCCCAGTGTTCGTCTCCTACTGTTGGAGCAGGAGGAACAAACGTTGGAGGACCACACGCGGACCTTCCTTGAGCTTGCTCATCAGACACACTTCCTGGAAGACTGCCTCTGCACGTTCTACCAAGTGAGCTTGAATGCCACATGCAGAGCGCAGTTGTCCGGAGAGGGTCCGCGTGAGGATTTCGCTGCCTTTGTGGAGTGGGTGCTGGCGAGTTGTAATTTGTCATTCACCGTCTGCGTGGGAGAAGAGGATCTCGCCAGCCCCACTCCGGACCCAAAGCACGACCAGCCACCATCTCGGGCACGGAACGCCGTCACGAGCCATCACCGAGCAGAGCGACAGAGCCGAGGTTCGCCACGGAGTCGGAACTACAGAGTGAGTTAGACCAAGTGCGTGAGCCGGCTACAGCGCTCGTGAGGGAGCCTGCGGCAGAGAGCGAGGGCCAGGAGGATGGCCCCGCCCACTGCACCGCCGCTGAGGGTGAGCATGGACTGTGCTCAGAGGACTCTTTATTAATTTCGATATGTTCTGAATCATCTGCCTGTTCTGAATCATCTGCCTGTTCTGAATCATCTGCCTGTTCTGAATCATCTGCCTGTTCTGAATCATCTGCCTGTTATGAAGTGTCTGCCTTTTCTGAAATCCCACCCAGCCTCCCTCTCCCACCTCCACTCATCCATCTACCACCATCTCCGCTGCATCCTGCCAGCCCCTCTGCTCACCCTCTGCCCACCATCTGCGGCGTGAGCGTGCAGTGGGCCTGCCAGTCTGCAGCTCCATCGGGGGCAGTGAATCCCCATTCTTCGCCTCCCACCTCAACCAGGACTCCTCCTCGGTCCGTCAGTCCGCCAGCTCCTCGTTGGCTCCAACCTCCCTCGTCTCCACTGTGGCCCTCCAGTCCACCAGCTATGCCGGGCTCCCTCATCCCTCCGGCTCCGCCTTGGTCGTTCGTCGACCTGCCCTCGCTGCGGGACTGCACTCCTCTGGCTGCGCCTCGTCCCTCCGTCCCTCTGGCTCCGTTGGCTTCCTCACTCCCTCCGACATCGCCTTGGTCTTCTGTCGCTCCACCGCGGCCTTCAGGATCCCCACCTGCGCCTCGGTTGCTAAAGCCGCCAGCGTCGCCGCGTCCCACCGGATCCTCATCATCGCCCTGGCTCGTCGGCATTCTGGCTACACCCTGGTCTCCCCTGCCACCTGCTCTGCCGCAGTCAGTCGCCGCCCCGGTGTCGCCAGCCCTTCCTCCACCATGGCTGCTTCCTCCAGCGGCTCCACCATGGGTGGTGGACCTAACTGCGGCTTGGGTCCAACCATCCTCCTGCTCCAAGTCCCGGTTGTCTCCACCCTGGTCCCTCCGGTCGTCTGTCTACTGTCCTGTCTGCCATTCGTCTCCTCCTCGTCCTCCACCTGAGCCCCCTCCCTCTGCAGTTGGTCCATCTACGGCGCGAGGACGCGCCTTCCGGGGAGGGGGTGTACTGTCACACCCATGAACTGTTGTGTTTAGTTTAGTCCTGTCTAGTGATGTCATTCTCTGTTCATTTGCCCTCCGTGTGTTTACCTGATCAGTTAATTTCCCGCACCTGTTTCTGTTCATCCTGATTACGTTTATCCCTCATTATCTCCCCTATATATTCTCCCAGTTATGTTCAGTGTTCGTCGGTTCTCGTCAATGTAACCTGTGTGTCACCTGCCTGCCTGCCTGCCTGTCTGTATTCCTGTGGAACTGTTTGGATTAAATCTATGTTTATATTATCTTCAACTTTATCGTCCTTTGATGTGCACACAGCCTGACATACATGACGTGTCGCATAAATGTTGTTTCTCAAAAGCTTATTTTTAGGCTAGGCAAGCCAGTGCCCATGTGCATTCATAAGCACGAGTCTCAGGTTTCTATGGGAACCAGAGCTTCCGTAGCTGCAGTAACGCAATGACTTTACCCATCAGTGATTGGCTCTTTTACTTAGAAGGCGGACTGTTAACTATGTTAAAGATGTGGAAAATGGATTTATTGCAACTCAAAGTATTCATTAATGCTTGCAGATATGTAGTTTACTTGCTATTAAAGACGTAGTTCACCCAAAAATGAAAATTACTAACCCTCAAGTTGTTCTAAAGATGTATGAATTTCTTTCTTCTGCTGAACACAAAAGAAGATATTTCAAGTCAATGGCTACCTTAAACTGTTTGGTTACCAAAATTCTTCAAAACATCTTCTTTTGTGTTCAGCAGAAGAAAGAAATTCATACAGTACCCTTTAAGTACCCAAAATGCGTCTTTCTCCATCGACTGCCATTCAAAAGTAAATGTATGCAATTATATTGTGTAGATGTTGTTGTACTGTTTGATTGATTGATTGATTTCTGATAAAAACATTTTTAGGGCTCTTAGAAGTGGCTGTTTGCATTTTTGTGATCAGCCAATCACGGTTGTCAGGTTGTTGCTTGTCTGCAGCTCCCAAATAATTTGTCACGTGACGTGCGGTGAGGTGATCAGCCAGTCAGAAGTGTCAATTTCAGCCCCTTTTGTGTGCACTGCGGTATGCATCAGATGGCCATAGAACTGTGGGTGGTCCCTGGGTGCGTTGTCTGAGACTAAGTTTGATAAATCCACGTGACGCTTTCTGTCATTTTGTCAAACCCACGTGCGGAACCTAAACTCAGACCCTGCGACTGCGGCTATGAGCAGGCATCAGCCAGCACAGTCAAACCGGTGAATAATCCAGCAGAGTGCCGCATGCAGCTCTCAGCCAGTCCTCATTAACCTGGCCTATTCTCAACTCAGACCTGTGTGGATGACATACTTTGAGGAGCCAGGAGTGTGTGCTTATTAGACAAGCCCACACACACTGCCTACCTCGGGTCAAGAGCACCTACTTTAGCCACCCTCTTCGTTCCCTTGGCTGATTGATGTCGTTAAGATGTCACAGCATTTCACATAAAGCCCTCGACTTTAGTGATGATGAGTAAGGCCAGGTGAGAGGAGACGAGTACAGGACAGCCATGCTAAGAAGGCCACCGAATTCAAGAAATATTTTTCAAGTAGGCTAATTTCCGTGTCTGAAAAAACATTAGGTTTACTCTCCTCACATTTTCACAGTTTACATGAGGAAATTTAGGCCTTACTAACTGTATGTGTAAAGAAAAAAAAGAGTTTGAAACCGTTCAAATTAAATGAGCCCTTGAGAGTGATCTTTTACATACAATGCTCTTATCATGTTGGTTTGAACTATGTTTTGCACTGTTGGCATTTTCTTTGTTTTGGCTCTGTGCAGTGGTTTTTCTGAGGGGTCAATGACATTTTGTGCCCTTTCCAGTTTACAGTCTGATTATGTCACATCAGCTTGTGAAAGCCCACTGATGTCAATGGCGCAGTAACAAAACAGCTCGCTTCTCTGAATTTTTTTAATCATGTACTTTAAATGAAAATTGTTGCTAGGCACTCAAGTAACCTTGTCCCATTTGACCTCTTTTATCATCAGTAAAATCATGGTTACAAACCACAAATTTTTTCCCACTTTCACTTCTTTAACAATAAACAGCTGGAGTCATTCAAATGTTCACCTGCAAAAATAACCTGCATCATAAAAATTCAAACAATAATGCAATACCTGCGTACTTTCATGTCAGTATTACTTTTTAAATTTAGGTTTCATTTTAACTTTTGAGACTTCAGTCGAAGAATCCAAAACCAATATAAGAAAGGTGTGAGTGTGTGGGCTGGCTTCTTCAATACTCAAATACCTGTTTTACACATTTATGGCATAATAAAGTGTTTCAAAGGGGGCCGACCTGATAAAGCGACCTCCTGACTAGCCAAATAAAAGGGCAGGGGATGGTCTTATCTGAGTTATGTTTTCCTCCGTGCCCTTCGAAACCATTTGATTAAGGGCACATGAAACACTTGCGGCAAAATCATTTCTCTTTTTCTGACTAAATGTGGCGTGGTTTTATCTGTTTGCCCTGATCAGATCAGCTGGGATCCCAGCAGCCCTCACACGCCACTGGTGGTGTGACAAGATCACAGTACTGTGCAGAGAGTAGCCTAGAAACTGTGCAGTGAGTATAACGTCACATGTTATACAAGTATCCCTTTACCATCGAAGGCCTCAGCTGGTGTTTAGAAAGAATTCTTGCTGACTGTAGGCAGGGAATAAAACCACGGCCAACATGGCAGGTGTGATGTTGGCCGTGATTTATTTATTTATTATTTCTTTCATTTTGCATCTTCACACATTCTGCTCAGTGTGCGATTAAGCCATTTTTTCTTTTGTATCACTGATGATGTAACATTATTTAATTTGAGAAAGAAAGACTTTGTTAATGTGCAGTTTTTTTCATTTCTTTTTCTTTTTTTGATAATAAAATGACTTCTGCTAATGGTACGTTACATTTATGCATAATAATGCAATGAGTGCAAATAAAACAACTTGCAAAAATTTGTTTCATGACTATGAAAAGCTTTTTATATAAACTAGTAGCTGAAGAAAATCAGTTTTTTGTTAAACAATATAATGTTTGACCAATGTTCTGCTTTTTTTTTCTTCTTCGTCTTTCCTTGTGTTCAGGATATCTGTACTACAGATGACAATGTTTTATTAACCATTATCTTATCTTTTTAAATTAGGTCAGGAAGGTTTTAGACTCACTCAATGACTTCAGTCAGTTATAATTGTGAGAATTAAGTATTTAGAGCCTTTGGAATTCCGCGATGAACAATTAATTTTAAAATTAATCATAATTTTAAAAAGTCAGTTTTCTATTTTAATATATATATATATATATATATATATATATATATATATATATATAGTCAGTTATCAGTTAAATATATATATTTACTATCACTGGAGCATTTATCAGTCATTACTCCGATCTTCAGTGTTACATGATCCTTCAGAAATCATTCTAATATGCTGATTTGGTGCTCAAGAAACATTTATTATCAATGTTGAAAACATCTGCTCAATGTTTTTGTGGAAACCATGCATTTTTTCAGGATTCTTTGATGAATAGAAATCTTTTGTAACATTATAAATGGCTTTACTGTCATTTTTGCTCCATGCGATGCATCTTTACTGCATAAAAGTATTCATTTCTTTCAAAAAATCTCACTGACCCCCAAAGTTTTGAACGTTAGTGTATAATATATTCATAAAATAACCACATTGCAAGTCGTGTCTCTTCAAAGCTTGTACTCTTTGTATTGAGCCGAGAGATATGATGTTTATATGCTCTATTTGTCAAAAGTCATTTCATTAGGTTAGAGATCAGCAAACTTGAACTTTGATACACAGTGGAAGATGAAATAACTTCACGTGCTTGTGTTTCCGCTCTCCCACATTTGCACGCATATTGTAAGTGAACGGAGCTCAAAGTCTGCTGTGACCGCACCTTAAGCCTTCCGCTCATTAGTTGGATGCTGGCTGCTTCTCAAGGAAGATGTGCTTATTTTGACAGTCTGGCATCCTGAAACGAGTGGATTCACTTTGTTCTGTTACAGCAGTATTTTCGACCTACCAGATATGGTTCCAGAGACCACAGTGGTTATTAAATCTAATATTCTGTTTAAAGCCTTTAACTGAGTGCGTTGAACCGTGTTCAGCCTTTCAATTAATTGTTCGTTGTTTAGCAGTCACCCATTAATTTTGTGCAAAATATTACCTGCACCTGCATTATCATTCTGTAGTTGTATAGAATGATAAAATGTGTAGAATAGTGTTTCATGACTTGCCAGTCGTGTTTTCCGTCGTCTATTCTGTGGTCTGCACACCCAATGTTCTCCCCTCTGCATGTGTTTAGCATGCCATGTCTCAGGAAAAAGACACCACAACTATGTCATGCAGACATTTATTTTTGCCTTGTAAAACTACCCAAATGTTGTGGCATTTTTGAAAATAGTTTGTACCATTTGTGATACAAAAACCGAAGGAGATTTCTGAGGCAATAAGAGACATTTATGGGAGGCATACGAGTTGACCGTCAGCTAAAACGTTTTAATTGATGGGGGAAAAGGCTTGATAACACTGGACGTCACTCAGCCCACGCTAAAGCAAACAGATCTGAATGTGTCAAAGGCCTTTGACGTCCCTCTTGCAGAATAGGTCATATTATCTTCGGCTGCGATGGACTGTGGTTGAACCACTATGTAGAAACCACTCCCTCCCTCTTTCATTTGGCCGTCTCTTTCTCAAACACCACTTTGTTTTGCTTCCTTATTCGCAGTGCGCTAAACCTCACCATTATTCAGCAGATCTGCACGAGCTCTATCTTACTCTGTGTTGTTTGTTCACCTCTGTTGGTTAGTTATAGAAGCCTATGACGCCGATGGCTTGTCTTCGAGAGAGACTTTAGTCATGTGAGGGCAATGGTCTAATCTCTGTGTGGTATCCCTCCCTGCCCCTTCACATAAACAAACACACAGGCTGATTCGCTGACCTCTAGGTTACTGACAAATGTACGTCATACATCACCGTCACCTTTGAAACTATCGAATTATTCACATGCCAGCCTGCCATCAAAGAAAAAAACACTTGTGGGTTTAGTTTTGGCCTCTAGCCTTTGGCACAGACTTTGAGTTTTTGTTTATTTGCGATTGTATCATATATCCTGTCTAGGTATGTTTTTACCACTATTTTAAAATTGATATTTGTCTGGTTCTTATTCCGTCAACAGATCTTGGCCCTGTTTTTTGCTTAGTAATGGCTTCCAAATATCAGCAGTGTTCAGAAAGTCCAGATAAGTAGTGTGATGTGGTCTGTTTAATGCAAAGTTAAGCCAAAAGCCTATTAATTAATCATGTCCATCAATTAAAAGATGGGGTTGTGGTGGTGTTTACTTCAAACAGTCATTCAAATTTGTACTTTCATTTTCATCAACCTTTATTGTGAAGTGTTGATGATGTCTTATGAACACTGTTTGACTGTATATGCGTAGACCTCTGATGAATTTGTTGAAACACTGTTTACACTAGCTTGCATGTGATAGCATTTACGTTAATGACATTTAAAAGGTATTAAAATAACTTTGTACAGTTTTGGCTGCACATTCCTTGCCATTTTCATTTTGTCTGCGTTGAAAATATACATGCTCTCTTGAGAAGGTACTTTTCTTGTACTTAGTTAGTAAGTGCTAAAAAAGTATGTTCTATATAGTATATATTTGTATTATGAATGTAATCCGGACATGCTACATTCACCCTGTTGTCATTATCATGTGACCTACCAGGATCAGTTGCGTCTCTTCACTGCCATTCACAAATCCTCTCCCACAGCCTCATGGGATATTATAGTTTTCATCGTATGCGCCTTAATATCTGGGTACTTTTTCCCTGATCTTTGAGTACTGTGATTTTGGACATACTTCTTTTTTCACATACTGTTTTTTGCCTATAGCAGTTTATTTGCCTAATGCAAATTTGATCGCAGCTCTCCTCTTTTTTAGAGCGAGGGATTGTGGCCAATATCGGACCAAAGAGCATGAATAGATGCACTATACACCTTTGACAAACTATTTTTAATGTACTATGATTTGGGATGCAATCATTCTTATCTTGTTTATTAGAAAATTTAGCTACAATAAGAATTTTTTGAATACAGGTCCTCCTGTATTCAATCATTTTATCCCTTTAAACGTATTTTTGTTCACCAAAATTACATTTTTAAAGTTTTTTCCTTGAAAAAAATGCCTTAAAATAGTTTGAATGTAACTCTACATCCTCATTTAGTATACGCAAATCTATGAATATGCGAATGAGTCCCACCTCCACTCCCTCACACCAGTTCAGAGATCCACTCGTTGATGATCACACGTTGACGTGATTGGTCAAAAAGTTTGTGATGTCAGAAACACCAGCGATCTCAAAGCGTTTTTGAGACTGTATTTGTATGTAAGAATGTAAGAAAATACTCAGCAATGGTGTTGACTTATGAATTTGCACATGGTTTGTTTTAAAGCGTATTAAAAACATAAACATAAAAACAACATTAAAAGCTTGATTTTCACCACAGGGGGTCTTTAAGGAAAACGCTCTGTTTTTAAGTGCCGAATATAAGAGGAAAATTTAACCAATACATGGTGGAGTTATGATAGACACATTTGTCTGGAATGTGCCAAATTCAGCTTTTACTCTGTCACATTTAACATGTTTTTATTTTGCCAGCGCAATCATTTGAAATAAGGAGCAGGAAAATTCATCCAGCAAGAGCATAATTATAGGCACAATCATTCATGCATTTTGACAACTTTGATATGCACGATTCATTTGAACTTTGTGAATGCGTTTTGAAGGATTCTAGATTATTTGCTTTGGATGGAGGCATCTTGTAATTTCCTGCAACACATTAAGATTCATTTTGTTTGGTGTTACTCATAGGAAAAGCTCTTATGTGATTTTTTACTGTTTGTTTGTTTTTATATCCTGGAAGGATGCTGTTCATTGTTTCTCACATAGAAAAGCAGATGCCTTTTTAGCAAAAATTGTGATATCAAGTGGAGACATGCAATCTTGAGAAATTTTCATTTACTCACCCTGATATAATTCCAAACCCATCTGATATTCTTCTGTAAAACACAAAAGGTGAGTCTTTGAAATTAATGAAAAGGAATCACAGGGACTGTCTAGCTCCAAAATGACAAAACAATAACTATAAAAGTATTAGAAAAGTCATCTATGTGCTATATTCACGTTTGCGATTTCTGAAGCCACACCATAGCTTTCTTAGAGTTCACTGATCATTTTCAGTTCCGGTGAGCAGCTAACTGCTGTGACTAGATCACTGAGACTGTGAATCCTTTGAATGAATGACTGATTCATTGAAAAGATCTGACTCAAAAGATCAATTCTGTCACAAATGACCAACTTAAGAATGAATTGGTCTTTGAGTCATGCTGGGGCTGGATTCACAAAAATCTTCTTAATAAACAGAAGTTCTAAGAAGTTCGTAAGAATGTTCCTAATTGCAATTCTTGAAAAATTCTTAAGTTCTCAAAGAACATCTTAAATTCTTTTCTTAAGAAGAACATGGCTGGTTTTGGTGTTATTTTATTGAAAGGTGGCTACTGCTACCTATTTGCGCTGTCTGCAGATTACCATAGTTTACATAATAAGCGCTCAGACTATTTTCGCCACGACTGGTTTTACGGGAGTTAATTACTCTGCGTCATGTTTTTAATCAGCTGTGTCAAGTTAAAATAGCTATTTTAAAAGAGTATGTCTCAAGAAGATGCAGCGATTATTCCCATTAATTTGCTCTCTCCCTAAAGTGAATTCGCCCTGTATCTGTGTGCTGCCTCACTAGTTGTAGCAAGAGAGAAGTGAACGCATCAAATGCATTCAATCTAGTGATGTTTTCCTGATCGAGCGGTGTCACTTCAGAGTACTCGACGACATTACTTACATTAGTAGTATTATATGTAGCTAGTGTTATGTTTTAATACTTAATATTTGAAACAGCCCAATAAATTCATTAAACATCTTACTTTTGGGGATTTAAGACAGCTTGGTGGTTATCCTAACTTAGTTATTTACGATGATTTTTAAGAACATTCTAGTTCTTCTTAAATTTGATCTTAAGAAAAAAGATAAGAGCGTTCTTGAGAAAAATTTTTGAGAATACAAAATATTCTTAAGTTTGAAAATAAGAAGAAACTGGCAGTTAAGAAGAATTTTATTCTTAAGAATGTTTCGTGAACCAGGCCCTGCTGATCTTTTCAAAGAATAAGTGATTTGTTCAATTAGTTATTTTGAACTATTGTCAAAATACCAAGGAGAACCAGGGCAAAAGTCAAGATCATCAGTGGGCTTTATGGTCTGTTCCTCACACAAAGCTTATCTTATAACTTCAGAAGACTTAGAATATTGTGCACAAGAAGTATGAACCACTTTTATGATACTTCTATGGCACTTCATTTGTAATTCTTTGGCTACTCATTGTCCCAGTGCACATTCAGTTACATTACTTAAAAAAATTAGCTGGATATTATTTAAAAATGTGTGTTTCACAAAAGAAAGAAAGTCATATTACAGGTTTGTAATGAAATAAGAGTGAGTAAATGATGACAGGTTAAAATCCAGTATTCATCTTGATGATTTCAGATCTTCTTTAATTGACTTTGCTGACACTAATTCCATTCATTGTTTGATTCATTGTTGAACCTCTGATTGCCATTACTACATACTTGGCCATGAATTGTCAGTTTATTTGCATGCACTTGTATGTAAATGCTCGCAATGACTCAAACCCTGTGTTTGCACATCACTTTGGAGCTCTTGCCTGTCTTCTCTCCAAAAGCAAAGAACTGGTAGAATCCACACAATAAACAAAGATCTGCTCTGGCGTCTTTTCACCAGCACAATTCACCATCTCCGCTACTCACCTTAAGACATCCTCCCCCCACCTTTCTTACCCCCACACCCAAGAAAAGTGCCGTCTAGAAATGGACTATGTCTGAGAGAGAGAGAGAGAAAGAGAGAGAGGGGAAAAGAAAGCAATTAGTCATCGATTTCAAAGAGAGTGTATAATAAAACGTTTCCCCCCTAAGGTAAACCTGCGGAATACAAACACGAATTAACCGCCTACACGAGTCCTGTGAATAAGGCTAGAAGAATGTACCGCAACCCACACAACTGCTATTAAAGAGTGACACACTTAGACACCCAGACACATGTAGATATGCCTCTCACCTCCCTGTCACTCTAGACTTAGAGGAGTTGTACAGCCTTTCAATATTCATCATGTAAAAAGCACAGGCTATACTCGGGTCCCCAGATCCTTTCACACTCGCATGATGGAGTCCTTTATAACAGTGCACTGTGAGGTGAGATAAATGTACACCAAATCTGTATGTAAACGTGTGCATGCACTTCCAGGAATGTCTGTATGAAAATAAGAGATAAAGTGATAAATTTAGTGAGATTCATGTTTAACCAGTGACAAATGTACCAAGAAAAAATATCATCATTCCAGGTCGAGAAAAGTAGCAAAAACTTAATTAAAATAGTCAATGTGACTACAGTCCTTCAACCTTAATATTATGAAGTGATGAGAATCCTTTTTTTGCTCAAAAATAAAAAATAAGGACTTTATTCAACAAATTCGTCTCTCCCCTGTCATTCTCACATGCTATTAATGTTGCAGAGCTTCCATGTTTATGTCAGAACGCCGGCTCAGTATTTGCATGCGCATGCATGTGATGCCGGAACCGGCCAATACTGAGCCGGCGTTCGTACGTAAACCTGGAAGCTCTGCAAAGTTAATAGCGTTTTTTTTTTTTTTGCACATAAAAGTATTCTCTGAACGAAAGTCTTCAGGGTGCTGAACAACATGAGGGTGAGTAATTAATGACATTTAATTTTTGGGTGAACTTTAGTTCATCTTTAGTTCAACTTTAGAACCCTTTAAGTGTCCCCAACTAGCAAGCCAGCGAATGAACATGGTATGGTTTAATTCCAGGCTGCATACATCACAAGTCAGAAAACAGATTGTGGACTGATATTATTCAAATATTGAATGATACCAATTTTTATTTTTATTCATTTTTTTTTTTTTACCATACATTATCTCTTACAGAATACAAGTTGTTGATATTTACCTCTTGTTTGTACAATTGTCATATGAAAGACTCTTTGTCTACAGCTGAACCACAACATGACTGTGAATATGGTATTGCTTTAAACGTGATAGTAAAACCACATTTTACCAACAATAATATAATATTTTTGTTTACTTTGTTGTTTATTTTAGAGTAATATTTCAATGAAAAAGCTGATATTTTGTCATCCTGTCTTATTGAACTCATCATGTTAATGTTGAGGACTCTTTGGACACCTACTCGCCACCCTCCAGTTCTCTGCTGTTACCCTAGCAACGGCCATGGTTACTAGGGTGCCTTGTCTCCCAATGGGCTTTCACTGTGTTTGACTGTTTGTTTCTGTATCATGAGAGAGAGAGAGAGAGAGAGAGAGAGAAAGTGAGAGGACAAGTGTTTGTAAAAAATCCACATTCAGAATTTCCCAATCCCACATGCAACTTAAACTGCAATCACATCAAAACACCAGCAAAGGTTAAACCTCAGATCACTTTGACCTTTTTTAAAATCTCAATGTGTAGGCCCTAACCGGCCTTGAACCTTTGGAAAAAGTACAGAAATACTTCTTAAAACAGGATGCTTATTTGAAGAATTATTTTTTTCTCTCTTTCTCTGTAAATGGACACACATGTATACACACACACACACACACACACACCATGGTACCGTATATACCACTATATTGCCATCATGATGCTACTTTTTTGTGATGCAGCAGAAATTAATTTGTTTAAAAAGACAAACCCAGCAAATGTATCATGTTTGTGTTCAATGTTTTGTCTTTTTTATAGCATGCTTGCCACAGAAGTGTGACATCAATGGTTTCTTAGTTTCCAGGAAAGTGAGATTGTCTGTTATGTTACTTCACCCACATAGTGCAGATGAGACATGATGAACTACTTCTCTGGGGCCACTCTGGGATGTCCAGAGATGAGCACTTTCAGTTTTTGAATTGTGAGTGAGTGATGGGAAAAATGACTGAGGCCTGACCTCTGAGGACAATGCTGAAAGGAAATATGCCTACTTTGTCTATCACTTAGTTCGTCTAATCATATTTTCCATAAAATGGGGATTTCATGTTAATTTTGTTTCTTTCTTTGTTTTGCAGTCTTAAACAGTCTTTTGTGAAATGCAGAAGAATATTTCTAGGATATATGAGATATGCATCTGTCAAACACAGATATATGTTATATTTCCTGTAGCTCAGTTGGTAGAGCAGGAGATCGAGTTCCAATGCACATGCTAATTAAAACATAAATACCTTTAATGCACTGTGAGTTGCTTTGTAGTGTCTACTAAATTAATAAATGTAGTCTTGCATTGCAAACACAATAAGGTCGGGCAGTGTTTGATAGTATTAAAATTTTTTACAGTATTAAAATCCTAAAGGCATATATGTTGGTATTAAATTTATCTTGAAAATTCACAGCCCGTTTTACTCCTGTAATCTGTCATTGAAACGGTGAAATTATCAGGATATTAAATGAGCAGAAATGTAGGATGGGCTTGATTTTATTCATCTGTATTTGTGTCGATCATGAAAAGTGAGCATTACATAATGGAATGTATTTTGCCAAATACGCTACTGTTCAAAAGTTTGGGGTCGGTAAAATTTTTTAAATGTTTTTGAAAGAAGTCTCTTATGCTCAACAAGTCTGCTTTATTGTGTGTTTTTGACAGTTTAAGTGCAATAAAACATGTAAGAGAAATAAGATTAATACTCATAGGGCACGCTGTCAGATTCTGTGCACGTGCCTCGGATGTGTGCACTCAGAAAACCATATATCAGAAGTTTAAACTGTTTAAATGCATGCAAATAATTAACTCTCATGATGACAAAGAACTGCAAAACCAAGCAGAGTATGGCAGAGTACCCGAGGCACGAGCTGTACAGGCTCCGCCCTCTTCTGGAAAGCAGGATGGGGAGCAGCTCATTCGCGTTTAAAGACATATACAAAAACAGTATGTTTTTCCTTAAACTCAAAAATGTGCATTTACAACATGGTATAATAAATTATTTCACGAGTTCACACTTACAAATAATCAGATAGGGTAATTAGTATGCATATTTGCCGTGCTGTCCGAGGAGAGGGCTCCGAGCCCGGTATTTGGCCCGAGCCCAGAGTACTCCTCCCGTATTCTGGTTTAGGAAGTAACCAGGCAAGTGTGAGGAGACGGGGTGGTGGAGGGATGCTGAAACTGTCCAAAAACATAGGTGAGTTGACTGCGTCAATATATAGGTCTCCACTAGCTCAAGCTGATTGGGTAGACATGTTGAATGCTGATTAATGACAGCTGGTTGGAGTGATGTGATGATTAGTTAGATCATTTGAATGTGTTCCTCCCGACCTTTGTTAATAAAACATCATTTGTGGGGTATTTTGAGCTGAAACATCACAGACACATTCTGGGGACATCTGAGACTTATATTACATCTTGTAAAAAAAAAATATATATATATACATATATAATATATATATAATAATATATAATATAATATATATATAAAACACTATATATGTGTATATTAATTCTTTATTTCATGGCGTCAAAAAAAGAAAGATAATGATTACAAATAATTACAAGGATATGAAGGCAACCTTTTTAATGTGTACAAATGAATCGTTCACCAGGAAATTGCATAAATAGTGTCAATTTTTGATTCAAGTTAATTTTAATATTTTATTGTTTTTTGTTGTTCAGAGCAATAATCTCTTTTTCCCCCCCTTTTGAAGAACAATACATCCTCAAAAAGTAATTTTGATGCCTGATTCGGGCTGCAACGCCTGACAGGAGAAGTTGGTGGCCTTTAGTAAACAGTAGAAAATGGTCATGATGGTTTGACCTCTAAACATTATCAAGGCAGTCTCGCATAAGGGTCTTGGTGTGACTCATCGCCCTCAGCGGTGTCTGAAGTAGGAAGGGCTGACACGAGCGCTAATGTATGCGAAAGCTTTTCACTTATCAAGAGCTGTTAGCTCATCATTGTGAAATGTCAGACCAATTTCTCTCTGTATGATTCACCCAGGTGTTCTTTGTTGCTACATGTTGCCCCCAGAATTTAAAATGTGTCAACGGCATTGATGTATTTTTACATGCCGGCAGAGACTTGGACTTTCCTCCCTTTTGCATTGAGTGATGCTTGTTGCATGTAATTTTAAACATTAAAGACGACTACCACTGCCACTTTTTTTGCAAAATGAGACATTCAAGGTCCAATACTGTAATCAAGCAACCTGCGTCTGTGATGCACAAGCGAGCGTTTTATCTACTCTGCAACGGTTGCCTTCAGCTACATTGTAAACGAGTGTCCCTCTTTAGCCAGACAAAGCCTCTCATTCCCATTGGAATGCAATAAGACAGAGCATGCGGCTGAGTTTGATGCCTCGTCTCAAAAGGTGCCCCTTCTCGGGTTGCGCAGGTGTACATTTGCTCTGGATTTGCTGTTATTGAATGACTGAATTAACAGGGACCCCCGTTTGTCACAGTCTAACCTCCCGCAGACAGATCTCCCGTCATCAAGGCCAAGAGCGAAGAGAAAGAAAGCGGGATGCAGGCGAAAAATGTCTGTCAGCACTCTGCCATGTCTATATAATCTTCCAAGACAAATTAGCAGGATCTTTCAGAAAAAGGAAAGCCCTTTTTACCCACTGTAGGAAGTGCAAACCATCTCTCCTCATGGGGGATTGTTTCTTTCTTTCAGGTTTTTCATGCTGAGGTTCAGCTGTTACTTTTGAAATGATTTTATTTTTTCCCAACTGTCAAATGTTGTCCAGCGTATCATAGCAAACGTATGATATCATGTTCCCTCAGCATTCCAGTTTAGTCCGTCTTCGCTGAGGTTTAAAACACTCTTTGCCAGCAATGTCACAAACATACATGTGGCTCACCAGAGAAAGACCTTGTCATCGACTAATTTATCTCCAAGTATGACACTTTAGTATGAGGAACAACTCTCACTTTTACCTAGTTGCTTATTAGCTTGCATATTGGCTGTTTATTAGTACTTATAAAGTACATATTAATATTCTGCATGGCCATATTCTACATCCCTAAATCCTACCTCATACCAAAACTTAAACACTACAGCAACTACCTTACTAACCAATAATAAGCAGTAAATAAAGAGTTTATTAAGGCAAAAGCAGTAGTTAATCGTGAATATGAGTTCCCCATTACAAAGTGTTACCGACTCTCCAGTGCTCTCATCCGCAGTTCACACACGAGCGTCAAATAACATTCAGAACCATTAGATATAATTGATAATTTATAGGGTATTTAAGATATGAATTTTGGTTTATGTCAGAATCTATTTTACTAATCTTAACAAGATATTAAGTAAGAACTACTTTGGGGTTTTTTTCTTGTTTTTTTGGGAGGTGCTCATGATATGTATTCTACACTACTGTACAAAACTTTGGGGTCTGTATGATTTTTTTAATGAAATAATTTTCTTATGTTCATTCTAATATGCTTATTTGGTGCTTAAGAAACATTTCTTCTTGTTAATGTTGTGCAATATTGTCAAAACAGTTGTGCTGCTTTATTCAGTGATAGATTTTTTAAAGGATTTTTTGATGAATAGTCTGTCAAAAGAACCTTTTTTAAAGGTCTTGAAGCATTTATCTATTTTATAGCAATATAAATGTCTTTACAGGCACTTTTGATCAAATAATACATTTTAATATTTGAATGGTTGTTCAAAAGGCTTCTTGAACTTGCTTCATGTGACCAATCAACATTTGCAACGTCACCATCACGTGCATCAGGTGCCTTTAGGAAGTGGAGCAGTGTGCTGAGCAAACATGCAGAACGCAAACTCTTTTCAGGAGTAATGCTCTTCATCTCATGTTTGTCTGCAGCATCCTGAAGTTATGCATGGATATAAAAACCACAACTTTGCCTTCAGTAAACGCTTTAAAGTGATTCGGGAGTCTGGGGTGAATTCTTCAAATTAGATGTCATTATAAAGTTCTGACCGACTGTCTGCAGGGGTTTGAATCCACCTGAATCAGAACTAAAATTTAAAACCTCAGTCACAAGGGTAATGTATGTTAGAATAGTGAACAACTATTTAAAGTCAAGTCAAGTCAAGTCAAGTCACCATAGCGCTTTTTGCAATGCAGATTGTTTCAAAACAGCTTTATTGTTATGGCAGGAAAATAATGTAACAAAGTCTGACTGAAGTGCTTCTCTAGAAGAAAATAGTGTCATTGTCCAGCTTAAGTAAGTTCCGTATTGATTCATTTTCTCTGTAAACATCATTAGTTATTCATTTAGTTCATTTATCTAGCAGCTCTGGAGAAAACAGTGATGTCATGGTCCAGCTCAGATCAGTTCTCATACAATTTTGTCAATGCAGGCAGATGAGTAACATTGTTACCCACAGAGTGAGAGTGGTCGGTTCGAATTTGGCAACATCCATTTTCTTATCCTTTTCCCCCTTCACCTACTTATCATTTTTAACTGTCCTTATGAGTGAAAATGCAACAAAAAAACCCCCTGAGGTTTCAAAGAAAAATTGTTAGGATGTTTATCTAATCCTCGGAATCACAGTGTGAAAATAAACAAGCAGACGTTTTCTTCATTTCTGTGACTCCTGTGCAATTCAAACTCAACTTTTGACTAATATTTTTTTATCACTTTCATTAACTACCACTAATTAATTAAGAGGTCAGAGGGAAATTTAGAGCTTGAGTCAAGTCTCATCTATTAAGCCAAATCTGTTTACTGTCATTGCATTTAAGGATTATATTTACGTTAACTTCTGAAATAAAAAATCTGAGAGCGCGAGAGCGAATAGATGATACAAAAGAGAGAGAAAGTGCAAAAAAACAAAAAACAAATCTATTGTCTCTTTGTTTTTTCTGCCTGTCTCAATGGAATTACTTTTCTGCGGTTGAACTTCCCACCTTGCTTCAAGCACTCTAGCCCACTCCACAGCCCCCACCCCCCACAGCTGTCCCTGGAGAGGACCCCCCTGACCCTCCTCAGCCTATCTGCGCCAATGCAGCCCACTTCTCCCAGTCCTGGAGAGGAGAGCCGGGCTGCACCGAGCAGCTGGTGAAGAGGCAGAAAGATGACGCCTCTCTCTAGCTCGCTCTCTCTTTCTCTCTTATTCTTTGCCAAGTTATATCCAAATGTCCGTAGTCCAGGCAACTAAATTCACTGATAGACTAATGCACCTGTTCAGGTAGTTTCGATTCAGCATCATTACAATTTTTTTATTAATTATTTTAATACGAGTATTACGTGTGGCACTTTCGAAGAATATGGCACTTCCCTTTCTACAGTATTCTACAGACAAGTAAATTATCTCAATCCATTATTTTTTTATTTAGAAATGTTGTTTTGACCATATTAGTCACGCTCTATTAAACACTGTTAGCTTTTGAATAATGAAAAACAATCAAGGAAACGCTTTTATTTAATTTATGAAAATGAACTACAAACCAACAGTTGGAACTAAAATAGCTTGCCCCCTCTGGTATAGTTTGTTTTAGCTTTTATTTTGTTTCATTTTTTTTTTCTTTTCAATGTTTACTTAATGTTTTACAATTTTTAAATGTCTGGAAAAAATTCTATTTATTAATGTCCTAAATTTTAGGAAAGGTTTTGCACTTGAATAAAATGAATAAAAATACAATGGGTCATACAATATTTACAACCTCCTGAGGCTGACATTAACATTTTCTAAAGGTTAGGTTTCTGAGAAATAAAAAAATAAGTATTGACAAGTGTTTCAGGTCCTATTTTGTACCCAATTTGTCGAAAGTGGCAAATATACTATATGTACAACTATACTGAATAACTTTCAAAATATACATGCATTAAATTGGTTAACATAACTGTCATAAATAAATCATTAAACAACATTATATAATGCTTATATAAACAGATTATTATTTAAAATATATATATAGCATTGCTTGTTCATGTTTACTAATGAACATATTAAACATTACATAATGATTAACAGAATATTAATTGAAATGCTTACAAATGTCATTAAACTTACAATTCATATGATCATGCACTTTTACAAATCTACAAATGATTTTGACGGATGGTTTACAATGATTAAAAGCTTCATTAATAATATTAATAATATAATTTAACAAACATTATATAATGCTGATCCGTTCATTATTTAATATATATTCACATAGCTAAAAGTATGAGATAATGTTGCATATTAATATCCAAAAACATATTAAACATTACATAATGATTAAATGATTGAAATGCTTACAAATGTCATTAAACCTTCCATTCACATGATTTTGCACTTTTTCAAAAATCCACAAATGTTTTTAAAAGAAAATATACAATTAAAAGCTTATTTGTTAAATTTGTTGTACATTTGAATGCTAAATGTCTTTAAATTTCAATTCATAACTAATCAATTTATGACTGTTGTAAAACGATTAGCTTAATTAGGAATTTTAAGCACTTCACACAAACTATTCATGTTAACGTATTATTCATTAACTCATAACCACAGAGGTCACAGATTTAGACTTGTTTTGTTGTGATGTGTATGCAAACTTCTACTATTTACACTTTTTTTTTACAAATCATTAATTATGTCTTCATGCTTTTACAGTACCCAATCTATAGTTGAAACTACACTCTTCGCCTTTTAATTATTACAGTTGCCTCTAGTAATTATGTGTCTGAGGACGGAGCTTTAACAGCTTGTGCTTCGGTTGCTCAACAACAACAAAGCTGGAGAATCTCACGCAGCCAAAATGACAAAGCGGTGTTCAGCCTTACATTGTTCAAACCGGAGTAGGGGGACAACTGGGACGTTTGGAGAAACTTTATGATTTATGGGTATTATAAAAAAGGAGTGGGTGAATTATATTACCATTATTACCATTATTTGTTTACACACACTGTGGACACACATCTGTGATCAAACAACTTATAAAAGTGATTTTGCATAATTGGTCCCCTTTAAAAGTGATAAATTATATCGCATTAATGCATTGTGTGGAATTAATTCAATGTATGTGAAGAGTGAAGGTAGATCATCACTTTCAGGACTCAGAGCATTGATCCGATAATGTGTCAAACTCTTCTGACCCTGATCGGCAAAGTTCCCCGCGGGGCCTTTAAAAAGGAAGCAGACTAATGGTCATTCATCACTAAGTGCTGGGTAAACAGAGGAAGTGAGAGGGTGATCGTGCCTTTGTGTAATTTATGTGGGAAGCGATGTGTGTACGACTCCGCACAGGGCCGAGGTGTCTACGTTAGGCTCCAGAATGCTTTTATTTAAAGTTCTACTTGACCCTAAGTTAATGGCATCAAAGACACCTGATCTAAAGGTACTCTCTCCAGACTGGCCCCCCAGGTTGATCTTGTTTGAAGCCACGGATCTGTGTGTGAAGATGAGCTAAGAATATTAAACCTACAAGGAAGCGAAGAACTCTCACTGTAAAAGTTTACAATATTACAATTTTTTTAACACCGCCTCCTAAAAGGTTGGTTTAGGTTTAGTTTTGTTTTCTTATGGCCTTATTCCCTTTCACTGTCACTCAGCGAATCTTCCAGCCCCTTAAGCATGTGTGACCAAATCAACCCACAAGTTCATTCAAGGCAAACGGTACAAAAATGATAACAATCCTGTTGGTTCATGTTCCTGTGTCAGTATATGGCGAAATACCAGTGATATATACTGTAGATATACACATCTTTTCAAGATTTAATAGACCGCGGGTAAGACTAGTCTTACAAGTTGAACTTCTTTAAGGCTTTTCATAACTGTTTTAAGTCAGCTACATAAAAAAGTAGATTGGTCTAATTTGATAATAAAAAGTAAGACTGATTGCCCCTTGACTAACTGCTCGATGGTCATACTACTTAAAGGGTTAGTTCACTCAAAAATGAAATTGCTGTCATTAATTACTCACCCTCGTGTCGTTCCACACCTGAAACACCTTTATCTTCGGAACTCAAATTAAGATATTTTTGATGAAATCCAAGAGGTTTCTGATCCCCAAAAGGAAGCAACGTAATTACCACATTCAAGGTGCAGAAAAGTAGTAAAGACATCATTAAAATAGTTCACGTAACTACAGTCAACCTTAATGTTACGAAGCGATGAGAATACTTTCTGATGTAGAACCTGGAAGCCCTGCACTCTCTCGACAACATAAACTGCATAGGAGACTAACAGGGAAGAGAAAAAATTGTTGAAAAAAGTAAGTATTTAGTTTTTTTTTGCACACAAAATTATTCTCGCCGCTTCATAACATTAAGGTTGAACCACTGTAGTCATGGACTATTTTAATGATGTCTTTGCTCCTTTTGTGGTCCTTGAATGTGGTAATTGCGTTGCTTTCTCTTGGGTATTAAAAAGCTCTCGGACTTCATCAAAAATATTTTTATTTTTGTACCGAAGATAAATGACGGGTGTGGAACGACATGAGGGTGAGTAATTAATGACAGAAATTTCATTTTTGGGTGAATAGTCTTGAAATAATGGCTATGTTTATGCAACTGGCCACTGTTTTGAATAGAGATGCTGTCATGTTGCTGGGGAGAATACTTGAAAGTCTGTTATTAATAATTGACAATGAACAGATATTGTTCTCTAACTTAATTCCTTTGCGCTATCTCTTAAATACTGCTACTGTTGGCTCAGTGGGAAGCAGCCTTTAATGTGATTAATAAACATAAAACGTGAAGTTAGTCTGAAGAGCTCGTTGCCTTGCTGTTTCAGATTAGTGAAGCCATATTAGAATTTATTAAAATAAAATTTATAAATAGAATCGCTTTTGTTAGGGGACTTTAACGCTAATGCTTATACACAGGGAATGGTAATGTTCATCAATCTAATTGATCATCTAATTAATTTTTATGTGTTATTTATATTATTATTTTTTATTATTTTAATTTTGGGCTTTTTTTTTTGCATTTACATGTCTCAGATTGGAGCTTAGAGCCACCAGCTATATATCCTGAGAATGTGCACAGCCCACCACATCACAACCCGACATTTATTTAGTTAGTTAGTTAGTTAGTTAGTAAGTAGTAGTAGTTAGTTAGGAAAGCCATGAGACTTGATGGTAGCTTGATGTACTTAAAGGGATATTCTTGATTATTTACAATTGAATCGCTGTGGACAGAATCTGTGGCATACTGTTGATTACAGTAATTTAGTCTTGTCCCTCATTCTGTGAAACAATGGATGTTCGCAGTAATGTGCTTACAATAGAACCCTAAGAGCAAAGCAGACAGGATGTTGAATAATGTTTAATGTGCAACTACAACACTGTTTGAATGTATAACCATAAAACCTTACATGTGTTAGCATGAAACCTATTGTCAGGAAATACTTGCCAGCATTGTCTGTTATTTAGTATTTCACACCAAGGTGAGACATGGGAGTTATGTGACATAATGCAGTAAGTAAAGTAGGTAAGAACGATTTGGCAGGATTCCACAGATCAAATAACAAGTTATTTTTAAATAAAACACATCATGTTGGTGCTTTAAAGGACACCTATTATGCAAAATTCTCTTTGGTAACACTTTAAAATAATGTTCATTAATTAAACATTAGTTAATGTATTAACTAACATGAACTAACCATGAGCAATACATTTGTTACTGTATTTACTAATCTTCTTTAATGTTAGTGAATGAAAATACAATTGTTCACTGTTTGTTCATGTTAGTTCATAGTCCGTTAACTAATGTTAACAAGATTTTAATAAAGTATTAGTAAATGTTGAAATTAACATTAACAAAGATTAATAAATGCTGCAAGTGCAGTTCATTATTAGTTCATGTTAACTAATGTAGTTAACTAATGAACATTATTTTGAAGTTTTACCTTCACTTTTACCTGGTGTTTGTGTGTACACAACCACCCACAATCCACCCACTCCTTTTTTTTTCAATCATAAGCAGTGTCTCAGAATAAGCCATTTGCAGTTTATATGCAATGTGACAGCCAGCTTTCTGTGTGCATGCTTCGGACGTGTGCGCTCGGAAGACCATATATCATAAATTCAATCTTTCATATATCATAAATCAAGGCTTTAAAATGCATGCAACTAAAAAACTTTCATGACGATGAAGAACTGCAATGTCACTTGAGCGTGACCACGATAGAGATGATAATAAAAACCAAACAGATGTTTAGTTGCTATCCGGACCCAGGCATGAGCTGTACAGGCTCCACCCTCTTCTGTAAAGCGGGGTAGGGAGCAGCAGCTCATTTGCATTTAAAGATATATGCACGAAAACAGCATGTCTTTCCTTCCACTCAAAAATAGGCATTTACAACATGGTATAATAAATGATCTGTGGGATATAGATGCAGACATAATAGGTCCCCTTTAACATTTAACATTTGCTTTGTTAATTACTGTCAAATTGCCTGCAAGGCTTCCACTGTTAGTGTATTGCTGTAAACTAGTTTTCTGCTCATTTTTACACACTGAGGGATGAGTCAAAACTATTTTGTGTGGCAATCAACAGTAAGATGACAGAACTGTTCAGACTATATTGTTCTCTAATAATAAGACATCCCTTGAGCATGGAAGTGTGTTACTAGTGGGTTGCACAAAAAAGCAAGCAGCTAGCTTTGAAAGGGTATGAAACAAGGCATTGAAAATAATTAAGAGGAACTTGGGCATCTTGTTGCAGTTTCCTGGCCTGCTGACTTAAAGAGATTGAGCCACTGTGAGACTGATAAGAGAGATGTTTCAGACATATCCTCTTCATGAGCTCCTTGCACCCAGCTGGAAGTGGAAAATCTGGTGAACAAAAGAATGTGATTAAAACAAGGACAAATAGTTTGAGTAATTCTACCATTGTTACAACAGCACTTAAATAGGGATACACATTTTCCCCTTTAGATTAGATTGCCTTGATCATCATGTAACTCTCAATTGAATCTTTAAAAACACAAATTTATTATCGCTGCAAATGTAAAATTAATAACCATTTTTCACACTGCACATTGTAACATCTTAATGACTAAATTTACTCATAGCTTTTAAAACGGTCGGTTGGTCTTTATTTAAACAAAATAGTACAGAACTTGAATATCTACCATTTTTTAGTATGAAAAAAATGATTAGGTTATCTGCTTTGAATTTTAAAATAGGTGCATCCTTATCCCTATGCATTTCCTAAGCAGACCACATAAACAAATTTGAATGCTGCCCATAGATAATAAGAACCTGGAGTAATATTCCGGAAAGCAATAACATTCCAGAATAAAGACTCCAAAAAGAAGTACTTTTTTGGGCTCAATTCATATTCTCTCAATTCTCTTTGTTTAATAAGAATCTGAGGTACCATCAAGGACAAATCATGTATGGCACAGAACCTTTTGGATCATTAGACAGGTGACGCCATAGGCTTGCTCGGCTCTGTAAGAGGGAGTGTTTGGATAATGGTGCTGCAGAATCACATTACCAAACACCCACACATGCATGCATACATAGACGCCAGCATACACTCGACCATCGGCGCAGAGTGCAAAGACAAAGAGACGAATGGAACTAGGGAGCCTTCATATGTCGCTTTCCTGGTCCATCCAGATGGGGATGAATTGAGCGACGGAGGCTGGCTTCATATTTATTCATCACCCTTCATTTCACATCTCAAACACTCACATACTGAATGTTTTCTCCTATTATATCCATCAGGGTTTCTGAAGCTTTTGTGCACCACATTCGTCTAGGAGAAGGTGTTACATCACAGTGGAGCACAACAGGGGATATGGAAGGCTTAATCAGCCCTTCGGTGCCCAAACGGGCTTCCCACACTCTGTCGAGGGGTCACCCCACCACCTCCATCTCCATTTGAAACACTCAAAAACGGGGGCTCACAATCCAGCGTGTGGGGGTGGAGGAGGGCTACAATGGGTCGCAGCGGCAGTCTGTGAAAAATCAGCGCCGGTAGCGGACAAAAGGTAATGGAGAGCCTACACATTTGAGTCGTGACTCCTGCATGAAACAGCTGTAGGAGTTGTCTGACTGCACTTGTAGAGCGGTTGCATAACAAACTGGGCGGCTTTAATCGTGATGGGCGCAGGTCAGTTTTCCTGCGGCACATTCAGCCCCTCGGAGAGGCACTCCTCTCTCAAATAGCACTAATCCACTGAGTGCATTTCAATTCGGTACTCAGCGATTCAGCGAACACCCCCGCGATGCGCGCGTGTATGTGTGCGAGTACATCACACGCTCGCTGAAAATCAGGAGCGAAATGGCCACAAGCTGGTTATGTTGCACATACTTTTGAAACTGAAATTTCAGATACGAAAAGAGAGCAAATTTCTAAGTGTTGTCTCAAATTGTTTGACGTACTTGGAGCTGCCTTCAAAAGCTTGCTCTCCACGTGTAGCCACTCTGATGTTCAAGTACAAGTAAATGTGACATAAATGAGTTTTTTTTTCATATTTAAGGCAAAGAGCAGATCTAATGTTCGGGGTGGCTGCTGATAATTGAACGTGTGACAGGTAGTGCGACTGAGTGCAGGCGGAAGGCCTCAATCAGGAAATAAAAGGAAATGTGCGAAGAACACTTGGCTGGAGGGAGGAGACGCATGTCAGGGTGCTATAGACTAAAGTGCTCCGCTGAAAGATCCATCAAATTAATCTCTTAGTCTTTCTAAAGCCGAGTGGCTGTTACCCATAGTCTGGCTGTGGCATTGAGTTGAACAATACTTAAGTTAATTTAAATTCTTTAAAGAAATATTTCACCAAAGATGAAGTGGTAGAGGTGCCCCCACATTTTTACAAATATAATACACTTTAGTGTTTGAAATGTTTTATGTTAAAAAAGTATCAAATATTGTGTTATATTTATTTATAAAAATATATATTGTATGTGACTGTTAAGCATAACCTATCGAACCTGTCACAAACCTATTAAAAGTCAAATCATTTAATGCAAATTACAGGATTCCATAACCTTAAAAACCCCATCATATTCCACTACATGTCACAAGTTCAGTATAGCCAGACATATTATTATTTTGAGGTGGCACAATGCAATTCATGAGCACTTAGAGTTATACAGAAATGTACTTTGTATTCTAGAAAGTAAACAACAGTCGTTTCATATATTGACTTGTTTAAATGGCAGTAAGATGTTAAAATGCATTCATGCCAATCCTAACAGGTATTACCTCAGTTATTCTAAAGGAAATCTTAGATTTTTTCTATTTGGTTGGACAGCATGCAGATTTATAAACATCTCACCTTTACTTATATAGCGCTTTTACAATGGTAAAGCTATTCGAATTATATGACAAATATTTTCCTGCTAGATATACCGTGCAAAAACATATATAAAATGAGATCTATAAGGATACAGAAATACAATTCCTCTTTCACAAATGAGTCCAGTTATAAATGTGCATTTTCCCCCTTTACCTTTGCGTGAACACCAATTATTTCAATTATTATATAGTTCTGTGGCGCAGGACAAAATCAGTAGACTTTTTTCAAGCTTGAAAGTTAATAGAAATTTTGCCTATTTTTATTAATTACATTTTTAATGTATATGTGGAACTTATTTTGTGCTTATTTGTCATTTCCTCAGTCCTGTAGTGTGATGCCTCAACATATATTCTTCCAAAACCTACTGAGCACATCAAAATGCCTGAAACAGTCAGGCAGAGAACATTTTTAAACAAATATGTGAACATATTTTTAGTCCTGTATTTTCCGCTTTCTTAACTGGAACTTTCCCATAACTTTTTGCTGATATGATAAGTGTTTGAATCAGATTTAATGAAGGAAACCCTTGAACAGTTTAATATGCCACATGACTCGCGTAACAAGTTTATGTAATTCTTTTTGTCTGTGTGTAGATTTGTTTTCTCAGAATGGCAATCATAACAGGCCAATTAAAAAGTGACTTTTATTGCCGACTTCAGAAGCTATTAGACGATGACATCCTCTTCTTCTGCACAAAGTACTCAAACTGTCTCCCTCCTGTAAAATATTAAGCAGCATATGTCGGAGATGTTTATTATAAACTCGGTCAGTAGCACAGCAGTGCAGCATTAACATAAACTTACTTGTGGTGCCTGTGAGATCAATAAATCACTCCAACTGCTCACATCAAATGAGAGCCATGTTTATGAAAGAGCCATTAGGTCAACTATGACAAAGACGGATGCCGCAATAAATCATTGCAACAGATAACAAGTTTGATGGTACTTTAAATGAACCTCGGGTGAAACATTTCTGCTTTCCCAAGGTACGCAAATCCAGACCTTTTGAGAGAGGTCAGAGGAGTCAAATACCACAAGGAAATCTCCTCGAGATGAACCCCGAAACATTGGAAAACCTCCCTCAGGGTTCGTTCAGAGTGGCTCTGTTGCTTGGAAACCAGAAGTGTTTGTCTTATGTTTTGTATTATGTCCTACCCACTATGAAACCTCTGCTGCTGAAATTTTTGTATGTATGATTCGCATTGAACATGTCGGTCGGGGCGCTTGCCTCTGCTGCAGCGCATTGGGGTGATTTACTTACAACTGACTGTGGATGATAATGAGGTACTTGTGCGGTGAGTGACGGGGTTGCTGTTTTCACAGGAGGAATCGCAGTGGGGCAGCTCCCTCCTGGCTCACGGCCCCTCTGGCTCCCCCATTATGTTCAACAAAGAATGTAAATCCACTGTTAGCTATTAGAGTCCCTCCTGCCAAATCCCTGCTCCAAAGGGGCACTGAGAACATTCCACCAAAGCTGTGGAATTTCACTGTTTTCAGAGAGGGAAATCAGGGAGAACTTAAATGAATCCTTTTAATTCCATGCTATCTGTATTATTCATGATTTGCAGTGAAAGTAATGCAGTAATAGGCATTTGTAGTGATTTAGCGACAGAAAACAAGATGAATGCAATTATTTTTGGAATCAAAACAGTTTTCATTCAAATTATTAGGCTTATAAGTTGGCCTTGTATAAAAAATTCTCTTTGATTGAAAATGAAAGTGACCTATTACTGCTTATCGACCTATTAATGTAAGAAACATCTTTTACGTGTCACATGTTTACGTGACCGTACCAGTTTTTTTGAACCTTAAAATATAAGAGAACACATCAAAACCTGAAGAATTCCTTACAATTATGACACCCAAGAAGCATCATAATTTGGACACTTTCTATAGAATGGAGGAAGGACGAATAAATAATATTCTATTTTCTCAGTTTTTGCAAACCTGTTCCCAAGTTAAAAAGGATCAAGCAAATGAATATTTTTCTTTAATTTATGAGAAGTTTAGCAGTAATTACACACGCTACTGAATTGGTTGGGCAAATTTGCAGCACGGTTTGTTTTTTTCTTTTATTTAATGTTCATAAATCACACAAATCAGTTTTAAGTCAAATTAGTCTCAAATTAGTTTGGGGAACCTATAGTCACAGACAATTAATAGAAAATTAAATGACCTTTATAATATTTTCTTAATATTTTTATGTCATTATTTTTTAAAGATTAAGTAGGTTTCAGTGACCATTTGTTTAAAAAATGAGCTATTGTTTTTTGTTTTTTTGCTCCAGGCCCTGTTTTGTACATTTTTGGAAAGTGCTTGGTTACTTTTCCTTTTAATGCTTTTTTTCACTTGGACAGCAAACTTAAACGAGTGAAGAATAAGTGGCATGATATAATATGAGAGCTCTTATCCATCATCATACTGGCTGAACGGTGCATTTTTATATGCTTTCTTGGTACAACCAGGTAAGCTAAATTTTCACTGACATCAGTATTTTTTCCACCAGGAGACATTAAAAGCCACAAGCAAGGGGGCCAGACTCTCACAGTGTCCTTTGGCACTCTCTACTATTTGGTGACCTCTCAATGACAGAGCTAGCAATGGGCCGCAGCGTGCCAGGTGAGTTTTGCCAGCCCGTTCAATTGTCCTACTGTGCCGTTGTGACGCTGCTGCAGTCTGAGCTTGTGAGCACCAGAGAGCCTTGCCTCATTAGTGCGGGACATTTGTCAGCCACCTGCTTGTTTTATAGCACCCTATAGTATCCAGTGCAAAAATATATCATCTGAAATGCTGACAACACAAACTAACATTTCTCTCTAAAATAAAGGCAGGACTGTCTCCGCTGTCTACTGCTTTTTTTCCTCCTTTCTGGCTACTCCACGTCAAAACCATTTCTTCTTTTTTTTTTTCTGTGTAATAAGTTGTGGTTTCCAGTCTGCACATGGGTGTCACATTTGCGTGTACCAGAAGTTCCACTGACTTTCATCCTACTGAGTGTTGGGCTGTACTGTGAGGTTTTGCAGCATCTCTGGAGCCACAGCTGAAAGGCCATGGCACCGTGCTATGTGTGGGTTATAGGCTGGGTTGTGTGGGGTGGCCTCCGTCAATGCTACCTCCTCCTCTGTCATTTACTTACCACCAGCACTCCCACTGAGGAGATGAGTCGCTGTCAGCCTGTGGTCTCTCTCATCTTGTACATGGGACGAGTTCTGGGTGGAGTATCAGGGAGAGCAAGCCGTAGTCAAGAAACTCTATGACACTTGGGGCCAGGTATATATAGAGACAGTTCATTTGTCATCATCAACTAATTATCTTGTTTGGTCTATTGTCTTTTTTTAAGCAAATACATTTCGATAGGAATTTACTTGACAAAGTGCGCATATCTTTACCACAGTAACATGCCAACTTGTTTGTCAGTTATCTGGTTTCCATGGTTGAAGGTATTAATACAGACAACTGGTTTCTCCCAAGGTTTTTTTCTCCATTTGTTGGAGTTTTGGTTCCTTGCTGCTGTTGCCTTTGGCTTGCTTAAGTTGGGGACACTTGCTTGATATTCAGCAGTGTTTTTAGTATGCCTGCATTTGGCGCCGTTGTATGCGAACTGAGCTGAGCCGGACGATTACGTCACTATTTTCTGCAGTGCTGATATACATAAATTAACTAGACTAATAACTATTGATATTTGCAACGGAATGAATCAATAATATATAGAATAAGCTGGACAATGACGCCGTTTTCTTTGGGAGCTAACCAAATAACCAAAATTATTTGCCAATTATTAATGTAAAGCTGCTTTGCCACAATTTGCATTGTAAAAAGCGCTATATAAATAAAAGTGACTTGACTTGACTTGACTACTGTTCAAAAGTTTGGGGTCAGTAAGATTTTTTAAAAATTTGTATGCATTTATTTGATTAAAAATAAGTTATAGTGAAAAGTGAAATAGTATTGCAAATTAAAACAGCTTTTTTTCTTTTTTTTTGTACATTTTAGTATTCCTGTGATAGCCAAGCTGAATTTTCATTACTTCAGTCTTCAGTGTCACATGATCCTTAAGAAATGATTGTAACGTGCTGAATTTGAGGAAACCTTTCTGAATCTTATCAATGTTGAAAACATTGGAATGATCGATTAAAAATAACCCGTCACTTGTCGTGAATCAAAGCTGTATGCAAGCAGACAGGACAGCTAAAGTTTGGTCTTTTGTATTAGTTTTTAGCACCCAATCGTTCTCTCTCATCACTTTGCATTCACACTGCAAACTCAGCAATCAGCTGAAACATTTCTTTTCCCTTCGCTTTGTAGATTTAGAGGCGGCTCGGCTTGGCTTGTGCTGCTTCATGTTTTTCAGTTTTCTTTGAAAACAGCAACCTTTTGTAACATAAAACAGTTTCATTCTCACTTTTAATCAATTGAATGCATCCTGGCTGAATAAAAGTATTAATTTATTATATGAAATAATTATATTAATATTAATTTTATAATATTCATTGTATTACTTTATATAAATAGATTTAGTAGTGAAATTTACCATGCTAATTGATCTCAAGGCAGCTCACTAGATTTTGGAGAAGAATCTTAACATTGTGTTGGTAAATAAATGATAACATTTATAATGTAACTGTTGAGTTCTCATGCAGATTTGCAGAGATTCTCACATATTTAGAGCACAACTCTGTGGCTATAAGTGGTCTCCTGTGGGCGTAAATGCAGGCCATACCTACTCCATCATGGGTGATACTTGCATTAATTGTTCCACATGCGTATCACGGATTCTCTTTGACCCCAAACAAACATGCAGGCGTGTTCAAGCGTAAACATACACATTTGCAGTGGCTTCCTGCAGCCACCACCTACTTACCCGCCCCCATCCACCCACGTCCCTCACTTCACTTCCCCTCTATGACTGACAGCCCACCTAACAACCCTGCAAACCCCCACTCACAAACACACATGAACATCGAAGTGAAAGGTCACCCCTGGTGCAACCTCTCCTCCATAACAATGGCACATTTTCATAATCAGGCACGAGGGCTGACACAGATTGTCCCGGCAGTAATGCTCCATAGCCACAGGTGGAGGTTTAAAGTAGCTGTGATCCGATTCACAAGCTCCCTACATAGTGTTCACTGCTCTACTGAGTAGGGGATATCTGCAGAGGTTTGCTTGAATGACAGGGGTTTTGAGTATGATGATAATATAAACTGATTTATTCATATTTATAAATCTATTTAATACATTAATTGGTGCATAAAATAAAGTGTATTGTATTCTAATGTAAAATATAGTTTAAATATGTGTGTATATATATAATAGACCCTGGTTATATAATATGTGTAAAACACATAGCAAAATAATATAATTATAAAAATATTAATGATGATGCAAAATAATTTCCAAAGCAAAATGATTTATAAATTTTAAAAACATAAATTTAAATTTGAAATTTCATTCAAATGTTATTTTAATATACTGTTTTTTTCAGTAAAACTTTGCAATATGGTTAAGAATAATGCATTAGGTATCACAAACTAAACATTTTTTATTGATTAATGTTAATTTGTTTGTTGTTTATGTTTGCATGAAAATTAAAATTCAATATTAGAACACTTCTGAATTAACCCATAGTAGTAAATGGTGTAAAATTGTTAATTGTTAGTTCATGATACCTCGTGCATTAACTAATGTTAACAAACCATTTTATAAATTGTATTGAATTTTGTTCAGGTTTGATGCCACATTTCGAAGGTGAATTAGACATAATGCCCATTGGACTGAGCAAACACGCTTTTTGTGATTTGGAATCTCACTTTAAGGGTTAGTTCACCTCAAAATGAAAATTCTGTCATTAATTACTCACCCTCATGTCAGTCCAAATGTGTGAGACCTTTGTTCATCTTCGGAACACAAATTAAGATATTTTTGATGAAATCCGAGCGCTTTCTGACGTCCGATAGACAGCAACGTTATTACCACATTCAAAGTTAGTGAAGACATCGTTAAAATAGTCCATGTGACTACAGTGGTTCAACCTTAACGTTAATGATACGAAGATGAACGAAGGTCTTCCAGGTTTGGAACGACATGAGGGTGTAATTAATGACTTGAATTTTTCTAACGCTTTAAGATGGCTGAACATATTGTGAAGTCCACTTCACAGTGCACAAGACACTTGGACCGTACCCAGTGTTCTTTCATTTCACACCATATACGCTGGTTTCAGTTCAGTTACCATCTTCTCACATTGTTTTGCTGTTCTCATTAAATCCCATGGCCTTTGCTTTACACATTTCTTCAGCCATTGGCTTCAGAATATAAAATGGCAATATTTTTATGACTATGAAACTTGATATCCCATTTCTCATTATCAATGTCGTTATGTTTTGAGATGTGTGAAAACACTTCTTAATTATCCCTGACTTTCCCTCTTTAGGAATGTCCTTGATATAGCCTATATCAAAACAAAATGACACCATTACAAGCATGATGGAACAGATACTTTAAATAGATTGTGCCATGAGCATCTGAAAGTCTTTTGTGTGAATTCAGGTTTTTTACTCTAAGCACTGGCAGCCACATACAACAACCCTACAACCCAGTCATGTCATATGGTCTCATTAAAAGGTCTCCAAATTTCTAAGGAAGTTTTTCCTTCTGTCCTGGATCTTCTCAGCTGATTGGACTAGCCAAGCTTGTGTTTTGAGTAGTGTAGATCACTATTTTCAGTGAGTCACAGTAACAGGAAGCTTGTTACTGCGCACTGACTCATCCCTGGGAGTATGCGACATGGGGGAGACGAACATAACAGTAGTGGGATGTTTCAGAGCAGATATGGGGAATCCCACGTAAATTATACCCAAAGGGGAAACATGGAATTGGCACAGTCATAGATTGTGCTTTAAGAAAGGGAGATCCAGAGGATGGCAGATAGTGGGAGTACAATCATATCCTCAAGTGGGAGCGTCCAAAGAACCGTATTTGATCTGGAACCTCATCCTGGCCCCAAATAAAAGAAAGACAAAATCAAATACCTTATTTTACTGTTTTGAAATTGCAAGGCCAGCACGGGCATGGACTGATGTATCTATTCTTATATATATATTTTTTTTTTCTTACAATCGCTGGAAGCTATTTCTCAATACTCAAGTCAAAACTTCTCTTACAGTGAGCACAATAGCATAAGTGTGTTAAACTCTGGAATATTTTCCATTGATTTGGCACAGAATACATTCAATGACTACATCTTTCACATTACATGAGTTCTTTTCCCACTCAGACACAACTACCACCAAAATTCTCTGTATCGACAGGCCAATTTGCACATGCTTACATACTTTTACATGGTTCATGTAATACATACTGCAGTGAATTCTAAACAGAAGAGAGGAGTCAGTTTTGTTTTCTAAAGATATTTTACAAAAGAAAATGTTGCACAATGCTACCTTTTGTTAGTGTTTTTAGGTCATTGTTTTTGTGAGTGACAAAGTGTTTGGTGACAACACACACAAAAATGAATTGCTGGATTTACTTAAAAGTGTCAAATGGTTCCATTCAACTATGTTGAGTAATTTGTATGAACAAAAGAAGGTAGAGCTGAGGAAATTGAGTAAATACACATTTATTGACTTAATTTAAATTATTTAATTAAGTATTTGCTCTTCAAAATGCATTTAAAAAATAACTCAATTGAATTGAGAGCAAGAATTCCACCCTAAACATGCACTTATGAGTGCTCACAGCCTAAACACAGGCGCCACTCTTCTGCATAATGGTGAACACAAAATTCAACATTACAGAAACTCCTCTAAATGTCCAACTTAACTGAACATTAAACACTAACATTAACTAAGAACATCATTCCCTTTACTGAAAAACACATAAAATAACACTTCAATCCCTCTTAATGCAGTCCCTTACTTACAAAGCATGCTGGGAACTATGAATCCACTGGCTAGTTAGTTATGTCAACATTAATTTGTGCATTTCACTCAGCAATGTTAAGTTGACTGAACGAACACTTAAGTAAAGGTGACAATACTCAGTTTTAGTAGAAACAACTCAGTTAATTTAAGTTCATCAAGTTCATGAGTTATTTAAGTAATGTGAACAAGGATTAAGTGAAACTAACAACAGTAAAAGTTTTTTTTATTATTCAACCTTTGCAGAGTTATGAAAGAATGACCTGATTCGTGACATGCATGAAATAGTAATTTTAGTGCATTTTTTATGTGAAATTGAGCAATTAAGCAGAGTAGAAATTGTTTCAAAATATTATAAAATATCAGATCAAATTGTGTGTAAAGATCTTTTTTTCTAAAGTGACTGTCCAACAACGACACTAGTGTATATATTACAAACTTTATTGCTGTCCAGATCAATACCATTGTGATCCTTTAGCTCAGCAAAAGTAAAGATACTGTACAGATGCATGTCTGTGAATAACACCTGCCATGTTTATTGAGAATTTGACTAATTGTGGCTGTTAAAAGCCGAAAGGCAGCTACTGTAGTAGTAACAAAAGATACAGAAAATGCGTTTTACTGTATTATATTTGGCACAGATTATTGTTTTGTATTATTATTGAAGTGGGAGTATAGACACTTATAATGTTACAAAAGATTACTCTTTCAAATTAATTCTGTTGTGTTGAACTTTCTATTCATCAATTCTGAAAAATGTATTATGGTTTCCACAAAAATATTAAGCAGCGCAACTGTTTTTAACAATTAGAAATGTTTCTTTAGCACTAAATCAGCATATTAGGACGATTTCTGAAGAATCATGTGACACTGAAGACTGGAGTAATGATGCTGCAAATTTAGCTTTGCCAACGCAGGAATTAATTAAATTTTAATATATATTAAGATAGAAAACAGAACTTTTTAATCTTAAGCATATTTCATGATATTACTGTTTTTGCTGTAATTTTGTTCAAATAAATGCAACCCCAAACTTTTCAACTGTAGTTTCTTTCTTTTATTAAATTTTAAAATAAATGTTAACAAACTATTTGTGTTTTAGGTATGCAGGTTATTTCAGAGTGACCTTTGACACTTTCTATGAATGTTATGTAAATTCATGGCCTTCCTCCACACCTGAGTCACCCTCGCCTAAAAGCTTAGGAGCCATTCCTCCAGCAGGGTGTCCTGTTCTTACTTGTTATGACAAGTGCAGTAGTCGATGAAATGCAGCCAAGCATGCAGAATGGGAGATTTGACTATCCTAGGTATGCTCATAATTGTCAGTTTGTGAATATTGCACTGCTGGAGAGTGACTCCCACTCACATTCCTTAACGTCTTGATCTAAATTACCTGTCTGCATGTCCAGTGAGTCTTTGAAGAGCCCTCGTGGGCTGTTTTAGGAATTACCTAGGTAGAGAATCCCCCAAGTTTTTTATGCATATTTCATGACACAATTCCTTTGTGAGTAAATGACTGTTTTGCAAGAGGAACTGGATATGGATGGGGAACAGCTAAGCCCACCCCTGCTGCACAGTGTTTGTACCTGGACTGTCTCCTTGCTCAAACAGGTGAGGTGGTTTTATTTGTTCCTTATCTGTGACTCTCACTTTGGTTTTGCCAGACGTTAAACATTTCAGGAAGTGGCTTTGGTGAGGTCCTCCCACCAGATGCCAACAGCTACAAACAATAACTTATGCAAACAAGGGTAAAACAACAGTCACCACACCTTCAGCCTTGGTGTAGTAATGCTTGTGCAGTACATTACCAAGAGTTATAAATTTATTTGCAGTTATTGTCCAATACCTCATAGCAAGTCATTAATATTGATAATTATGACTCAAATATATTTTGCTAAATGATCATTTCTTCCTGCTCACTCCTTACCGCTCAAAATGAATCGTAGATGAATAATTGTAGATGTTTGAAATGCCTACCTATACAACATTTAGTTTAATTATTCCATAGTATCCAATCAATTAACTGTGAAATTAAGAAATTAAGAACACTTAATTTCCCTGAGTGCAGTACTTGTGTTGAACTTCTTTTCAGAAAGTAAGAATTTCCATTCCGCTTGGAAGGGTAATTGGGTAATCGGAAAATTAATTGGATGGATGGATGTTTGAAATTCCAACCTATACAAAATTGTTTAGCTTATATATTTCATAGAATTGAATAAATAAACTGCATGAAAGAACTCTGAATTTCCCAGAATGCAGTACTTGTGTTCTTTTTAAAAAGCAACTATTTCCATTCCTCTTCCTGTCCAGTTTAGGCATAATTGAACCACATTGGCTCATATTGTGGCACTTCACTACTCACGTTGTGATTCCTTGATAGTGACATTGGTACCATCTGCCTGGTCCACAAAGTGCCAGCAAATAGTTCAGATCTGATATTTCTTGACAAATATTAAAACTAAAATCTAATTGAAATAGACTATTTCAACCAATATATATGTATGGTTTTATGCTATCACAACATAAGCTTAGCAGCATGTTAACAGTAAAATGAAATGGATTGAGTTGTATTCTTTACTGAATGAATGAAGGTTACTGGTACCAGGCAAATACGCTCTGAATGGAAAGTCATGTTCATTGGGGTGTAACCTTCCATAAATAATCAGATCATAAAGCAACTTCAAACCTAAATCAACACATCCCTAGTGTTTTAAATTTGAATTTGAATATTTTCCATGCAAGTACGAATAAGCACCCTGTAATGAATTACCAATGTCTCTTTTTATTTTCAATGCTGTAAAATTACAAGGGGAACTCCCTTCTACATCAAAACGAGAACAGCATATCCTCCTCCACCTAACATATCATATATATATATTTTATTATTTATCTTCTTATACTTTAATTTAAAATATACAATGTTTCTAAATATATTATCCTAGTTATGAATTATAATTATTTAACTTGTGTCAAAGAAATTCTAACTGGCTCCAGATGCAGAAGTAACACTAAAAAAACAGCATTTCCTCTTATGTTTAATTATACAGACAAGATAAGGTTAAATAAAGAATTACTAAAAATAGAATGTGAGTTGGAATTATCTTGAAATAGCTCATCAATCCTTGGTGGCTCTGAATGAAAATAATTCTGATACCTGCACAAAATGGCTCGCATACATTCCACGATTAAAGTCTGCCTTCTGTCTTTTACCCGAAATTGTTGGTGGAGGAGTATAAATGATCTTTGAGTGTTTTAAGGCACATTCAGTATCAGTGTTTCATGTTGAGGCACCTAAAATTTCTATTATTTATTATCACATGGTTCATGAAATGTCCAAAAAACATATTTACTACGTATATCTGTTCTAGTGACTCATAACTCATGACTTATAACTTAAAACCTATATTTTGTTTGTTTGTAAATTTATAAAACTTATTTTAAAGAGATGGTTCACCCAAAAAAGAAAGTTCATTTGCTCCAAGCATGACTTCCTTTCTTCTGCGGAATGTAAAGGAATATATTTAGAAAAATGCTTCCATTGTATGAACGAAGACATTTTTCATAAAATCTTCTTTCATGTTCCACAGAAGAAAGAAGCCATACAGTTTTAGAATGCCATGAGGGTGAGTAAATGATGACAGAGTTCTCATTTTTGTGTGAACTATCCCTTTTGGTTTATAATCAATAAAGATATTTTGAAAGCAAAGATAATGCTGCCTTGTTACGGTAATCATCATCTGAGCAAAGAGTCCAGAGGGTATTCCCACTGTGTCTGTCCGCATCCCACCTATGAAAAAGTACCTAACTTGAAGATGACTGCGAAGTGTTGCAAAGAAAACCAATTCATCTTCCTGGCAATTGTATTTTTCAAGAAAAAAAGAGAGTATGTATTCCAACCAGCACAAGGGCAACTTGAGCTGAAGAACTTAATGTAGATGCTTGAGAAGTTCTTGATTGTGAATTACTTTTGATCCTTACTGCATGCAAAGCAATAATTTCATCAATTACTTCGGTCATTATCATTCCATGGGTCCTCCTCGTATTTTATGAAGTGCATATGGGTGCTTGCAGGTATCTCAGGTTTCCACAGCATGAATCTGTGTTGTTCCCGGGTAAATTCGCTTTAAACAGCAGGATGGAAATTTCAAGTAGACACCCTGAATGAGAAAGAACCCAGTGACCCATGCGTCTGTGAGAACAGGGTTAGTTGATGCACTCTCTCTGTGGGTAAAATCTCGTTTAAGGTGGGAAAGAATTGTCGGGAAACTGTGGCGAGGGCGTAGGGGTGGGGTCTTTGCACTTACACACTATGTGATGAGAACTTACTCAACTGAATACTCGAGTGTTTTTGTTTCTGAGAGGCCACACCTGTCAATTATGAAAGATAACAAGCTTTCAAATCTCACTGCCTGTTTAATGAATGCATGTGCCTTCATGTACAATAGAATGCACAGTATGCAAATAACACACTGTTGACAGTCTACTACAGCTGTGCATTATTTCATTAATGTAATTTCATAAAGAACATCAGATGTATCAGCCTGTTCTTTAGGCTGCTCAGTAAAGTTTCGATCTCATAGATATTGCTGGTTAATATTCACTCTTATAAATAAAGGTTCTCTATTGGCTATAAGGGTTCTATGAAGGCACTTTAACATCCATGGAACCTTTTAGTTGCACAAAAAGTGGAAGAGTTCTTGAGAATATTAAAATGTTCTTCACACTATAAAAAAGGTTCTTTTAAGAACTGATGACTGAAAGGTTCTTTGGGGAATTGTTGTGAAAAGATGCTTTTAGAACCTTTTTTAAGAGTCTTGGTAGATCATTGGTAGTCAGGCGTGTGCCTGACTTAAAGGAGTCATGATATGAGAAATCAAATTTGCTATGATCTTTTAACATATAAGAGGTCTTTGTACCAAAACATCCTACAAGTTTCAGAGCTTAAAACGTCCTCTCATTATAAAGAAAAAAGCATTTATTTAATCAAGTTCCAAAAACTGCTCATTTTGATATTGTGGGATTTGTGATGTCACATAGGCAAATACATTTACATATGCCTGCCTCCAGAGCAAGACATCGACGAATAGTTTTACATCATGGCACCACAGGTCCCACCCACTGCCATTCAGTCACTTAACGGCTGACACTTGCCTACACCAGATGCAAGCTTCTTGTCGCGTCAAAAGCAAAAACAAAAAAAACAAGCAAACATTATAATCGCGGATGCTGTCTACACTGAATACAGTATACAGATACCTCTTCACTTTCCGACCTTCACCACACGCTTGAGTCCACCGACAAGATGACAAATGGAAGACTAAATGGAAGTGGAAAGGAACATTTGTTTTGATGCATCCTGTTTAAATAGCTTATTTGCACATTTCTGCAGACTTCAGAAGGATACCAGCATCAGGAACAAGTGGATAGTTTATTTTTAATGGCATCATGGATCGTGACGGAGGATCTTAGCTTGAAGAGTCTTGTGAATCTTCATTATTTAAATAGAGAATGTATGTATCTTTTATTTAAGAATGCTTAGATATTTTCACTAAAAAAATAGTTTAAACCCAGCTGAAGTTGACAGTTTTAGACCCCTGCACCAGCAAAGGTATTTATTGTGGATAAGCCTCATTTTTTCACATTAGTGTCTATAAATTGTATCTACAAATTGACAGAGTGTATGCTCTGCCCACGCATAATTCCTTCCTCTTGTCCATAGCCATATTACCTGAATGCATATAAATATTCTTTCAGTCTCACTTTCTAAAATAGTCCAATTACCAGCTCGGAAAAATAATCACAGATTCAAGCATACACACCCATTTCAGCTTAACTCACAGCGGTGAGTGTAAAGCTGTATAACTGCAGTGTCTGGTTCTAATAGAGCACTTGTTGTCTGTATGGTCTCTCAAATAGACAAGTTCTAGTTTATGACCTCTTTGCGGCTGGTTAGTTTTAAAAGGGTAAGGACATGGAGAGTTTGACTCCAACATATCTTCCCAGAAATGGGAATAAAAAACACCATACAGCTCCTACCCTCCACAAAGACTAATAAACTGCTTCATTGTAATACATCAGAGTTAATGGAAATACTGATTGATATGTTTGGGGCAATGTATCCATATTTGTTTTTTGTGCGTCACCTCTACAGCTGTTTGATCTCTGATTGTGTTCTCAACAAAGGCATATGTTTTCCGTACACTGACATTTCCTCGAGTCCTCGCACTTTTAAAAGCATCTATGAGTTTACATGGAAAATGGTACACATTTTGAGGTGACCTATTTATGATTTAATGGAGTGAGTAATCAGTACAATAACATGGTGAGTATTGTGAGGTCATAAATTACAATTTCATTTTTTTCCCCCTCAGATGACAAATCCTAACCGGATCATGTCTCAAAATAATTATTTGTCTGTAAGAGAAGCCCTATTTTGTGAAAAAAGCTATATTGCATAAACAGTATCACAATGTTTATTTTATTTTATTTGCCGCCTATTCAAAACAAAGGCGTAGCTCGATGACGCCGAATTTGAGCGTGGAATTTTGGGAGATGTCGTCTTCACCTCGTTACGCTGCTGTGAGACACTTGTTGCACACTGCAGTGAGCTAGATTGATATTAGAATATCATATTAATAAATGCTGGGTGGCTTGTTGATAAATGACATGCAATAACCTTTAAAACGTATTGTATGATGGAGAAAATGCTGTGTTATTTAGCAAGTGTTTTTCTCTGAGGCATGGTGAAAGCATGGTACTCTTGGAAAATCAAGAAAACTAGATGTAAATAATAAGACAATGTGTTGAGCTATAATAACAATGATTCGTTTTCTGTCTATAAATGTAATCAAACAGTTGTTCCCTTGTCTAATAAAACATGTAATATATTAAAGCGTCTTCTGTGTTTCCATGGTTTCTACAAACTAAAACCGGAAATCGAGGGTAACGCAGATATGATGCCATTGACAGGCGACTCCAGGATCCTCATCCTTATAATCGATTTTTCTCACGATTTACAAATAGTTGGAATCATTTAGGATATTGTAAGTTCTCAACCGAACAAAATATATAACACTGGCCTAGTGGTTTTTGGATATTTTACTGCAAAAAATCTTACATATTGTACCATTAAAAACAATGTTTATAAACAATATTTATATATTTTATGTTTTTAGAAATGTATAATTGTATCATTTTTTTCCAAAAATAATTATCATTTAAATTATGTATTAATAGAAATTTAAAAAATGTTTTTAAGTTTAGAACTAAAAAATTTGTTTTTATGGATACAATATCAAGACGTCACAATGTACATCACAACTGTTTCTCACATAAAAAAGTGCAAAAATACAGCGCTCTGTTTTTCACAAGATTAATCAGTCTGATTGTGCCTGATGAAGAGTTTCTTGCTAGAAAACGTTTCTTGTTGATGAAAATAAACTCTGAGAGCAACAGTATTCCAACTTTTTGTGCTTTTTCATTGATTACTTTGGTAATTTTCATTACTGTTTTTACACATAACCATAATTGAGATGTGAAAAACTGATGCAAAAAAATGGAGAAAAAAAAGAGAGAAAAAATCTGAACTATGTGTGGGCTGACTGTGGTAGGCTGGTCAGGTGACGGTATTTTAAAGTAGGCAGTGAATGTGTGTGTGGTGCGGGGGGTGTGCTGGGGGCCGACTTACAGAGCCGTGTAGGCAGGAAACCTTCCCTGCTCACACACGCTTACCATGCAGCCATGGGGGTGGAGAGATGCTATGTAGTTAAACCCAAGGCAGGCTGTGGATACAACACTTCCAGAGTGACACTCGCAGAGAACGGCAAAAGCTCAGCCTCAAACACACACACACACACACACACAAACACACACATAGAGCAGCAGATCTTAACAGGATACTGCAGTCAGTCACAGGCACATGAGCTCTGGAGGAAATGGAGTGACAAGAAAAAGGAAGACACAAATCACACCGTGCCATGTGTGCAGGTAAGATTCTTTTGAAGATGAACTTAAACTTTTTATGCAAAAGTAAATGCTCAGAGTTTATCTATATAATCATTACTATCCATGCAAATCAATATAATCTAAATTTCAGATGTATTAAGAGTTTCTACAATGATGTTAAGTTTTGGCTCAGTCTCTTTCATGCTAAAAATGTGGTCAATTTCAACTGCTCATGAAAAGAATAGAGGCGTCTCACTGTTTGCAGCGCGCCGCAGTAAGAGTGGATCCTCTGGGCTGTTGAAAGACTGGGATCCGTAATTGTTTTCTCTGTGCTGAGAGAGCGTCTCTGCTAGAGTGGAATGCAAAAGACAGAATGCAGCTTTTCTCTTTGTTCTCCACAGCTAAAGAGAGATAAATGGATCGTGCACACCTATCTGCTTCTTCCCAAACTGCTCAAACTTACCAGCGAGAGCTCGGCTAATGCCATTATCTGGCGTATTTGTTTGTGTTGTATCCCATTCCGTACAAAACCAGATCAGAGCTATCATGAGAAACTTATTGTGTTGGAGCATGTGTGTGGGTGGATATGTGTGTGTGCCCTGTGCATGTGCACTCAGGAGCACATGAGTGTGTGTGGGTGTTTGGATATAAGTATTTGTGTGGGAGGGTGTAGCTCGATGTGTGTGGGTGACCAAGTGCGTGTGTGCACAAGTGAAGTGTGTGTGTGTATGCGAAATATTCCATTTGCAGAGGTGCCTGTCAAACCCGAAGCATTCCTGTGCTCTCTGAAGCAGTGCTCAATGAATGCCGTGAATTTCAGCTGAAACGTGAAGACAAAAGCCAGGGGGACATTTAAGAGGGTTTAGTTCAGACGGATCCCTGAGAATCAATCCCCCTTCGCTGCAGTGGGAAAATCCAGCGCTCGGGCTTGTATTTCAGGTTCAGCTGGAGACGGTTGCTGCCTGCCGCCGAGGGGCTTTCCCAAAATGGGGCACAACCGGGAGGGGATACAAAGAGACCCACCTGTGGTGCTGTTAGAATCGCTCTGTCTGCTGGGAGCTTGAAGTGTCTTGCTGTCGTTTCCCCACGGGGTTGGCGATATTTTTCATTTCCAGTTCACTGATTAATGCACCGATGAATTTAAATGGTGTGTGGTCTGAGAGGTGGTCTCATTCCGTCCTTACAAATGACAAACAAAGAGGGACGTTTCTATGGATGTGCTGCTTGCGAGCGGTTTTTACATTCAAAGTCGCCCGTATAGAGGAATATAAGACTTGGCGAGTACCGACTCACTCGTTCACTCACACACTACACATGGTGACTAGAAAAATCTCTGCAGGCTGCATCTCTCAAGGCAAACCTATGACATACAAATAGAACAATTATAGATTTTTGTTCACAGTAGATTCAGTTTAGATGGGTTTTAAACAGTGATGGAAGTACTGCTAAATCTGGTCTTTATTTTAAACTGGGTACAGTGACTCAGTATCGATTCAGTTAGCGATAAGGACTGATTGGTTTGAAATGATTCAATCTTTCTGAATTGATTTACTGTCTGTGATTGAGGTATTTCAACACTGTCAAACTAAAGAATTTAATTAGCTGATCCTGTGAATTAATTGCTCATACACTCAAGAACAACTATATGCATTTTGTCATATCTAAACATTTCTTATCCCTTTTTGAAGACTCTTTGACCTACAAATTAATGTAGGAAGAGTATGTTTGTCTACATTGGAAATCAATTCTGTAGTTGACTGAATGAGAAAAGAGGTGAAAGTTCACCTGAATTCCTTTAAGACATCATTGCATTTATGAATTTTAGATCCTTGTTCATTTTTTTCCACAAGGAAATGCTCCTTTTTTATTGTACGTACATGTATAGGAAATCCATCCTGCATAGACTTTTAAATGTACCTGAGAATGCAAGATCCAAGAATGTAGAAATCACATGCAACATGGTGATTTATGATGAAGAATAGTGACATGTGAACTGCATATAACAGGAGTGGTTATTCATTACAGTATATCTGGTCTAACTAAACAAAAGCAGAATATGGTTAAACAAATTCCAGCCACAGCCGACTGAAGCCGCAGATGATTGAAGGTACTTGTCAGGATGAGACTGGGAGAATGTATTCAGGTATTGTTTCCATTGTCTGCATCTTAAGCTGAGCGCAACCATAGAGACAATATATCTAATTCTTAAAAATGCTTCTTTGATTTTAAATCTGCATTCTTCCATATCTTAACATGCTATTCATATAGCATTGATTCATTATCATGTGCTGCAAGTGTGTGTGTGTGTGGGGGGGGGGTTGTATTTGCCAGTGGATTTCGCTTGATCCACAAGGTTATTCACTGCCAAATATTACAGCTGGTATAATTCTGTGTACAGACTTTACTTCTCATTAAGTAGAATCCCAATATTTTATAGATATATGTCAGTCGGTCAAGTTCCTGAAGTGAAAGGCGTTCTGCTTCTTTGACATCAAATGGAACACCTTGTTAAAACATACAACTATTTTTGCTTTCTCTGTGCTGTATATCTGTATTTGTTCTTGAACCACTCATTTGAAGAGAAATTGAAACCAATTGAAACATGAATTGTAAACTCAAATGTTGCCAAGCCATTATCGATCACGATAGACCTGAAGAATCAAATCGTGCTAAATACAACGATACAGTGTATATTCATTTTTTTTCATTGTAAAATGATTCAATGCTTCTCAATAGTTTGTCTGCGAGAAGCAAGAAATATATATTTGTAATTATTTAGCTGCAGTAGGCTATTTGTATTTAAGTGTTAGAATAAAGTATCCTTCTTCAACTCCATTTATCAGATATATATTTTGAAAGTGCACTAATTAACTTTAGTTTACAACAACTAAATTATCAACAGTTTTGTTCTCACTCTTTGTCTGTCGCTTGTCTTATTTGGCTGAAGCAGCTGTGAAACTGATATTTAAAATGTTTCCATACCAGTAAAGGCTCATACTGTGCTGTGTGTGAGAGCAGGGCTGAAGAGACATGCTGCGCAGGTTATGTTTTCATATTTTTCTGTGTGCAGATGTGCTCACACTGATTAGAACGGAACAATATACGTTAGCTACAACTGAAATTCATCTTAATTTCAGTGTTAAATCATTAATATTCATTTCCAATAAGTATTTTCCTTTAACAAAAATTTGACACATTTCTCAGTTCAAAACACTGATTTATATTGAAGTTTGCTCTAATTCTATATAAGATGGATTAGTGCATTTTTCTTCATTCGAAATGTGATTTTCTTAGCTATTTGGAGGTCATTTAAACAAGAATCCATCCTCAGAATCATAGAAATGTGTTTCTGAAACCCTGTCAATTGATCGATCGTGCAAAATTCCCCAAGCTCATCCTTCCCTTGAAAGCTTTCTCTAAGATGCTGTCTGCGAAAGTGTGAGAGAGAATGGAAAAAATGAGACATTTCATCATATGCCAATCTGGCACTTTGGAAATTTTATGTAAATCACTGGGCACCTCCCACATCTGTTGTATTTCCCCCATGCATCCTTTCTGCATTCGGGACAAGGATTGAAGAAGAGAGATCGTGGTCTCTGTTGTGAATGAGACGATGTGGTCAGTTAGGTAAACTCCCATTGTACTTCTTTCCTGCTCTTACTCTCTGGTGAAACCCCGGGTGTCTACTGTAAAAACAACTCTGTTGTTGAGAGCGGGAGGGAAAGCAAAGGGGGAACCAGCTTGTACACAAAACTCAGTGGTTTCCCATATCGGTGTACACCAACAAAAGTACTTAAATGAGTGAATGCACACATATTACTCATTTGTCGACATGTGCATTTCAGCATCTGGCATGTATGCAGTTGAAATTGTGTTAGGAAAGTCATGAAGGCTTTTATATTTCCATTGCCATTGATTAGGTCTTAAATTCTCTTTGAATGTATATTTTGAAGTTAAGACACAATTTCTTTAGACTCCAGATGAGGAACTGATTTCTAAACAGCGTTAACTTAATAATCAAAGACAATAATCTTCAATGAACAAATTTCTACAGGTCTACAGGAATGTAAGCCTGTTAAAAGCACCTAAATACACATGAAAGGTTTATTTCAAATTAATTTTGATTAAATGTGAGTCAATTGAAAGCCCTGAGTGTTAACGTCCTCCTCAATTGGATTAAAGTCTCTAAACTCATTTTACTGAGATAAACATTCTTCAGCTTATGGCACTTAAACATTTCCGAACAGTAATGCAGTATCTTAAAATAAAGGTTATTTAATAGTTTCTTGCAGAACAATAGGAAGTTCTTCATATCAAGAACTATTTTCACGGAGGTTCTTGTGTTGTCTACACTGTCTTTGGTGATTTGAAGAAACTCCTGAGGTTAGATAAGCGTAGGTGAATTGGTTCTTTAAAACATTGATTCCCATTCATGTTATTTAAGCTGAACTGTTTGGGGTTATATGGGGCACCAGACAAAAAGGTTGTAAATCCCGGGATTTTTTTTTAAAAAACATTTCAGTATCTACAAAAGTTTGACTACAATTTAGCGAACGTGCACTTAAATAGACACTTGCGAACAGAAGGCGCGTTCACCTGAGCTGGTAACCATAACAACAGTTTCTATTTGGCTCCGTAATCGGCTGTTAAGTCGATAAAAACAAGTAACTTACTATTTTTACTGCTGTTACATCATGCATTTATACATATATCGCAAAAATATTTAGTTTTAAAAAGTAGATAGCCGCCAGTTGACTAACTGCGTAAGAGGCGCGAGACGAACCTCAGCAGATTGCGTAACGAAAATTACTCACAGGAAGTCCTTAAATCCCCGAAAGTCACTGAATAATTCTTACACTGTTTGTACACAGATTTTGCGTTGAAGAATAAAAAACCTCTGTAGTGGAATTTTAGAAAGTTCGCCTATCCAGTGGCTTCGGGTTTTATTTTTAAACGTACAGTATGTTCGATATGAAGAACAACAAAAATGTACTGACAAATTCCCCTTTGAATTTACTGTTGAAATCTTTATCTTCTGCCTACAAATGAGAGTTATGAGGACGCAGCTGTTTTACCCCTTTCTGTTCTCAGAAACGTAAGTTCAATGATGTCATCTCAGCTTAAAACTTTCGCCTTTTTGCACAAAAGTCTATTTTGACTTAGGAGTTTCCTCAAATCGTGTGCACATAAATTATAAAGCTGCATGCAGTGCGTTATATCCACGTTATGTCCGCGCGCTCAGGGACGGCCCCGGCATAGGGGGATTTCTGAACTGAATGCTGGTTAGTGGTGAAGTCAGCAGTGTTCATGTGAATGGGGCAGCAGTGGCATTTCCAAGCCATTCGGTATGTTAATGCACAACGTGAAAAGGCAGCCGGCGCGAGGGAAAAGGAAATGACAAGCAGATGAATGAAACATGCGATGAAGACCAACATGAAGTGTTTCTGCTTTTGGAACGGAGTCGTAGTTTCATTTTGACCTGAGCTCATTTTTCATGCCGTTCTTTCTCTCTTTTCTGGACACAGAAACAGATTATCAGCGGTGATGGAGCTCGGAGGAAGATTGCGAGCATGCGGCGAAGTCAAACAAAAGGTGCGTCCTGTGTCTGTTTTATTATATTGTGCCATATTGTGTTCATTATTGTGTATGCTTCAGATGCATTGTTTAGCTTTTTTTGCTCTCTCGAGGAGCATGTGGTCAAACTATAGCATTAAAGCCACAAATATGATATGTGATAATTCATTTTAAAAGAATAGGCTACTTGTTTTTGCTGCCTCCTGCATTCATGCTGCTTTGTGCCTGAAATCTCGAACTTGCAATAGCGCATGCACACGAGGCACACACAGCATGCTGTGGCTACAGTGTGTGTGGTATCTGACAAATGCATTTTATAGAGAGAAAAGGAGACTGTGAAAAGTGTTTTAATGACTTGTCATAAGTTGCACAGACCTTTTATTTCTTTATTTTTGTTATTTAGTGTAAGGACCATTTGGTTGAGGGTGATGTATCTTTTTTTTCCTCTTCTTGAAGTGAGGTTGGAGGGGAGGGTTTGTGAACTGAAGAAAAGGAAATTCTTGTGTGTGTTTTGGAATGCTGTTGCCCCGGGGGGACTGAAAGAATTGAGTTGGGGAATAAGAGAGGGGCGCGTTTAGAGAGGGGAAACAAGGGGGGGGACACATTTCCCCTTTCCTCTTTTTTTCCCCCCAAATGACAAGGATAACACCACTGCCTAGGAAGATGAAGAGCAGTAGCCGGACGCCTGCAAGTGGACTGAACGGACATATTATGTTCATGGATTCAAGGAGCCCGCTCACCCCAGCACCCTAACTGGGGAGATTGGCAACAAAAGCTCTGTATCTATTAGCAAATACTGAACTAACTAACTGTACTACTAAAACAATTATTGAGCCATTAATGCTCTCAGTATAAAATGCTTTTTTCATCTTTAACTACTTAATCTTATTTCATTTGATGTTCACCCTTTTTTTTTAAAGTCTGTGTCAGCAAATGATGTCATGCACCCACAAATCATTAGTTTAATAATCTTAAAATACCTGTTTAGTGTGAATTTTTTTTTTTTTGTTGCAAATATTTTCCATCAGGGGGCACACATGATACACACTCATATTGATATGAGTGATAAGAGGAAACCTTATGCAAAAGCAGTGAATCTCATCATATTGGCCATATCTAAATTTGATTGTTCCTGATATTGTAAAATATGCCTGCATCTTATCGGTAACAATAACTGTATGCTGACGGACAGCATTTTTCTGCTCCTGATCTTGACTTATATCGCATATTGTTTTTTTGTTTTGTTTTTATAATCTGTGTTTGAGCTTACTTTGCGTAGCGTAAAAGACTCAATGCCTGCTATAGTATGTCTTATGTGTTGAATTCCACACTGCTGCACAGGAGAAATTGGATTATTTTTCAGTAAACCTATGTCAAAATGTAATTTCATTTTTCGGCAAATGGTGCGTCTGATCAGTTACAAAGTAGTGCATTAACAGTCGTCTTTGTGCTGTCAGAGATGTCAGGGATTTTTTTTTTTTAATTCTTTTTCTTTTCGCCCTCAAAAGTGCTGTTAATGGATCCAGTACCTCAATTGGCATAATGATAAGGATGTGAATGATTCATACCACAGTATATTTCAGTTAAGTACCTCAAAGTGCCTTAAAAGAGCTTCCCTTTTATAGCAACGGCTGTATAATTGCCACATTTTTATGTTGAATTACACAATAGTATTTTAAACCTTTTATCCTTAGTGTACAGTTCACTGTTACAGGGGTTATAATTAATATAAAATGCATAATTATTAAAAGGAAGAACTGACGTGATTGTTTATGTGATTTGAGATTGTTTTGCAAGTGAAGCGCTCATCATCTCAGGAGATTATTTGAGTTGTGATGAAGAATGGCTGTTGGTGATCGCCCACACACACAAATGTGAAATATTCTAATGAGCAATCTGTCTCACTTGAGTGTCATCTAGCTGGTCCGTTTCAACAGAATGTTCCTTCACAGTCCTGAAGGGTTTAATTTGAATTGGACATGTTATACAACATAATCTTGGTCCATGATGGCTGGAACGGTTTTGAAAGTGCTATGAACACTTTTAACGTTAGCGTGATCATCATTATGATGCTTATTATAACACGCTTTCTTCTCCTTCTCATTTTCCTGTAGTGCCTCAGATGATGATTCCTGAAACAGGACAGAGTTGCTGAAACTGAATCACACACTCATCCTGCGCCGGTAGGTTCAACATTTTCTCCTTAGTGCCTTTCCTGAGGGTGAATGAACTGCAGTGGGATTTTTTGAAATCGCCAGACTTTGATGGTGTGCTTTTGAAAGTTTACATCTGCAAGGTGATGATTGGCAGGTGCCAGACTTCATCCAGGGTCTGTGCGAAGAGTGAGATCAGTGCACGGCAGGAGGTGGTGTTGAAAAGAAATGTGGTCAATTGTTTCAGATCTGTGCAAAAAGGAAAACTTGTGTATCCTCTGAAAAGATTTAGTATTTACATGGCACAAACGTATAGAGGATAATAGCCCACACATTATCCTGAGTGCTGTGGTTCTTTAGATCTGAGGAGATGACATCATGAAATGCTCCCTGGATGTGGGCTCAGCTCGTGGGTAGAAGAGGTGTATCTGTGCAGAGGAGTAGAGAAAGTGAAAGAGAGAGACGGAGCGATCATCTCTCTCCTTCTTTCTCTAAGTGTAAAGCCCGTAGGCTCCGAGCCCAGCGTTTTCACACCCACTCTCTGGTTTGTGTGGGTGTTTGAGTGGGCAGCAAACTTGTGACTCATCCTTGTTCAGACCCACACAGGGGCAACTCCTCTCCTCTCCTCTCCTCTCCTCTCCTCTCCTCTCCTCTCCTCTCCTCTCCTCTCCTCTCCTCTCCTCCTTTGTCTTCCACCTCTCCTTCACCTCTAATGTGTTGTAAGACTGGCAGCGGATGTTAATGATATGCAACTGAATAATCGATTCACTTATTTATTTTCATCTAACCGATGACACATCATCCCCTCTATTCAACCTGTGACTAGTATGTTTTTTGTGTTCTTTCAAGAGAGTAGTATTACACATGAATGATGCATTGCTGTGAGTCATATGTCAAAGATTATTGTATTCACTCTTTTAGTTCTTATTTATACGTCGCTGTTCAGACAGAAGACTTTTGTTTCCCTGTGAAATCCCTATTCCTTTATACAGTGTGCTCGGTCAGCATCACTACATTAATTAATTTAAGATCAACTCGAAACTTTTTCAGCTCCATCAGTAAGGCTTAGGTAGCCGTCCATCAACACCAGACCAAAAATGTGTTGCTTTTGACTCATCGCTGTTGAAGAAATCGACATCTGATGTTTTCATAGGTTATATGTGCTAATGTTTCTTCCACACACACTGACAACTTGAATATTATTTTCATTTAGTTTTTTTTTTACCCAAAATGAAAAGAAGTCAAGAAATAATAAAGTAATCACAATTAGTTTTATATACATATTCATCTACTAAATATTCATTTTGTGAACAGTTGTAAATACGCTAGCATATAGATGGCTTTAATGCTCATAGACATGGGCAAAATGCCTCAACTCAATTTTGATTTCAAAGGGTCTATAAATGCCCCCTGGGGTTCGTGTATCCCTGGTAATTTTTGACCCAGAAGATGAAGTCGTCATTTCTCAGGATTGATATTTGAAATAATATTTGAATGTATCGTCTTGATAAAATAGTTGTAATCATTGCAATAAGGAAAGACTTTCTTCCAAAACTTTGATCTGAGACTGTAAATTCTGTAAATTCTCAATTTATGGGTAAAAACCATTGTGTTTCGGCAGTCATAACACCGACGGAGACTCGCTGTGGATCAGAGTCCGGTTTTTACCCTGAATCACACGCGAGGGCAAAGGCGGACAATACAGTAGCACCAGGAAGTCTGCAGGGGATGTGTGATGGCGGACTGTGCGCCCCTCTTAAAATTAAAGACAAAGGGACACAGGCTGAGACTGTGGTAGACAACCCTAGCGTCCCCCAGGCTCCTATCAGCTCCGTCGGCAGATGAGCCAGATAAAGACGTGTGTGCTCTGGAGCAAATGAACTCTGATGACCCGTAGCCCTGTAAACAGCTGGAGAAGAGCCCCAACTCTCTTTCTCATGCTTTCTTTAATGTCATGTCTTCCCTCCCTCGCTCACTCCCGTTGGCTCTCTTGTTCTGCTCAATCTTCCAGTCCAAGGTTACTCTCTTTCTTCAGAACTCGTTCTCTTTATCTCTCTCTCTGAGTCTTCCTTTTCTTTGTCACCCCTGACGTTGTCCAGCGTGATCCCGAGCCAGAGTAATCAGTCCCGCCTTTGATTACGCCACTCTGCCTTTGCGAGGAATGCATTGAGGGGAACTTTATCAGCATTGTATAACATCAGCACTTTCTCTCCGGCCTTGAGATAATTGAAGGTGGTACTCCAGGAAGCCCTGAAAGAGCCCTTGTCTGGGCCGGGGGAGGCCGAGCGCAGGAGGGGTGGGGGGCTGGGTGTGAGAGCAGGAAACCCTTCTTGGCGTGGAATGGAATGTTTCAAAAGAACGTGTTCGGTACTTCCAGGACGAGGGCGTCTGCCGCTGCGCCTCTGGTCACTCTCGTTCACTCGAATCGCTGGCTCAGGAGAGGGGGACGGAAAAGGGAAGCGATGGCTCTCCTCTCCTTTCACACTCTCTCTCTCTCTCTCTCTCTCTCACTGGTGGGCCAGCCCACTCACAGGATATACGCAAGGGGGAAGCGTGGACCAGAGCGGATGGGGTCACTGTGGCGCAAGGCGGGGGTCCCGCATCCTGAGTTTATAGGGACAACCAGAGGCTGGCTGGGGGAACGCGGGTTCTGGGCGTGTGTCAGTGTGAGCGTGAGCAGGGAGTGCGTGGGCAGCTGAGGAGGAGAGAAAAGACGTGGGTGTTGAGGGGGCGAGGACCGAAGAATGCTTGAGAGAGAGAGTGGGAAAGCAACAATCTCCGCTGCTTTTCATCTGACAACTTTTAAAGGGCCAGCCAAGGGGTGGAGAAGGAGCCGGTCAGGCTCCTTTTACTGTATCTCACGGTGTCCCACCTAGCATCCACCCAAACCCCTGCAAATGGGACAGGAAAGAAATAACATCGTAGATGTTAGCAGATTGATTTATCGCGCACAAAAGTAAAGGCATCCTTATTGTTCCTTAGAGTCAGGCTACTTTAAGTTCATTAATTGAAATTGTAGAATAATTAATAAAATTGTAGAAAAATTAATAATATTCTTAAGTAGAATAGTGTTTAGTAAAAACAATTTTGTTTTTGCAATAAATGAAGAAATATTCCTAATATTGGCACTATCATTGGTGTCAGTAAGATTTATTTTAGTGAAATGAATACATTTGTTAAGCAAGACCAATTTAAAAATTGATCAAAAGTGGAAGTAAAGACATCTATTACTGTACAAAATATTTCTAATTCAAATAAATGAGAATAAAAAGTCTTTTGAAAAACTAAGCTGAAAATAATGACAACCTGCAGTTCAGTGAGTGAGTCAGATGTTGATTCAGTTGCTGCTATCAAGTCAGTTCAGCACAAGACATCAGACCTATTCAAACCAGGGGCCAATTATATGTTATATATGACTTAGCCTTTATGTTAACATTGTCATAAGAACTATCTTACCAACTAGCATTTAGCCAAGCGGTAATCAGTCTTATTTTTCATGTTCAAATTATAGACCACCACTCTTAAAGAAAAACATTAGATGATTAACTTGTAAGTCTAGTCTAAGCATTTATGCAACCTGCTTATAAGATTCATTCGTTTGGGACTCAGACCACACAATATTTTTGTTTTTATCGGACTCGTGTTATATGTTGTTTTTGTACAATCATTTCTTGCCATTATTTTTCAATACACACTCTTTCTATCGCATTTCATTCAGTACAGTGCAGTTTTGTGAGTCAGTCCAAGAACAGAAATTTACGAGCACTTCCATCGCATACTTAAATAAATCAGTCACATGATAGATTTCCTCAACCATCGTGTTTCATATTAGCCGCTCAGTCAGACCAAAGTGGAAAATGAAGATAGCCTGCACATATGCAGAAGGGTCCCGTTGTTCTGTGAGGCATCTCCAACAGTCACAAAGTGTCAGGCAATTATAACCGCAGTTGTAAGGCTAATCATTAATAGACTGTTCGTTTCCTCAATAGGAATGTTTCACATTCCTGGATCAGGGTCAGATTCGCCTCCACTCACCGGCTCAATCCCTCATTGTCTTGTCAGCTACAGTATGTCAAACAGATGGTTGGCATGGTTACAAGGTATCTGGGTGCACGGTCTTGTGCCTTTTTAAAAGCTGCGTCTGCATGCTGGTGAAGTGATGGAAGAAGAGCGTGTGAATGCATGTGGCAGAATATAACACAGGCATGCAGTGCTATCTGCAGCCGATAAAACACATGAAGTCATGCCTCGGTGGCATGACAATGACATCACAGCTGCGTCCCTACATTTTTTTCTTCTGCCTGCCGGCAGCCACCTAATATAGCCATCCAGTGCCTGGGGCCAGACTGGCAGAGCCCGGCATGGCAGGACCCGGCAGGCATGCACACAAACCACGAAACTGCGCTCGAGGAAACGCGAGTGGGAGGCGGCAGCACGTCACCCTGACGTCTCAACCAAATTCCAGTGTGGCTCAAGCCCGAGCACACTCATGTGATTTCAGCTCATTCACACAAATGAGGGCGCACGCATATCTGCTGCCTCTGTCACCATGAGGTACACCTTGTGCCTCAGGATTGATGTGGTCACCTGATGTTGGCAGCTGCTGTACCTGTTGTGCAAACCACCCTGGATGAGTCTGATTACAGCATGGGTCACTTTTAACCTGCTGAGCTGGAGCTGCTTGATTTGCAGGTGATGCTTAATGCTTATTTGCACATGGAAAAAGAAGAAAACAGTATTCTCTGTGCAGTGAGACAAGCGTGTCAATGTTTCTTTGAGTTTAATTTAGTTTAATGCAATTTAAAGTGGCAATTGTAGGTTGTTTTGGAGCAATTGGATGCAAAATTGATTGGGCCATGAGCCATTGGGCTCATGAATAATGCCGGTCTCGCATTCCTTCTAAATCTGCCTTGACCCCTGTCTTGCGTCAGGTCGTAGTTTATCAGGTTCCAGCGAGGTTGCCGAGGGCAGTTTTGGCAGGCTGGACGAGTCTTTCATCTTTACATTTATGGTGGTGTTGGCAGCTACAGCTCACACCTTTTACATCACAGCAATGTGAAGCTATTTCTGTGTTCCGGTATGGAGCTGTCATTGTTGTCATCATTATGTGCTTATAGATAGAAGCTTCCCTACTCATGTATATATTGCTAAATGCCTGGGATTCACAACACGTTTTAAAACATAGAATTTTTTTCTGTGCCTTTTGTATATATATATATATAGAGAGAGAGAGAGAGAGAGAGAGAGAGAGAGATCAAAATGTTTTTGTTTTTTTTAAATGGTTGGCATTTGGGTTTAAAATTAATCCTGGTTTATTTGTATTTTTGATTCAGTATTAGCATGTCATTTTGTTTTGTTTTGTTTTTGGTTCACTTCTACAATAGCAGAAAGAAATAGAGAAAAAGAATGAATCATAAAGAGAGTGGGTTTTCAAAGCTTTAAACTACACTGCAGTAATAAATAAAAATAAAAATGAATAAAATGATATCAGGATCACTTGGTTATCCTAGTCATTTTTATTATTTGATATTTAAACTTCATTTGTTTAAGAAATGTTACATCAAAATGTTTTAATATGATATGATAAATACTGAATACATTAGTATTTAATTATTTTTTTATTTAAATAGTTTATCCAATATCTAAGGTAGCATTTAAGATTAGGAACACCATTTTCAAATTCCTTTTCCAAATGAAAGGACTGGGAAGCACATGGTTGCAACAACAATCGCCCCTGCTTGCCCTGTGGTTACACTGTAATGTTCCTGAGTCATAAGCTCTCAACCCACTGACAACAAAATGTACGGGAGTTAAATCGCTTGCAAAAAAAAAGTAAAAACGGCAAAGCGGCATGTTGACGCGTTACGATGAGTGATTCATCGTCACCACCTCCCTTTTATTGGAACACACGCTGTCTGTACTGTGGTCAAGCTCGGTTTCACCGTGCAGACTGACACAGCGGGAGTTTGAACACATTCTGAATGTTGTGTACAGATTGCTGGAAAGAGATGGAGAACATAGGAGCGAGATACATAGACAAAAGGCAAATGTTTTATACAACTTTACTGACCTACATAATGTCTAAAATCACATATTTGTAATACCAATAGATTTACATCAGATCTATATATTAAAAGCTCTGGAAACTAAAAGTCTGAAACTGCTAATAAATTCTTCTTTTTACATTTTTCTGTTAAAAAATATTAATTATAATCTGACCTTTTGTCACTGGTGTCACAAGTTTGCTTGTTTAATTAGTGATTTATAAATCTTTTAATATGATACTCAATATATTTTAAATATAAAAAAGTTAAAACATCCTGTTTATTTACAGCTTTAAATGGTATTTTAAAAGGCACATTTTCATTGGGGTCTCAGATTTTTAGAGAAAAGAATATTGTGACAATCTTCAAAAAACCTTCAATTTTAATCTTTCTCACTGAGCATGACTAAGACATGTTTCTCTGAGTCACATAGGAGACTTATGGTCCCCCTTTTCCCTCATTTGAGCATCCTGTAAAATCAGCGGTGGTTGAAGAGCCGGTGGGTCGTCTGAGGGGCGGCAGCGCTGGCTGACCGGCCGCTGTTTGTGTATTGTAAGGAGGGCTGTAGGGAAGCACAGAGCTGTGCTGTGTTTCTCAGGCAGTGGGGGTAAAATACAGGGCTTGTGCGAGCTTCCACGCGGCGCGGTCCACGGCACACGGAGATGACTCACTATTCTTTTTGGTGACTAACAACTAAAATATGGCAGTTTAAAAGAAGTTTAAGCGGTGCCCTAGTTCCATATGGCTGTGGAGAGAGGGAGATGGGCAGGTAGAGTTGTCATTTCTTCCACCCCTCTGCATATCTCTTTCTTTAAGTCGCTTTTATTTCACTGGAAAGGTGACGCTCTGAAATATTAAACAGCCGAGTGTCCCTCTGTGGTGTCAGGTTTCCCAGAGCTGATGAGAATTCAGGTACTTTCTCCAAGATGGAGAGTCAGGGGTTTATGAAGAAGATGAGACGGGATGAGTTGTATCAGCGCTCCTGAGAAACTGGAACTGGATCAAAAACACCAATCATTTCATTTTTAGCACATTTCCATTAATTATCCTGAAAAGGTTTAGTTGTGAGATCTTTGAATGTGAAAGTAAGGACCTAATAGTATATAAGTTATTTAAGCTTTAAAAAAACAAAACAAATTTTACAAGTTGTTGAGAGTGATAAAATGTTATCCCTACTAACTTCTAGTATTAAAAACAGATTTATCCAGCTCTATTGATTTTAATTTGACTCTTATACTTAATATCAGTTTGTTGAGGCTATTCAAGAGATGAGGTTTGTTTTATGTCGTCATGAACGGCATGTGCATGTTTGACAATGGTGGACCTGTTTAGAAAAGTGTTTAGACTGCTTGGTAGAACGGGAGCGAATTCTTCACTGAAAGACACTAACTAACGTTCCTCGGTCACATAAGTAGGGGAGTTTCCTGCTCCTAAAGATCCGAGGCACAGCCTAGGCGTTTTTCACCGTGACTGCCGGCTTTTCTCTCTCTCCCTTCCTCCCTTTCGCTCTCCTCCTTCTTTTTTTCTGAATGGGTGTCCTCTCTCTAACCTCTCAATTCACAGCAGCATTGAAACAGGACACTACCCTGAACACTGATAGGCTGTGGGCAAATCGCTCAGCCCCTCGACCCGACACTATAAGTACTCTGGCAGCCCGTCTCCAGTGTATGACTGACTGTTTAGAGGGAGGGAGAGAGAGAGAGAGAGAGAGAGAGAGAGTGGGAGGGGGCGGTAGAGAGTTTAAATTCAGTGACAGTGATAATGATATTATTCGGTCTCCGCTGAAACGGGGAAGCACTTTCAGAGTCTACGGCACGCTTCCTCTGTCTCTATCGCTTTAAGAGTGTTACTGATTAGTCGCTAAAGAATGCGAGTGGAAAGAGAGGGAGAAAAAAAGGGACAGAGGCAAGAGGGAGAGACAGACCGAAAGCGTTGGAGCCTGGAACTCATATGGAGAAGACTGATAATACTGAGCTGAGTAGAGATTTGTTTTATTTTCCAGCAGTTCAGAGACGTTAAAGGAGCTCTCGCTCTTACTCTCGCTCTCTGAATCTGCTGCTCCTGAAGAGGCTGGACGAAGGGGGAAGTCGGGGACCCCGCACATGCAGGCAGCGCTCAGCCATCAGGAAATACTCTTTTCACCCAGACAGAGTAAGTCATGAGTGGGGAAAAAAGACAGAGAGCTCTTGCTACTAATGGATATCATATGGTGTGCTTTAAAACTAAGAATTTGTTGGTTTTCGATAACTCGACAGAGAAATCCACAGACTGAAATCGGGGACATAGGCGATGCATTCTTACAATTACAGTGTTTGAGAATATATATATATATATGTGTGTTAACTTTGTGTGTGAATAGAACTGCCATTCATTACATGTGCTTTCATTTTCTATCTGTCACATGATGGGTCCTAACTGAGGAAAATTGTTGTTTTTAACCTAACTGAAACAAATTGCCAAGTTGATATGGAAAATATCTTTGCTATATCACTGATGCTAACGTGTTGAAACACTGTTTTTGGCTAATTCTAGTAGCTCTTCTCCCGATACAACATGCAGGACCTTTTTGAGAAAGAATTGTCAATGTGCCTTTTGAAGGCTGAGAACATATTTTGTGGGTTTCCCCTGGGAGAGCGGTTGTTACGTTCCACCAATGAGAGAGCGGTCTGTTGGGGCTACGGCTAGCGAGCACAGAAGGAGGAAGAATTTATAGAGTACCCTACACAATGCTGCTTCTTATGAATGGAGCGTGTGAGTATCACTTCTGATTGGTCGGCTGCTCTTGGGTAATCAGAGGACACATTCTCTGGTTTGCCGGCCGGCCCACTAGTGGCCAGCCGGTGGGTGGAATCACCGGTGTTTAGATTTACCTTCTGTGTCTTCTTGACCAGCTGTTGCTGCAATATTGGGCAATAAAGGCAGAGTGTTTGTTCGTGTGTAGATAATTTTTTTTTTGTGGTATGTGTGAGGATGTGTGTGAGAGTACATAGAACAAAAAACTGCTCAGGACTGCATACAGTATGTTTATCTTAGTGAACAGCCAATCAGAATAGAGAGACAGTAGATTCGGCCCTCTGACCAGCTGTTGTCCTTCAGGATCTACTGTAAGTGAATGACCTTCAATGGAGTGGAGTTGAGCTTTTGACTTTTAGTCTGTTTTTTGTTGTTGTTGTTGCTGTTGTTGTTGTGAAAAAATATACGTATAAAATTATTAATGTTTAATTTAAAAATTACCTTTCTAACGTTTTGGGTCAGTAATATTTATTTTGAATAAATGAATACTTTTATTCAGCAAGAATGCATTCAATTGATCAAAAGTGGCAGTTAAGACATTTTAAAATGTTACAAAAGATTTATATTTCAAATAACTGTTTTTTTTTAACAGAAAACAAAAAAATGATCAAAATATTAACAAACTATTAAGCAAATCAGCATATTTGAATGATTTCTGAAGGATCATTTGACACTGAAAACTGGAGTAATGGTTGCTGAAAATTCAGTATTGCTATCACATGAAAAAATTACATTAAAATATATTAAAAACAGTTATTTTAAATTGTAATAATATTTCACAATATTACTGTTTCACTGTATTTTTGATCAAATAAGAATAATATCACTTTGTATAAAAAAACTTTACAAAATGTTATTGACCCCAAACTTTTGAACAGTAGTGTGTATATTATATATTTGTTCTAAAATATATGATATAATATTAATATGCTATTGTAATACATGATAAAATATTGAATTATTTAAACATCTTTTTTTTTTAACAGTAAACAAAAAGTTTACAAGTAGAAGACTGAAGATTTGATCTGTGAAAATGTAATTTTATATTGTGGATCTGCATAGCATGCCACTAACTCTCTCATCCAGTCTGTATAACGTGCTGCAGACACAGGAAGTGCAGTTAAAGTCCCTTAAAGCGTCACCTTAGACTAACCTAATTATTTTATTGCAGACTATACACAGACGCCTTCCGGAAACTACTGCAAACAATAGATACTCTAAAATTAAATCTCAAGGCTACCTGCCACCATGTTAAACCCTGACAGGAAGTGAAGTCAGAGGATGTTGGGCGTTGGGTGTGGAGAGGGCGTTTGTGCATGTGCATGCGAGACTGACGCCTCATACAGCCGAAGGAATGTGCCGGTCACACATTGACCCCCCGTGCTTGCAGATGGGTGCGGCGACAGAACCTACGCCCACCAACGTGCTCACGCATCCTCCGTGTCTTTGTGTTTCTAAAACTATACAACATCTACCACTCCCTCTAGTCCAGCTCACAGCAGGCAAGTTCTCATGCCCACCCAAGGAAGTTTGGCTTAAAGAGATAGTTCACCAAAAAATGACAATAATGCTGTCATTTACTCACCCTCATGTGGTTCCAAACCTGAATGTCTTTCTTTTTTCTGAAGAACACAAAAGATGTTGTTTTGAAGAATGTTTTTGGTCATATATAATGAAAAACAACCTTTAAGACATTTTTCAAAATATGTCAGATCTTTTGTTTTCCTCAGTAAAAAGAAATGCGTATAGTTTAGAATGTAAATGATGACAGACCATTCATTTTGGGGTATCCCTTCAAGCTTAATTTTCATAGTGTTGCAAGCAGTGTTGGGGGGGAACGCATTAGTTACATAATCGGATTACTTTTACATTTACAACAAAATATCTGAGGTACTTTTTCAAACAAGTAATGCAAGTTACTTTGTTTTCCCATTTATTGACTGACACCTCTTCTGTCCCCATGTTGAGAGAAATCGGGACTGCAGAGGTTTTTCTAGACTATAGTTATAGACAAAATGTGAACATTTACTCATTTACTCCTCCTGCATCCTATTCTTCTGCGATCCAGAATGGCTGCACAGCTGAAAGGCTTGTTTGAGCTGAACCCTCTACTGTACAGGTGTGAATTTGCAATTCCCTCAACCTAAGGCTTATTCATTTCACTTTTGGGGTTAAACAGCCTTTATATTTTCCTAAAATAGAGCTTTTTTGTTATAAAACAAACAAACAAACAGTCCAGCCCAGATGAGAAAAAGTAACACAAAAGTAATGTAAGGCATTACTTTCCACAAAAAGTGACTAAGTAACGCAATTAGTTACTTTTTTAGCGAGTAACGCAAAATTGTAATGTATTACTTTTAAAAGTAACTTTCCCCAACACTGGTTGTGAGGCAGGAATTTTGTCATGATATTCATCAGTGTGGTCCTCGTGAAAGAGCCGGGTTTATCATATCACAGGGCTTCCGTTGTCATAGTGTAATGCAATGCCCACAAGGTATTTAGATGAGATGAGTGTTAATTTATCAAGAACTTTTGCACAAATGTTGTCTCATTAAGAATGAAGGCTGAAGTTGAGCCTAAAATCAATGATGATGCCGCTCTGATTTCTAGGTCATGTTTTTTCAAACAGTTACAGTTTCAGTGGCAGTTGTGAATCATCAGGTGGCTTTTAGAGGAAGAATTGTCAGACTTACACACCCCGCAGAGGGAGTGGTGGGAGTGACTGGTGTGGGGAGCCGCTGGCACGTTCCACCCATGTGGAGTGCTTTCGTATACATGGGTGTGAATAGGCAACATTTGTTACTGTGCGTAACACAACCTTGACATACCGGTAGTAAATGTGCCACAGGGTCAGTTTTGTCAGGTTATGTAAGTGTTCTTACTCTGCATCTCTTGCGCATCTATTTTAACGACAACACAATTGTCTCACGCTCAAAATCTGGTCTTCATAAGGCAGATTTCCCGTAAGAGACTTGCTTTTGTTCCCAGCTCTGTGTCTTTGCCTCCCTACTGCTGATGTAATGAAAGCTGCAAGGAAACGCAGTAGAAGGAGGCAGACAGAGAGAAGGTGTGTGTGTGACGTACGTGCTCAGGTAACGGCACAACACACACACTCACACACCCAACCCTTTGTGTAACTGTGCCCATATATGGGCAGTGTTTCCCCACCTGGGCAGAGTGCAGGCAGTGCATTGAACTCCAATAAGCGACGAGTGTAGTACATGCGGCAACACGTCATGGAAAATGAGAATCAGTGATGATCACAACATGTCCTCTCTCTATTTTTCTTGTTCTGTATTTCCAGTGTCCAATCAGACTAAGTTATAAAGCAGGTAGCTGATTGTTTACAGCTACATGCAAACTATACTTCTATCTCTCTCTCTCTCTCTATCTCTCTATCATCTATCTATCTATAAATAGGTATAGTATATTTTTATATAGTTATATGAAACTTTGCCATGCAGCACCACAAAATGTCCACCACATTGTATCTTTAAAACCTTATAAAATGAAAAATTTTATCAAAATGTATCTATATAGTATAATTCATTTGCAATAATGAATGTCATTTTTCAGTATAAATTACCCATAAATATACACATTAGATGTTATTAATAACTAATGTTTGGAATGGCACCTATAGAAGTGTAATTTATATGTCTTGTTATATTAAATAAAGTAACTTTATTTTTATGGACCGCAGTGGTCCATATTCTGTTTTGATGTTCTCAGTATATTATACATATAATGTATACGTATAATAGATGCAGTTTGATGTCTTTTTTTTTTTTTTTTATGTGGTGGACATTTTGTGGTGCTGCATTGCAAAAATTGAAGTCTTTTGATTGTTCTGGCAGTATTGAACTTTCTGTGTAATCCTATTCTGAAATGGCTTTAAAACGAGAACTTCTAGAAAAGCTGGAGCACTTGCAATATGTAAAGCAGAAACCCAGAGCAGCCCAGCTTCGTGCCCTGGAAAACCTGCATCCAAACTCTTTACGGCCTCTGTGATCTGTGCTCCGGGGTTCGCATATCAGCGGCAGGGTTAGTGCACTCTCAAACAGAGCATGTATTATAGCTATTTTAAGAGTGTTGTGTTGCCCTAATGGAGAAGAATTTATCGGCCCTCATTTAGGTGTAATGCTATACGCTTCAGTGTGCTTCGAGAGTGGGACCGAGCCCAGGGCAACACTGGGAGTTGTTCGGGCTGGGGAATAGAAGGCTTTTGCTCTCCAGGCCAGCGTGTGAGTGGGTGTGCTGTGGGCCAGACTCCTTTATTCTCTCTCAATCTTTCTCTCCCTTCTCGCTCGAGCCTGCGCTTCTGCCAAGGCCTTGTAAAGGGACTGCAGGCTCTGTTATGTGCCAGCTCTTTCCCATCAATACAGCCCTCTGGAAAGAGTCTCTCGCTTCTCCTCACCGAAAGCCGAGAGTCCAGTGCAGAGGTTCCAGTAGCTGGTCTCCGAATGGCAGGAAAGCATGTGCGTGCGGCTTTTCGTGTGTATGGTAGTTTGGCGTGAGACTAAATCGTCAGAGTTCTAAGGGATCGCCTTTCACTTCAAACCTGACCCATCTGTAGGGCTTCAATCTAATGGGGCACACATTACAAGCCATAAAGCAAATGGACTTCCCGGCCCTGGAGTCGGTCTGGTCTTGGCAAAAATGGAGCTGCCAGTGCAATGGCAGCATGGCAGAAACCTCTCACCTTCCCTGAACTCTTCCGAGAAATGGAGCCTCTGTCTCTGATCAGGTCTCTCGCTGGTTAGCAATGTTTTAGAAGCCGGTCAGAACCAATTACGTTCACCCTCCTGATGGCAGATCGAGCACCCTTATCTGATCTATCCGTCAGGCTAATGGAATTACATTCGTAGAAAGTTGGTAGAAAGCAGGGATCTGATTTTTCCCTCCCCCCGTGAGGCACAAGTGGGCTTAGGGGAAATGAAATGAATCTCCCTTACACCTTTTACGGAGCTGGTTCCAAACTCTCCTCGTACGATAGCATCACCAAAACCCTATCGAGGTTGATTCTAGGCTACCCAGATGCAATCCCTCATCAAGCCTGGTATGCCACGACTACTTGCTCTAAATCGAATTAGACTTTAAACCAGCTCTCCCGCTTTCCCGGTGACAGGAGACCACCTCTTCATGAAAGCGATATCTTTTTTTGTTTTGAATGAAGCCGAGGCCCATTCACTGCTTGTTTTCAATACAACCACGTTCAAACTGCTGGTATTGACAGAAAGCAGTCCAGACTTCTTTATAAGCATTTCTCCATGTAGGTAGGAGGTCAAAGGCGGCAAGGACAAAACACAGCCAGAGCCTTCTGTTGAAAATTGATTTTGTGACTTGAGCCATGAGCATCGGCTGTCAGACAGATCCCCTCAAAGATCGAAAATAGTTCTGTTAGTAGACTAGACAGTCATATAAGTGATAATGTGTACCTCAGAAATTTCCAGTTCAACAAAGTAGTCCTCACCGGTGTCTGACCAGAACAATGGTGATTCTATGAGGTATGAATCATTCATCACATATTGATTTGCTTGTGCTCTCCTACAAATACACTGGCATGTACAAATAGAAACACACACACAATACAGTACACCCCCTTGAACACTTGCCTGGGTTCCCCTCCTTCTTCTTGCACTGTGGGTAATGATTCAGTTCCTGTTGGTGACCGACCACGTTGACAGCATTCTGGTCAGGGGCTCGGGTGTTGCTCCTCTCAAAATCTGGATGTGGTCAGGCTAGTCATCTCCCAGGCAGTCGGGAGGAAACCCACATCAACTGTAACTGCTAGTGCTCCAGGAATAGCCCAGCTCAGGGAGGTTACGCTGGCAGCTTCCTCTCTTCCCTTTCTCCTCCCCTCCAATCTTCAGCCTCCCCCTAAAAGACAACCCTGGCCCACGTCTTGTAAATAGTGAGTAGTACAAGTAGAGGCTCATCAGTTCTGGTTTTGGACCTGCTCCGGTATCTGGATCCGCATCAATAAACACAAAGCCTGCTGTGATCTGGGCTCTGCCTGCAGTGAACGTCTTCATTAGAGATGATTGATCATTATCATTAATGTTGCCGAACATTTTTCATCAAAACCGGCACTATATAAATCACATTTGCTGATTCGGTTTTCATTACGGAGCCGAGAGAGAAATCACTCTCTCGTCTTGAAATATCGCTCTGGAGTTCCCCTCAAGGCTTGGATGAGTCCTAACTTTGATGTCTGTTCGTAGGGCCACCTAAAGACCCTCGGTTTTTAAGAAACCATGAATTTACCTGTCATGCTTTGTACATTTCTCTCTTTGGTCACTAACAAAAAATTTCTAAAGCATGGAAAGTGCTGTTGTATGGTGTCACGCAGGATTCATAAGAGAGAGGTCCATAGCTGTGTTCTCAGGGACATTTTCACATATTTTTTATTTTACTTACACAAAGGTAGTATCATCTCATCCTTTAGTCCACTGGGGGGGAAAAAAAATCAGTTAAAGCCTTTCATTTGTGTGCTCAATGAAAAGCCTGGTTTGGGGTAGAGTGGGCCTCACTCTTTCAGTAAGGGGCCTATGTTGGTTTGGGTCCCTCTGAAGATCCATTTTTATTAATATCAGAGAACTTATGTGGCATTTTAGATATGTTTATATGTGTTTAATTAAAATAATTTATTGTTTCGGCTTTTGGATTATCATCATGGTTAACAAGTATTTTTTTCTCATTTTTCTTACAGGGTTATTCAGACTGGCTTAATCTATTCAGATCACACGATGCTCCATGTCTTCATTACAATTTAGGTGAGCACATGCTTATATTTGATTATTTATATACCATGGCAGCAACTTTCCTTTGCTTTTTCAGTATCTTCAGCCTTTTGGATGCGTAAATATATAATGTAAAATGTGATAAATTAAACAGTCTTAACACATTTTAAGTTGTCAGATCAAAGTGCACGAATAGAATAGAAATTTTACGTACAAAATCGGGCTTCCACATACTGCAAAGCTATTACACTTAACTTGCCATCACATTTAATCTGAAATGTGCAGAAATGTCTGCCACAGCACTTTGAATTGAATCTTTGCTTAGAACTTAGTATCTACGACACAAGCCGTGTCTTATGTGCTGACTAGTAGACCCTTGGGCTGAGCAGTGACTGTGGAAGGTTATGAATGGAATGTGCCGGAATTCTCCTAATGTTTACAGGTCATTCATGTGAAATCGCGGGCTGGGGCTTCTCCTTAGGGGCAGACAATAGTGTTGCAGCAGGAAGCACATACCTCCCTCGAGAGCCTCACGGCACGCTCCCCCACCCTTTTGTAGCACGAAGCAAATTAGGAAGGCTTAATGGGGTGGTAGATGCATGTATATTTGCAACTTCATCACATGAATTGTTTAGTTTACTTAAAGCATTGCTTTTGTGATTCATGTCTTTACAAAGTGTCCGCTGATGCATTTAATTTCATAGCCTTTGTTGGTGCTGCCAGAAAAAAAAAAATTACAAGGATGTAAATGGAACAGAATGAAACAATATAGCTGTCAACATCAGCTGTCACTCTGGAAATGAAACAGCAAATTTTGACAGAATTTTTCAACCCTAGAATCCAAAGCACTTTATAGTCAACAAGGCAGACAGTTTTTCATTTAAACCGCATAATCATAATTTTAGCTTAGCATAAACTAAGCCCACGTTTACGAGGCACGACAACACAGAGATTTATTCTACCAGTACCATTCTATTAAGGCCACTCTCACATGACAGTTCACTGTTGACTAAATGGCCTTAACTGTTTCATAAAGACTCACTTACAAAAGAGTACTGTGGCTGTACCATGGTACAGTGATAGTATCTTGTTGTACTTTGATATATGGGTCAATGGTGTGATACTTTTTTTTTGTCTATCTACACCAGTGTTTCTCAAACTTTTTCAGCCCAAGGACCACTTTATCTTCCAATTTTTTTTCTGAGGACCACCTAACAGAATCCCACTCTAACACGCCCCCCAAAAACAACAAAATAGGAAGGATAAACTAAATTTAAGTTTAATATGCAACTGTTTCAAGTCAAAAACTAATTATTCAAACACAAATGCAATGATATGATCCATTTTTTGTTATTAAAACACACTGACGTCAACCCCCCCGCCCGCGATCCGGTGCGGGTTAAGAGCTTGCCCAGTTTAGGTCATCTTTTCGCGGACCACTAGGGGGGCGATCGCGGACCACACTTTGAGAATTACTGATCTACACTACCGTTCAAAGGTTTGGGGTCTTTAAGAATTTTTTAGATATTTTTTTTAAAAGAAGTCTCTTATGTTCACCAAGGCTGCATTTATTTCATCACAAATAGACTGTAATGTCGTAGCCATAGCCTTGTGGACAGTACTCCGACATATAGTGCAGTAGGCACTTCAAGCAACCGGAGTTTGAGTCCCATCTCGAGGCCATTTTCTGATCTTGCTCCCCCCTCTCCTCCCATTGCCTCCTATCGACTTTACAGTTTTCTAAGGCAAAAGTCCAAAAATATAACTTTAAAAAAATAAAATAAAATAAAATAAACCCTAATATTGTGAAATATTATTACAATTTAAACTAACTGTTTTCTATTTTAATACATTTTAAAAAGTTTGTTGTGGTAACACTTTACAGTAATGTTCATTAGTTAATGTATTAACTAACATGAACTAACCATAAGCAATACATTTGTTACTGTATTTACTAATCTTCGTTAACATTTGATTAAAATAGTTTGTTCATGTTAGTTCACAGAGCATTAACTAATGTTAACAAGATTTTAATAATGTATTAGTAAATATTGAAATTAACATCAACAAAGATTAAATAAATGCTGTGTAAGTGCAGTTCATTATTAGTTCATGTTATGAATTTAACTAATAAACTAATGAACCTTATTGTAAAGTGTTAAATGTTGTTGTTCTATTGTGTAAACTGATTTTGTTCAGGATACTCTGATGAATTGAAAGCTCAAAAGAACACCATTTATTTGAAATAGAAATCTAATCTATGTAAAAAGTGTTTTTTAAAAAGTCTTTACCGTCACTTTTGATGTAATGCAACCTTGTATCAATTTAAAAGTATGCATTTAAAAAAAAAAAAATTAATTCTAATATTCATAGGGTTGTTTCACATCTGTTGTGCACCCCCCAACCTCCCAACCCCCCAAAAAAGTATTTAATTTTAATTTTTTTGGAATAATGATTGCTTGATTACACCAACATTTATTTACTATGGACACTCTTATTGGCTTATTGGTATTCTTTCACCCATATACCATTATTTATATATATATATATATATATATATATATATATATATATATATATATATATAAAAATATACTGTGCTATTTAAATGGCACTCCAAGGAACTTGATGGATTAACATAATTTTTGCAGTAAAGGTTCCCTTTTGTATGATTCACCCCCAAATGTCTATCCTTTTACCATTCTGGAATCAACCAGACACATTTAGTCAATCCACTGTCTCTTGTTCAATAAGAACCGTCAGTACTTCTCAGACCTCATGCTGCCACTGTCCCACGGTCTAATCAGACTGCTTACAGAGGGCTGAACGTTGACAGCGAGCAGGGACAGAACATTGGAATTCAGGTTAGGAATGAACTCCCTAATGGAGAAAAATTGGAGTCAAGTGACCATCAGCTGGTCGAAGTATGTTTGATCAATATAGTCACAAGGTCTCAGGTATGCAGAGCTGGGGCCTTTACAGGAGGCTGCAAGACAGCCATACAGCATATCATCGCTGCGTGCTCCTGTCACTCAAACAGAGAATGATTATGCTTTATTGTTAACCAATACAATAAACTCGTACATAAATTGCCTGACGCTCTCAGCATCCTTGTCAACAGGATGTATTCAGCACTATGTGAGTCACTCTCTTTTGTTTATCTAGCTGAGGATGATTTAATTAGATGACGACCCAATCAAAGTGCACCTTGGCCAGCTAACAAGCACCCACTTCTAATTAATAAGACTTGAATTGAGTGCTCCAACTGAGGCGGACTGATGCTTGCCAAACCACTTAGTGGACTTGTGGAGTAATCGCAAAACCAGGCTTACATTTTCATAATATTAACAGGTCAGACAAAGGTGTATGGTGCTGTTTGTAATGAGAAAAATGCACAATGCGGGTCTGGTTCAGTTAAAATGGTGTGATGAGCGTCTTTAAAACGGATCCGGTCTCTGCCTGCCTGCCGTCCTGCCTCCAGGCTAATGGGAAAGAATGAGAAATATTTGCGAGTGATAACGCTATGCTCAGGGCCGGATTTACCTCATATTTTGACATAACCCATAACCTGGGTTGTTGCTGTCAGGTGGAAACCTCAAATGTCAAACTGCTACTTTTCACAAATAATAAAAATAAAAAATAAAATTCTTTTTTAATTAAAAAGTGTGTCATCTTCGTTTGGTTAGACACTTGCATGTCATTATATTTCAATTCTACCAAAATCAAGCTAAAATGGAGTTTTTGACCAGTGAATGTTGGATATACATGGGTTTTTTGCCATTAAAACAGATGCACCTAAGGCAGTAATTACTTTTACGAATTAAGTTTTCATCAGCCTACAGGTTATAATGTTTATTGTAGCTATGTGGCCACTCAGTTTTTCTGTAATTTGTCCAAAATCTCATGCTATAAAAGATGAAGTGCTACACACAGGGTATTTAAGCTGTGACTCAACGACAAATGCAAGAATGAAACGGTCTTCTCTGCTTCTAAACTCATAAAACATTAGCCTTAAATAGAGAGAGTTTCTTGAGTGAAGTAAACGCTGTTCTTATTCAAACAACCTGTTCTTTATTTACCCTTGAAAACAAGACGGTCCAAACCGTGTGTGGAAGTTTTGAACCGTTTAACCGACCATTTGAGGATCCAATGGAGATACGAGGTTTAGTGAAAAGTTATTTTTTAATACGTTTCATTGGTTAAATATTTGCAAAATTCACAGGAAGATGTAAAAGGTTGACCGATAGTAATGATTTATGGGGAAAAATGACAAAATATGGAGATATGAGGTTTCTGTCTGATATTTACAATTTTGTTAATTTAGAGTGAAATAATAATAACTTCAAAAAATACATATTTTTTTCCTCATTCTAAGTGCGAGAATAGGCACATGCCTAGAATGCCTATGCATAAATCCGGCCCTGGCTGTGCTTAAAAATGCCCATCGGGAGATTAGCTCCCCCTCCCCGGTGCTGCCTGTCTCTGTGCTGTGAGCATAAAGGAGGGCTGTTGTCATTCTCCGAAGCTGCAGACACTTTGATTTGGGGTTGTCTAACCATTCGCTTCTCTTTCTCTGTCTTCCTCAGGCGCTGAGGATGGCTCGAGTGGACGACCGCTGCTGGTGGCTTGTTAGGGTGCTCATGAGGTGCTCAGTAGTCAGTGTAGATCCTGTGTTGCAATCAGCAGCTACATCTGGCTACTGGGTCTCTGATGGCATTTTCTGCTTCCTGTTGGCACATTCCTTTCAGATTGTGTGGTATGTTATCACAATGTGTGCTTCATCCTGTCAGAATAGGACTCGCTCTTTCATGGATATTAAAGAGGGCCCTTGTCATAACAGTCTGTCTCTTTGACCAGACCGATTCGGCGCTGTTTTTGCACTTTTAGCCTAGTTCATTGTGGGGCTTTTTGCTCTAAAACAATTTGATCAAGGTGAGTGAACTCTCACAGCATAGCTAAAAGTCTCGAGAAAGCATTTCAGACGTGTTTGAACGGAAGGAATGAGACATTGTTTCTTGTATGACTGCTGAAGATTCGGTTTAAGTGATTAGGTAACAAAGGACAAGGCGACATGTCACATTCTCTTTGTGTTTTGCCTGTCACAAGGGGCTGTCTTTGTGCAAATGTTTTTGAGTTGCTGAAGGCTGACAAATAATGAGAGTTAAATGCGCAGACATGCCGAATCGCATCAGATTTGGAAAGCGAAGGATGAATTATTTTGTGCTGTCATGAACCTGGCATACAATGTAGATTTCTGTGTGGTACAATCTACAGCTACATTGTCTGCTGGGTTTCAGGCCAGTAGAAAAATTCTGCTCTGCTCAGAAATTGAATAGGTGAGTCGTTTAGTCATTATGCATGTTTGAAAGACATATTCCTACTATGAGAATAAAATAAAAGTACTAAAAGTATACAAACTATGATGTGTCCAATTATTTCTCTTCGTGTTTATTCTTACCATGGGTTCAGCTTGATATTCGCAGGGCTGCACAGATTCCATCCAATGACAGACTGTCAAATTTCACCAGGGATTAAAAAGGCATCCAAGATATTTCTGCCATACACCCAGAAGAGCTTCTTATCACTATTACCCATCTGCGTCTGAATACACCCGCCCACAACACACACACATACACACACACACAATGAAAGTTAGGAAAAAAATTCAGCATTTACAGAATATAAAATCACAATCTGACATCTTTCTATATTGCATACCATTATGTCTTCAGGGATTCGTAACGTAGAAGAACTAATGAAGAACTGAAGAAAGCCTGAAGCCCTCAGAGAACTCAGTTCATTAAGACTTCACACAATCTGACTGCAATATTGACAGAAATGCCTTGCAGGGACACTGTAGCACATCTCTCACAGTCCTCACTTTGTGTTATGTGTCTTTTCGCAACGCATTCATACAGCAGCGAATGCCCGCTGCCAGCATTTTACATATTACTGCATAATATAAAAAGCAGTGAGTTTATGACACTGCATGATAACACAATTTCAATGAACAAAATAACTGTAACGTGCCAAATAGCACTTTGCTACTATTAGGTTCTAATAAGCTTCTAAGAGAAACATTTGTTCATTCCTTTTGTTGTCCCTTCACATTTGAAACAGCCAGGTTTCCAGCGACAAACTATTTGTTTACACTGAATGCAAACTTGCCCAATCAGAGGATGTTTGTTGTTTAATGTATTTATGATGACATTTAAATATTTAGTAAATGCTTTCATCAAAAACAACTTGAGGAACACCACAAACAATTTACGAATTGTTATATTATACAATTATTATACAAAAGCATACTCACAATGACAAATATCAACAGTAAACTAAGTGAAAATGAGTGAGATTTTGGACCAATGAGATTTCACAGTGGGCGAGGCTACCAAGCATGACACATTCAACAAAATGTCCCGTCGCATGTCATTTTCGCACATGGTTAGGTCAGCGTTAAGGTGCAGTCACACTTGGACTTTGAGACTTTCACTTCCATCCATATTGTGAGCCAGAAAGCTGAAATGCAAGCACAAGCTTTGTTTTTCATTGCACACCAAAGTTCAAAATGGTAAACTCTGACCTAGAAATTTGCTCAAAGTTATTTGACCAATACAGGATCTTAAAATCACAGACTGGCCTCAAATAAAAAGAACAGAAACCTCAGAGCTGCATATTGTTTTCAAAGCTGCTGGAAAGGATATAATATATAAGTTTAATTATTTTAAATGGTTAATTATTTTAACATCACGTATTATTGATTTGTATCACTGTGTAATGTCACATGCTCAGAGCCTAGAGTGATTTTAGAAGCACTGAAGAATGAAGAGAGAAATGAAAGTGGAGGGGGGTCATGATGCATTGGGCCGTTATGGCAGTCGGGCACAGGTGTTTCCAATGGTGCCATTTCCCCTTGCACTACTGTTTGTACAACAGGAATATGGCAGGTGGTCATGAGCCTCTGTACGCGCTCTATACTCCAGCCCACTGCTTAGCCAGCGGATACTGGAATCACTTCAATATAACAACAGGAACAGGGAGAACACCCTCGAGCTGCTCCAGGAACAGCCACTTCCCATCTGTCTGCTCACCCCAACAGACACAGCCATCATGTGACTGCATGCTCCTCATGAAGCGCTAAAATCACTCCCCTCAGATGAGCAACGAAACCATTTCACGGTGATTAAAATGTCTGACTTCAGTTACATTTTAATTGAAATACAAAAAAAAGACTATAAATAATAAAAATAATTACACTTCACATTTATGCGTTTGCCAGACGCTTAACATTGAATCCAGAGTTTACATTTTATCACTTTGTTTTGGCGTTGCTAACACCTGTTGCGCTACAGGAAGTCTCGTATCTGCTAACTAACAGTTATTAAATCACAAATCACAAATGGGCACCGCTTTCTTCTTCACAGACTGTTCTTTGTGAGCTGAAACTCTGACGTTGCAGTTATCCAATCATTTGCAGCAACGACTATATTCACAGAAATATTTCTTGAGGGGAAAGTGGCCAGGGTGAAAGTATTCCAGTAATGTAAACCTCTGAATAGCGTGTAATGGAAGTAAATCGCTCGTTTGATATCTTGTGCGGCAAGAGCTGTGTGATGACATCAGCAGGGGTCCTCCGGGGCCATGGTTGTGCTTGTGTGGAATGATAATTGATGCTCTGTCAGGGCTTCCCTTGGGTAACTGCAAGGACTGATAGGATCGGAAAGAACCGTCCACGCGTTTATCTGGCCATCGCGACGACTCGCCTCGGACTGCGCGTTTCCCCGGCTTCTTTTTAATGGGTCAAAGGTGAAGGGTGCAGTGTGGGGTGAGGGCTGACTGACGACACTGACGTCATTCGTTCAGGATATCTGCATGACGTGCTGCGTTGCCGTCAATATAGCACGCAGCTTTCCGACCCTAAGCAAACACCTCTCATTTTACTTTCTCTCGTCATGAATCAGATATGAACAAACACACACACACACACCGCACTGTAGTTGATTTGAATGGGGTGTAATACACAGATAACCTGCAAAGGTTACCTGCAAAAGCGACATTAATCTCAGTCAGTCCTGACCTTTTCACACCACACACAAGAGTAGATCTATTCAAATGCATTATAGATATTCTCTCTACCTCCCACAGTCCTTGTGTTGCATTATAATATTGGACTGTAATGCAATACAATATGAGACGCTACATATAAAACTCAAGGCAAAGCAGGGGATCCTAAGCATGCACTTGAAATGTCATTTATATGGGGCTATTAGTTTGAGCGCTTTGGATGCGTCTTTGCATGAGGCACTGTGGAAATTTTCTTTGGCGCACAAATGCATTAGACAATAAAACCCAACATTAAAAGAGTGCTCGCAGGAGCATTGTATTTTTTTCCTTAATACCTGAGTGACTCTTAATATCAGCGCATCTTACGCGGACCTTGGTGCCAAGGGCAGATTAGAAACTGACGAAAGTTTCTGCTTTTCACTTAGCTGCATAGACTCCATTCCATCTGCTCGCTCGGGTGCCATGGAGACGAGGCCTTGTCTCGACTGTGAATATTTCTGGACGGAGAGCGCTTGGTGCGAAAACTGCCTCTCTCCAAATGCTCTGAAAGATGAGCCAATAATTATATAGGCAAATAAATCCTTTTTATTAAAAAGTGTGTTAATACTCCCAAAGGATGTTGTTCAAAAGCAAACAATTTCCCTTAAGACACCACTTAAGTTTTGATATTGCATAATAAACATTGCATAAATTTAATCAGCAAGACTTTAAAATAAGGTTCAGTTTATTAACAATAGGTGATACATTAAGGCATGGTTTCACAGACAGGGTTTAGATTAAGCCAGGATTAAGTCTTAGTTCAATTAGGGTATTTCAGTAGCTTTTATAAACATGCCTTGGACAAAAACATTACTGGTGTTCATCTTGAGACAAAACAATGGCACTGACATATTTTAAGATAAGTCAGTGCAAATTTCTTTTAGTTAAAACAGCTCAAACATGCATTTTAGTCCAGGAGTAGCTTAAGTCTGTGAAACCAGCCATAATTATCATGAACTAATAAAGGACATTAAAAAAAGTATTAGTCTTATGTTAATTTATAATTATACTTTTGTTAATTGTTAACTCACAGATGCTAATACATTAATATAGCAACACTTCACAATAAGGTTTCATTTGTTAACAGTTAAGTACATGAGTTAACATGAACATATTCTACAGCATTTATTAATCTTTTAAAATCAAAAGTTGTATCTGTTAACATTAGTTAAAGCACTGTGAACAAACCCAAACATGAGCATTTTTATTAACTATTGTTAATGTTAGTTAATGCATTACCTAATGTTAACAAATGAGACCTTATTGTAAAGTGTTACTACTACTACAAAAAAATTAAGCCTTTTTCGACACTTTTTATATTAAAAATCCATCAAATTTAATTGAATAATCCTTACATATTATTCATATTAATTACAATTTGATTAAATCTTAATGGATTCTTTATGTGATTCGTATTTACAAATTTGACAAAAATTTAAATATTCAAATTTATGAATACCAATCACATAAACAAATTCCCTTGTTCCATTAAGATTTATACAAATAGTTTTATGAAGCTCTAGTTTTTTTTTTCTTTTTACTTATTTTTGAATTCTTAATCCATTATATGAATTCATTCAATTCATATTGAACACTCATTGGTTCTCACCTGCTTCTTCACAGATTGCTTCATGTCGTGTTTTCAAGGGATTGACATTTGAAATGAGTGCGCTTTCAGAGGCTGGATTCATATTTTAACGGATTAATGAGTTAAATTCTGATCTGTATCCCATAAAAAACTATTACCGTAAGAGAGACACTGACTCATTATTTGAACTACTTTGGGTACCAATTTTGACATTTTCGCATTAAATAAATTATTGTGATTACGCTTGTTTGCCATTCTTTTATTTATAATTGTACTTAGTTTTAAGAAATGGTTATGGGTAGGTTTAGGTGTAATGTTAGCTGTAGGATTAGCAGCTCGAAATATCATTTTAATGATAAATTGTCATTTTTTTCTACACATATCTGTCCATTATGTTTTATTCTTTAATATTCGGTATATGTTTAGGTTCGGGGTGGTGTTTACAGATCTTACATTTATCTATAAAATGATAAAATGACAATTATAAATATATGACATGAAAGATTTGTAAATATTTTATGCTTTTTCGCTGTAAAAACGTAATAATGCTACGTTTAAATGCTGCCAATACGTCCTTATTGTACATTTTAGCACCAATCTAAATGTACAAAAATGTATATATGTATTAATACCTAATGTTACGTATTAACAATGAGACCAGCCTGCAATAAACTAGATTGATAAATGCTGTAAAAGTATTGTTTATTGTTAGTTCATGAATGCATTAAAAGGAAAGGATATTTGGATCTTTTTGTTCATACAGTGAAAATCTATTTTATTTTATGAAAAAAAAGGAAAGCATGTTTTGTTATTCTGCAAAAGAAGAAAAAGTCACACAGGTTTGAAAATACAAAAGGGTGAGTAAATGCATGGACAGAATTTTAATTTTTTTCGAGGGTAATTCTAGATGCAGATCATCCGCTGTGAATGAGAATCTCGTGGGAGCCGGAAGTTGCCTATCCAGTACCAAATCTCCATACTGCAGTCGTACATCCAAACCCTGATATGACTCATACCTGCACCTAACTGCTGTGCTACGGGTTTGGTGTGACCGTTTAGCATTTCTGGCGGCCCCCTGTGTGTGGGAACGCATTCTGTCTGCATTACTCAGTACTAAGTACCTGTGAAACTTTAACAACATGATACACTCCATCAACACGCAGCAAGTCCTGTCCTGCTGAAAGGGTTTATACATTTATCCTGTAGGAGGCTATCAAGCAGAGTGTACAATACACACATGGGCTAGTCTCATGACCACGGCAGACTGGGTGGGAAGAAGGTGGAGGGTGAGAATGTGTTAAGTGTATACATGAGACCACACCGAGAGCAAGTGACGTATGAAGGAGCGGGTGGAAACGGTGTCTGACTGTGGGTCCAGTGCTGACATGACACAGACGGGTCGCCATCAGATTAAACAAAACAAAAAAACATTTTGTTTGTTGCTTCCAAGGTTAATATTGCTACTAAAACTATATTACGAAGACAAAATTGAAGAAAAAACTGCAACAATGTTATAATGAACTAGATGTATAACGCTTTTAACTTTAACGTATTGTTTTAAGTGTGATAATCTTTCATTGTGGGCAGATGAAATAATTTGCACAACTATATACAGTAAGGGATAAATCTGACAATAAAATTGTGCAAAAAAAAAAAATGTATGAACTAACTAAAACTTCAAAAAACAAATAAAACATGAAATTATAAAACTAGTCAAATTTGCCTAATGATTTTTTTTTTGTTTATTTGAATGTGTTGGATATTAGTTAATGCATTACATTATGAGCTAACAATGAACAATTTTACAACATTTATTTATTTAAGTTAATGTGAACATTTATTCCTGTGATGGTAAAGCTGAATTTTCAGCATCATTACTCCAGTCTTCAGTGTCACATGATCCTTCAGAAAAATATAAATATATTCATAAATGTCTTTACTGTCACTTTTGATCAATTCAATGTATTCTTACAGAATAAAAGCATTTATTTGTTTACAAAAAAAAGCTTACTGAGCCAATTTTTTTTAACAGTAGTGAATATATTTAGTTCATTACTAATTTGATTTTATGTTAATTTATGAATTGACTTAAAATGTAAAAAAATGTATAAGAATAATGAATGTTGCTAATGTATTGTTCATTGTTATTTCAAGTTAGCTATTGAATAATTGACATTAGAGGAAAGTTGAACGATATGTCCCACCTGTAAAGTCAGAATCGTACAATTTATAGCAGACCAAAACTAGAGAGTGATTCATCAACGAGCATCCTGGTCCTTTCCACATGTAGACCAGCAGCTAAAGAAGATCCCCTAAGTCCAAATGTATGCGGCGGATGTGCTTCACTTCCTCTTTGCCTCCTTTCCTTCCTTCTCTCCCTCTATCTCTGACATGATCCAAGGTGTGCACATTCCACACTGCATCCTGCCACTGGAATGAAAGGGAGGTTAAACAGACGAACATGAATCACAAGATAGACGATCACTGCATGCATTAAATTCTTGAACTGCATCCTTATCCTCTTCGTTGGCATAGCTGTCTCCAATATACATTCATTCTACATCCCAAAGTGCAAGAGGAGCCCATGCATGATGATGACTGCAAACATCTTTCCCATGAACATTTTCTAAACGGTTTACTAAAAATACAAATGTTTCCACAAGCGGTCATCCCTGCAGGTTAGGGCTGATGGAAGTGAGTATGTGTACAAACAGGAGCTGCTGGACATCTGAGAAGAGGTCAACAGTCAAGGGTTAACAGTCTTTTAATATAGCAGCATGTCCTCATGTCTCTTTCCACTTATGAACTGTGACATCACCTCCTTGCTGTGCTGAGGCTAAACATGGCGTATCAATTGATTGTGCATTAAATTTAATAAAAAGCCTACAGTTTGAGTGTTGACTTATCCTTCTGTATTTGAGATTTTTATGCTTACAAAAACGATTTAAAAAAAGATGATTATATTTAGAACTTGCATGAATGCTACTGGATTATATATGAATAAGCAGTGCCTAATAGTCATTTAAACATCCAAGATTCAAATTTTGCAAATAAAACAAATATGTAAATTCTCTAAAAAGAAACGTTGCAGAATGATGTGCTTGTACTACATTTGCTTTTTATTTTATTATATAAATAGGATTTATTTTATTTGTGAAAAAATTGGTGTTCACAACTTTTACTGTCTGGATTGTAATATATTAATATATATTTCCAGACAACTCATTATACAAAGGAAAATGCAACGATTAGAGTATTAACTCGTTTCATTTTCATAAGACTATCAGATATTTCACAGATTTTTTTTTTACCTGCACATGAAAAATGCAGTCAATCCTCTACACAAAAAAGCAATATCTTTACTAACATAAAATCATGCTGCTTAGAGATCCTCTGCAAAATGTTTATTTGCAAGAAACTATTTCTATTTAAAAAGTATATTTTCAAAAACATATTGTTACGCTTTCCATAAAGCATATTTTCTGAATTATGATGTCAGCCATTTTAAAAACCAATAAGAGGAAGTTATCACAGATAAACCCCCAAACATTTGGTGTCTGAAAGCCCAGGAAATCCTCTTTAAAGGAATATTTGCAAAAATGAAAACACACCCTCATGTTGTTCCAAATGTATATGTTGTTTTTATGTAAAACGTAAAATTAGTTCATAGAGACCATTTCTGTCAAGCTTTAAAAGGACAACAAACAAACAAAAACACCACAAAAGTGATCACTTACATTCATTAGTCACTAAACAAAATCTTGCCTTGCAATTGAACAATCTATAGTTCTCAAAACAAACATGGAACCGTGTTTGATGACTAGCAATCTCGTCATTGTAAGTCAAATTTAACAAGTCATTGTGGATGTCTTGCCTCTGACATCATGTTACGTTTGATCCACATGTACTGTAGCTGGACACAAACTGTCATTGTGATGATCTTTCATCAGATCTATTTCTCTTAAAGGAACAGTGCAACTAAATGGACTTCACGTTGTTCCCACAAAGTATGCTTTTATTTTACCCTCCACTCTCAGAAAAAAAAATGGTACAAAACTGGGACATTACCCTGAAAAGTGTCCCATACTCAGAATTTGTGCTTTGCATTTCACCCATCCAAGTGCGTGTCACAGCAAATACATCAGTATTGAACACACAGGAACAGCGGGCAGCCACTTTTTGCTTCAGCACCCAGGGAGTGATTGGGGGTTAGGTGCTCAGTTGTGGGTAATGAAAGTGGAATAGAGCACTGTTCATTCACATTTCCTGCCGGTACTGAGACTCGAACTCCTACTCTCTAACCATTAGACCACAACTGCCCCATTAATATACCAAAACATACCAATGTGTAACCTTTCAGGTACTAACATGCACTCTTTAGGTACAAAGGAGTATCTTTTGAAAGGGTACCACCCTAGTGGACCGTTTTTCTGAGAGTGTGTGAACATAAAAAGAACATTTTTTAAGAATGTACAAAGAGTAAAAATTACATCACATTGGCTTAGAGTAGACAATATGAGTGGCACCACGGTAGCAGACACTACAAAAGGTAACGTGTGGCTGTCAACTGTGCAGTGCTCTTGCTCATTGCTGTAGCTGAATCTGACCACATGACCCTGGTGCGGTCCCTGATGCCCTATAGTGCAGGACAGTAGTCTGGCTGTCCACAACAAGATCTGGCGAGGCAGCACAACTCAGCAGTCAGGGAGCATCTGACCCCAGCCAGTGGCATGTGACACGGGTTAGGTTTTCATTCATACCCTGAGCCCTGTAGAAAGGAAGCTGTTGTGCAATATGAGGAGGAGGGGAGAGAAGCCATCATTGATAGATGAAAAAGAGGAAGAAGGCATGACAGAAATGAACACCACATGACAGGAGGCCACCGTACAGGGATTACAAGTTTCTCTCTCTCTCCCTCACTCTTTTTTGACTTGCTATCTGCTATCTATCTATCTTTTTGGTACACTCGTTTATCTAATTATGCTAAAAGGCACCTGATGTTAAAATTAGTTAAGGCAGTTCACAAAAGGGATAGTTCACACCAAAACAAAATTCTGTCTTAAACCTTGTGTCATTCCAAACCTTTTCCATGAAATCAATTGTTTGGAAAAACAGCAGTTTGAATGTTGTGATTAATATCTTTTTGTTTCACTGAAGAAAGGAAGTCACACAGGTTTGGAATGACATGAAGGTAATAAATGGTGGCAGAATTTTAATTTTTGGGGTGAACTACCCTTTTAATGGCTGCTCCACTGAAAGCTCTACTGAAGCTGAATCTGTGATTTAGAGCTTCTCACTCTCCTTTATTTGAAGATCCTCTACAACTCGGCACACAGCAAGATTTTGAGTGTGTCCTTTTGTTTCGAGTAGCTTAAGAGTAAGACTGTTGCCTAGCGACTACCCTGCATTACAGCATTACAACACATACTTCTGGATAAGTGTGTGCGTGTTTCTGTGTGTGAATCAGCTGAGAGCCTGTTTTCCAGTGCAGGGGATATCCTAAGGGTTAATCTCTTGGGAAAACATCTTCCCCCTCAACACATTTATGAAACACATCCCAAAAGGAAACATCGTTCCACTGCTAAAATAATTTGTTGAAGTTTAGGCTATGTGAGATGAAACACATCTGTAGCAGGTGCCGTCAGGATCAAGTATTGGCAGTAAACTCTGTCCATTAATATTTTATATGCAATGTATTTTTACTGAATGCAAAATAACCTTTCTTCACAGACAAACCATTGTATAACTACAGTTGGTAATATTTTTTAAATGTTTTTTAAAGTTGCTTATGCTCACAAAGGCTGCATTTATTTGATCAAATCAGTAATATAACGAAATATTATTACAATTTTAACTGTTTAACATTTTGATATATTTTAAAATGTATTTTATTATTGTAATGACACAGCTGAGTTTTCCAGTCTTCAGTGTCACACGACTCTTCAGAAATCATTCTATGCTGATTTTGTCCTCAAGAAAAATGTCTTATTATTATTAGTGTTGAAAATAGTTGTGCTTGAAGTGCAAGACTTTGGGCTCTAAAGAGTTAAATGCAATGCAAAAGCATTGAAATACGAGCGCTGATGAGGAAGAGGAAAGCGAGAGAGGGCATTGGGGGAATTTCAGGGAACCAGGGTGAATAGTCTCCGTCTTTCTCGGTTTCTCTCTTCTCAACGCAGGCTTTCAGATGCTCAACTCCACAAAAGTGACAGCTCTGTTCCTCAGCAGCCATTAACAGCGTCGCTGGACTGACACTGCGACGGCTGCTATACGCCACCCGGCACAATGTGACCACAAAAATGGATCGGTGTCACTTTCTTGGCGCTCAAACTACTTCAAAGACCCCATTTCCTCGGCCAAGCTGAATCAGCCTTGAAAAATGCACAGCTGAGTCATACTTCCTCCTGGATATGACAGCGCTTCCTTCACAAACTGATCTGTCTGTCCTCCCTCCCCTCCCCTCCTCACACTTAAAATGTTAAAGGGACGGAACATGGAAGAAGTGAGCAGGCAGTGAGTCCACTCTGGTCCCAAATGTAGAGATGAATAAACCGACATGGAAATAAAACACAGGCAAAATAAATGACTCAGAATGCATGTGATATATGGTCCTGATTTAAATCTGCTCATATATATATATATATATATATATATATATATACACACACACACAATAATAAGGTTTCATCAGTTAACATTAGTTAACTACTTTACGTAACATGAACTAAGAATTAACAATAATTCTGCAGCATTTATTAATCTTGGTTAAAGTTGGTTACATTATGGAAATCAAATATTGCATTTGTTAACTTTTGTTAACTGCACTGTGAACTAACATGAACAAACAATGAACAGCTGGATTTTTATTAACGAACATTAACGAAGATTAATACATAATGTAACAAATGCATTGCTCATGTTAGTTAATGCAGTAACTAATGTTAATTAATGAGACCTTATTATAAAGTGTTACCCTTTATTTTAATCAAAGAATGCTGGGGAAAAAAATTATATCGCAGTTTCCACAAAGATATTAAACATCACAGCTGTTTTCAACATTGAAAAAAAGAAAAGTTTCTTGAATTTCTAACTGTTTTTACTGTATTTTTTATCAAATAAATGCTGCCTTGGTGAGCATAAGAAAGAGACATTTCGTTAGAATTGGACCCTAAAAGAGTTATCAAAAATCTTAGTCACCCAAAACTTTTTAACGTTAGTGTAGAAAATATTCATCAGATATTTGTTTTTATTAGGATTTTATTTTGAAGTATATTTAGTGTTTTCTTTTATGTACTTTTATACTAAAATATGAAATATATATATATAAAACACATCCATCTATATGTGATAGACAGTGCAAGGGGAATTCCATAGACTGATGGAAAACCTGTTACACTTCTGCAAACACAGCATCAAGCATGGCTGCCGAACAACGAATGATCATGTAAGTCATTTGAGTAATTGCTTAACTGTAATATAAAGCAAAGAAGGGAAAGTTTTGCTAACAAAACGCGTGTCGCACGAGTAAACAAACAGTCCCCGTGTGCCTGACAAACACACACCCTGGTCAAACGGTACGTCATTTCTGCAGGTGCCACTTGTTAGAAGCAGGATCTTTCCTCTCTGCTTTGTTGACACATAACAGCACAGCCATAAAAGACAACGGCAATCATCAGATGAGTGACGCCGACGTAGGGGTTCAGCCACAGCCGGATTGTCTCAGTGATGTCATTACCAGCCTCAAACCCAAACTGATTACTTAATAAATGATGTAAAGAGAAAACATTTAGTTTTCCACTGACACAAGAACACAGAGTCACAAGTACCTTGACCATCATGAACTACACTTACTAAAGCTTAAAAGTCATAAATGAATTCTGCAATTCATTTCTCTCAATGTAAAACTTTAAGCTTTCGTTTTCCTTGAACTCTTCTCAGGGGGTATTCTAGACCGAGTGAAAATGAAATGACTCATACAGGGAGCCAAGTGTTGTAGGAAGAGAGAGGACAAATATGGGCTCTCTCACTCTACCTCACTGAAGACAGATCCGCCAGGGCTGGTGGAGAGCGTGTGGACCGGATCAGGAGCGGTTGAAACCACACTGGAGCCCACAGGGTCCCTGAAGGTGTTCTGTCTGCATGCCAGCATTGCCATGCTGATTCATTCACCATACCACAACCCAAACGCTCCTGAAAAGCCCAGCATTTAACTCATGGCTGCAACCGTCACCCAACAGATCTGATTCCTCAAAGCTGACGCATCCATCCAGACAGACATAACGGTTTTTAGATCCGTTCATAGACATTCTTATATTTACATTAGGAATTTGAGTTGAAGTTGCTTCAGAGTGGGACAAGGTCAATGGATGCTACTGCAAAACATATGCATTTTGTCCAGCAGTCTTAGTTTATGGGTTTAGTTTTCAACAAGGATGGTTATATCTCAGTAACTATCATGTTTTGATAGTTGTTCTCTAACTAAAAAGTTCAAATCACCATTAAATGACAACATTTTTGTCCTTTAAACTAAAATTACAGTGTCATCGCATTTTACTGTTGGGTGAACAAATTAACATTTTAACAGGAGACTGAACTGTTCTCAGGACAGGGGAGTTTTTGTAAATGTCAGGCTGGGTAAAGTTGTCTTAAATGTTACACTTAATGTTATCAATTACATTCATTTTTGTAATATAATAAGGGTTTCATATTTTTGTGCGTTATATTTCTGTTTCATTTTTGCTTTACTGTTCAAATTTC